>JBAIAA010000481.1:600000-1066329 GCA_037893245.1 Crossaster papposus
TAAGACGCCACCCTACACACACTAGAAATGTGAGTGTCCATGGTTCCAGCCGAGTCCATTATCACCCCAAGATCCCGTACTGTGTCAGAAGCCACAATACGGACATCTCCAACGCGCACTTCAGTGCTAGCATTTCGGAGACAGCTTTTTGAAGCGTGATGAAAACCATACAATCTCTGTCTTGCTATCGTTTAATGCAAGCATATTTGTTCGCATCCAACAACGAATTTCGTCAACACAAGATTCAATACGTGTTATGCATGAATAGTCAACACGTACGGGAACCACAAGAAATGTAAATCTGACAGTCATCTGCATAAATAACAGAGTTTAGTTCATGACGGGTGATAAGGTCCTCGAGCGGATCCATATACAAGGAGAATAAAACGGGTCCAAGTACGGAACCCTCACTGAAAAATTTAACCCAAATGGGTTAAATTTTAACCCAGGTGATTTTTCAGATGACTGTCAGATTTACATTTCTTGTGGTTCCCGTGTTGACTATTCATGCGCGTGGAACCCCAAACTGAAGAACCTGCTGCTTCGACAACGTTGACTCAATTGATACCCTATGAGTTGTCATATTCAAGAAAAAGGTCAACCAATCGTAAAACCTTCCCCCTATCCTGAAACGAACTTTCAATCTTTTCAAAAGGATATCATGATCAACCGTGTCAAAAGCGGCAGATAAATCTAGCATAATTAAAATAACATCATACTGTTTATCAAGGGCACACATAACATCATTGTGCACTCGTAAGAGAGTGCAGTTTCAGTGCTATGACCCTTACGATAAGCAGATTGGAATTTACCGTACAAAGCATTATTCTGAAGATATGTGTGGAGTTGGAGCAATCCAGCCTTTTCAAGAAATTTATCCAAAAAGGAACAGTTTGATACTGGACGGTAATTTTTTAACAGATTTTTATCTAATCCAGCAAAATTGTTAAGTACAGCGTTTTAAAGCAAAATAGTGAGAGAGAAAAATCGAAAAAAACAACTGTATGGCTTTTAACATTACTAAGCGTTTAAATACAGAAAACACTATTTTGTTCAATTTGAATAATTACGATGCGATAAATATTGATGATTGGGCTTTATATATTGTGTGCGACAGATTGTTTTATAAATATGTGACGTCACACTGCACGTGCATTGGTATTAATAAGGGGATTCCTGTGGTTTCCAGTTTTCAGTTAACAATGACTAAAGAATGTATAAATGTAGAACGATATACAACAGTAAACTGAACTATTGGCATGTCATTGGTGTTTAGAAACTGACATGACTGGTTACAATGTACATGTAACGTCACACCTGGTAATACATCTTGACTGAGTAGTTGTCAGCCACTGCCAGCTGCCCATCTGATGTGAATGTGATTCCGTGGGGACAGTACAGACCCTGTGCAATGCACTTGAGAAAGCCACCTTGAGGGTCATAGTGGTGGATATGACCCTTGTTATAACCATTTTGTATTGCAACATAGATACCTGAGCTATCAGTGTACACACCAATGCAGTACTTTACTGGTTGACCATTGATGGTGGGTTTGATAGTGCACCTTGTAGTACCATTGCCATCAGCAACATTTACTGTTTGTGACAAGAAGCTGATGACAATTCTATCATTGCTGTCTACAGCCAGATAGTAAGGTGCAACCTTGACTGGTATTGTACGCAGGAGCTTACCATCAGTGGGGCTGTGTTCAGTCAACACCAGCCTCTTGACATCACCTACTACGATGGTACCATCATTCTTGACAGCTACACTCCAAAGGTCAACTGCGGTCCTACTGACCTCACTCGGTGGCACCGTTGGGAACTCGTAGGCCAGCGTGTTGTCTCTGTTAAACACCTTCACACTGGATTCGCCTTCCTCGACGACCACCAAACGATTGTTGGTGGGTGTAGCTGCGATGCTGTATGGACCTGTAGGAGTCGCGATGTCAAAACAAACAAACGACCATTATGCATTTATTGCACAATTCTTATAATACAGACATTCTTGAAAGAGTAAAAACTGCAGTAGAAAAATGTCTGTCAAAGAATACATTTTTAAGATTTGGTATACATGTTTGAGAAACCACCGCGTCTTATAATTCATCTTGCATGGTCTTGTTAAGTTTGGTGTTTATTTATGCCCAAGATTGTGGGGCATAACATGCTTCACCGTGATTTATCTTTCTGTGTAAATTGTGCTATATAGCAATTTTTTTAAATGCCTAAGAGTGATAAACATACACTGCAAAAACTGTGTTTAGCGTGTAAACACTTTTCTAAACACTTTTTTTTCTATCCGCTTTTTTTTCTATGCTAAACATGCCTGTTTAGGATGGAGTTTTAGTAATTGAACATCGAGTTTAGAAATTGAATACGGGTTTTTGGCTGCAAAACACGTCAACTGTTAGCAAACAAAGTCTGTTTACTCGGTAAGCAAAGATTTTGGATTGTAAACCCGTGAATATCAATTTTTACCGATGTTTTCTTTCATCAAATTCACAGTATTTATGTGTTTTTTTTCTCTGTAACTTTCAGATGTATTTTGCTTGGAATTCCCATCTTTTGCAAAGAGCTTCAGGAATAAAGCAAATCAAATTACTGAGGTGAAATTAAATTTGTTGGTTTATCCACTTTTGAAATATTTTTTTCATGGAATATACATTGAGGTTGAAAAACATTCCCATGTCATGAACACCAACTTATTGAATACAGTAGATCATTATTTTGTTTTAAATTTTACAGTTTCAATTTAGTTTTATTTACTTTTGTTTTTACCTTATTTGTTAAAAGTTTAAATACAGAGAATATTAGTGAAGAGCGAATGAAAATTGTTCAAGTGCATAATTTCGCAGATTGCATGTAATTTTAACTTACATCTTTGCATCGGGATTTTGCTTTTCTGGTTGCCATCGATGCTGCAGATCACAACTCGTTTGTTGTAGCAGTCAGTCACTGCAATCTCATCAGGTAGACGAGCAGCAATGCCCATAGCCCCATTGAACTGTCCTGGACCGCTTCCCTCTCTACCAAACTCCCCAAACAGCTCCCACTTGTCTTCCATCACCACCTCACCCAGATTGATGTCACCAATCCCCTCACTCTGCTTGAACTTCAGAAATGCCAGCCTGTCATCAACTCTAGGAATAGCCTGACCGGCCAACAGTTTCAAGTCTTTGCTGATTGTAGAATAGAGTGACAGGAAGTCACTGTCCGATGCAGTCCTTGTCACCTCTCTAGCTGTATCTAGTGAAAACTGAAACCTCTCCACAGCCAAGCTCGCGGTTTTCTCGCATTCTTCCAGTTTCTGCTCACGATCCGATTGAATGTTTTTGATGTCGTCAAGAATGCGATTTTCTTGAGCCGTGATCTCTGCTCGTATCTTAGCTGCTCTGTCTTGCACTTCTGTTGTGACCCTCCTGAGTGTGAGACTCAAATCTTCTTTCAGTCGTAAGACTTTTTCTTGTGATTCTTGGATTTGCTTCATTGAGTTTTCAAGTGGATGAAACAGTTCAGCCAACGATTGCTTGTAATTGGATGCTGCCTCGTCTCCCTCAATGTACGAGTGTTCTGGTTTGCAGTGGTTTACGACCGTACAGTCTCGGCAGATGAGTATTTCACACGTAGTGCAAAAGAACCTCGCTGCTTCGCCCGCATGGATTGGACATTTTGGATGTTGTTTCTGATGTTTCTTTGTCAGTGTAACCTTCCCCTCACGAATGTCCTTCAGTGGAGTCACCTTGTGGTTTGACATTGCTGCGAATCGAAGATGCATTTTACTACAGGCCGAGCACAAACTCTGTTCGCAGTCCAGACATCTATGCGTTGCCTCATTGGCTTCCTCACAAATACCACACGAAATACCAGCATCACCCAAGCTCACTACCTTCTCCTGAAGTACAATCTCCTCAACCAAACCGATTAGATGAAAGTTGGTTTTCAGACCCTGCACCCCCGCCTCTGGAAGCTTCGTCTCCTGTCGACATACGGGGCAAGGAATCTCCGTACAGCTCTGGTGCTTCGTGCTGTGGTATTTTAGCAGACATTGCTCACAGAAACTGTGCAGGCATTCTAGTATCTTAGGGCGATCGTATCTCTCGTGACATATGCCGCACTCCAGATGCTGTCTGCTAATCGTCTCCAGAGCTAAACTTATCGCATGTCCAGTCGCCATTTTGTTTTGCCTGGAAGAAAGAAAATGAATGTGTTCATGTATTTAATAATAGGTATCGACAGCCAGAGCTATAGATGTGAATTTAAAGGGTCCTAGAAATGTGGTTTTTATTAGTTTAAATGAAAGATTATAACTAATTGAGTGATTTTCAGTTGATAAAAGTTTTATTTTGGGGTAATTAATATGAAAAAAATATATATAAAGTGCTTTGGGGTACCGGCCCCGCCCCTAGAATGGTAGCTTATTAACAAGTAAAATTTGCAGAATTGTGACGTGTGTGCGGGAAGACTTCGACGTCGCGACCAGCCTGCCCGTGCATGCATGCATCATGTGCCACGCGTATCTATGCAAAATCATTCAGTCGATGGTCGACTCAAGTTTATTGTCAAAGGAATTGTTCTGAGTTTTCATATTTAAAAGGTGAATCTCAGCCAGATGTGTTGCTGCAAGTTGCAGCAACACCAACAAAGATGGCATGAGCATGCACACATTTCCAACTGATCCAAAATATAGACGGATTTGGACTGCCAAAGTCGGGCTGAATAGGGCGAAGTGGATAGGCCCGAAACCAAGCTCCACGCTATGCAGCGAACACTTCGAGCCGGAGTTCTTCGAGCAAATAGTACGAGTCGTTTGGCATGAAATTTAAAAGGTTGTTGAAACCAACTGCAGTGCCAACAATATTTCTGATGATACTGCGAAAATTTCGTCCGATTCTGTGGAATATGCGCCTCCCGGCCCCGAATTACTGTCGTCTTTACTCGCCATGTCTGAACAAAATCTGCTGCGTGCGTACCGTACCCGCAGGCATGACATCACGCATGTACATTGTACATGAATGTATATAATCGGATCGCATGCTGCACGCACATCATGGGGCTTATCTGGTGTCCAGACGTATTGCCAGGTACCAGACTATAATTTTGTTTCTTTTGGTGGGTTGCCAAATGTTCGTCACGAACAGCGCCACCATTTGTCAGTGTTTGAACATGTTAATGAGGGGGCCAATTACATTTACGGTAATTACTGAACCCCAATAAATGTCATTTTATACAAGTTTATCACCCCTGGTTTTGTTACACACCAAGGTACATTTTAAATTATTAAACAGCAATTCTCCTCGAAAGGTCTGCGTAGAACCTTTAAAAGAAGTGCAAAATCACCCTCTTACCAAAACTGCACATTCTCTTTAACCAGTTCGCACCGGATGACGTACATGTATATCAACGCAAACATTTCCCCATATTCAAAACGGATGACGCATAAACACGCCAAGTTCAAGTTCGGAAATGTACGTCAGCAGCGCGCAAGGCCGGAAATGCGTGGGTGTGCTACCCAGCACTATCGGCCTGAACACGCTTCGGATCGAGTTTCGTTAAAAATAATCCCGCCCGTCGGCTCGGCGATGTTAAAATAATCCCGGCGCGAACTGGTTAAACTATCAGTATCATCACTTTTTTTCTCCCATTTGTCAATCCAATCCGTTATGAAAAATGCTGAGAATTTATAAGTAACTTACATCCTAACTTGAAAGCCATGCAAGTTGTTACAAAAAAACATTAAACCAAATTCCATACATAATATTCCGGGAATTAAGATGTGGTTCGAGGTCATGTATCATGCACGTTTGACCTTTGATTTTCTCCGCTGGTGTTAGAGTCCATAGCAGGCATCAATGGGAAGACAGTCTAGATGATAAATTGAGGAAGTACATCGTTTGGCGAAATTATTTGAGCACAATCGGTGTGTAACTCAAGATACAGGGTGTGGTCATGCCAGTATTGCCACAAGTTGTCACAAAATGTGTTCATCACGAAATGTACAGATATGCAATAAACTAACTACAGCTGCAGTACAGCTAGCTACTATCAAATGAAGTATTACATTAACCCTAACCCTATACTTTTTACTACGAGTAGTAAAACGTAGTATGCAGTACTCTCACTGACTTGTGTGCAATGCCTGTAGTAATTTTTAGCATTTGGTACTTCACCCCTAATTGCACTCGTAGTACTTTTATAGCATTTGGTCCCCTTTGCTTGCTGAGTGTGCATGTGTAGTATGCTGTGTAGGGTGATCTAAACTCTACAGCAAAAATTGTCCTTTGGGACACAGCAATGGGTCAAGGCTGGACTACTGCATTTTTTGCCAGGTAAGTATTACTAACCTGTACTGTTACTATTTTGAAGTTGGTAGTATCTGTACTCTGTCAGTACACACCCAATCAGTCACGGATGCGCTACCGGTACCGAAACTCACGTAAGAATAGACAAAGTACGTAGGATTGCGGTCACATATGACGTAAGAATAGCCACGGTGTAACTTTGAGCATTTTTACACTGATTGGTCATGTTGGTTGCGGTCTTAAAATACTATTCACCGACAACACACCGACAACATGAACAGCACCGACAACCCACCCAAAACGTAATCTATATTGACAAAAAGGTATAGCAAATACTAAGAGTAGTACACAAGCACACACGATACAAATGATTGTGCTTGACTTGATGAGCCTGGGCCTGGCTGGGAGTGGGACTGGGTTATTACATTTCTTTTGTGAAAATGAAATTTGTTTTTACGCCAAAAATATACCTCTATTTTCTCTAATCCAAAAAACAGCGTCAGGTTACACAATTCTTTTTCATTTTCTAATTGACCGATAATATTATCTTTGCTCACTTTTTGTTATAGGTCCTTTCACTCAGTCCTCGAACTCGAAGCAACACGGAAGTACATGTACTTTAATAAAGGTAAATCATTAATGGACAACAACAAAGTCGACAATGAATGCAACATGACGAAGAGCGCCCTCAAGGCAACACGCCCAGCGTTCTGACTCTGGCCGTTTTCCAAGCCCAATAGGCTTCATCTGGCTCTGATACCGGTACCATTGACGAATTACATATACTGCATAAACAAAGCCGAAACGGGAACGAAGCTCGGGCTTGGAAAACGGCAAAAGCTTTTTTCCAATGGCCACGGTATACCTATGGCAAGCCAAAGGGGAAACAATTAATTATATAAAAACATATATATATATAAAATAAAAAAATATATATATAAACATGTATACACATATAATGTATATATAAAACATATATAAAGAAATATATAATTTGTATGTAATATATATAATATAATGTGTATTATAAATAAAATAACATAATTATATAAAAACATATATATCTATATAAAATAAAAACATATATAAACATTATTATATGTATAAATTTTATAAATAAAACATATATAAAGAAATATATATAATTTGTATGTAATATATATATATAATATAATATGTATTACATAAACATACATTAATATATATAATATCTTACAAAATATCAAAGTTCCAAAAATCTTTAAAAGTAACAAAATATAATTGTTAAAAAATATATTTTAACTGTTATTGTTATTGTTATTATTTAACATATAACAAATATATATGATAAACATAAGTATGTACATGTACACAAATATATATTGTGTTTTAAAATATATAAAGTTTACAAATATAAAGTGTTGGCCAAATTACGGCACAAGATGGCGCTCTGCTGAACACGCCAAACATGTCGAATCTGGGCCCAATTTCTTGGCTCTGCTAACCACAGAATTCCGCGCTTACGGTCACCATTTTGCGCTAACCGCGCTAGCAGAAAAATGTTGCGCTAACCCTGTAAGCACAGAATCCTTTTTTTCTCCATGTTTACGACTTCATAAACGAATAAAATACTCGCGCATGCGTGTTGGTTCAAGTACCAGTTCAAGTCTTGCGCGATAAAGAATATCCTTACCACATGACTGGCTCGACTGTGCGCGTGCGTCTTGGTGGGTAGCGTTTGGAATGAAACCCACTCGTGAACACAGAAATTCACGGTGAACACGATAAACACGACGCGATTGGAACGCAGCAAGAGTACTTTTGTATAGAGCGATACGCGACGGTGCATGCTGCGCGCGCGTGTGTACGTACATGTACTGTTAGTTAGCTAGCTGCATGTGCGCCGGCTGCTTTCGTCGTATAAACTCGTAAGAATGGCGGACCCAAACACATAGCATGGTGTTCTAAAACGCACAGGCAACGTCATGGTTCAACTTTCAAATCGTCGTACTTCTTCTTTCAAACGTTGTGGTTCAACTTTCAAAACGTCGTGGTTCAACTATCAAAACGTCGTGGTTCAACTTTCAAAACGTTGTGGTTCAACTTTCAAAACGTTGTGGTTCAACTTTCAAAACGTCGTGGTTCAACTATCAAAACGTCGTGGTTCAACTTTCAAAACGTCGTGGTTCAACTTTCAAAACGTCGTGGTTCAACTTTCAAAACGTCGTGGTTCAACTTTCAAAACGTCGTACTTCAACTTTCAAAACGTCGTAGTACTTCAACTTTCAAAACGTCGTAGTACTTCAACTTTCAATTAACGTCGTGGTTCAACTTTCGCGCGCTTTTACCTGGCTCAAGGTAGCCGCGTATTCGGCCGGATTTCTGGTCGCGGATTCAGCCAAGCATTCATTCACCAAAAGCCGAAAAATATATAATACATGCTGCAAAAGGTGATGCAAAGGTTTATGTCATTTTATTCAAAGACATTTTCAAAATAAACGGTAAATAACTTTTACAAACCATTTCAAATCATACAACATAAGCCACACTTTTTTTAACCTTTCCTGTAATTTTGATGAAAAAATTACAGTTAAATTAGCTGCCTACTGGAAGTAATCCTACTTCAAGTTATTTTTATAGATTGAGAAAAAAGAATGCAACATTTTAAAAAAAATATACCTCACATGTTATCAAAAACTCATACTTTTATTTTATAATCTCCAAAATAATGCTACTGGGAAAACTTAATGTTGGTATAGGCTTAAGCCGAACACTAATTTGTGCCTAATTAGCCCGTTAAATAAATCCCTTTTTCAATGCAGTATTGTAATGCATTTTTCGGCTGCGAATATATCTGCCCCTTTAAAACAAAGTTAAAATCTCATATTTGTATTTCATGATCTAGGAGATCATGCTTCTATGCACACTTTTCTCTCGCAATTTTGGTAAAGACTTCAGCGGCCGAACAGTAATTAGTGCACTCGCACTCGTTTGGGCTTATTCGCGATGTTCTTGGTGATTCAATTAATTGAACGTTGAAGTACGACGTTTTGAAAGTTGAAGTACGACATTTGGAAAGTTGAACAACGATGTCTGCCTGTCCGTTTTAGAACACCATAGAGAAGACAGCGTCGAAACACTGTCTTGCAATTATTGAAGAACAGGACTGTTTGGGTCCGCCATTCTTACGAGTTTATACGGCCGTAGACATGGAGAACAAAAAACCTCCATGTCTAGGATACGACCGCCCTATAGGAGGTACGTAGGCCTACATGGACACGCGCGCGCGCGCGCAGCATGCACCGTACCGCCGCGCTCTATAATTATGAGATCTGCTGATTCGACATGTTCGGCGGGTTCAGCAGAGCGCCATCTTGTGCCGTAATTTGGCCAACACTTTATATTTGTAAACTTTATATATTTTAAAACACAATATATATTTGTGTACATGTACATACTTATGTTTATCATATATATTTGTTATATGTTAAATATTTTTCCTAAGTTAACAATAACAGTTAAAATATATTTTTTAACAATTATATTTTGTTACTTTTAAAGATTTTTGGAACTTTGATATTTTGTAAGATATTATATATATTAATGTATATTTATGTAATACATATTATATTATATATATATATTACATACAAATTATATATATTTCTTTATATATGTTTTATTTATAAAATTTATATATAATAATGTTTATATATGTTTTTATTTTATATATATATATATGTTTTTATATAATTATGTTATTTTATTTATAATACACATTATATTATATATATTACATACAAATTATATATTTCTTTATATATGTTTTTTATATACATTATATGTGTAATAATGTTTATATATATATGTTTTTATTTTATATATATAAATGTTTTTATATAATTAATTGTTTCCCCTTTGGCTTGCCATATATACCTGATGCATGAGGCATTATAGGATGATCGCAACCAGCGCGAGGGCGAGGCGCCGCGGTGTTATTAATACTAGGGTTAAATATGCAGCCGCGGATCCAGGTGGGGGGGGGGGGGGGCGCGGGGGCACGTGCCCCCTAGGTAAAATGAGTTTTAAAAAAAACGGGGTGTGGGGGGAAAGAGGGGGAGGTGAGAGAAAAGGAAGGAAGGAGAATCGGATCGGAGGATCTGCTGTGTCTATTTTGGGGCATAATATAATACTGACAAAAAAGGGTTATCAATCCACGGAACCCCAGTTTGCGACACGCACCCGTTTAATTTCTCCATGCACAAGAAGCTCTCTTAGGGTCTCTACTCGCAGCGGGAGAGCGAGGTTGGTGTTATCCGCAGAAGACAACCTGAACCCGCAACCCGCCTGGCGCGCATCTAGCCGCTCGTTGGTATCATCAGGGGTGGCTCCGTTAACCAACGTATGATACTCGCACTACCTGGCATCGAGGTTCGATAAATAATCCCGCGCCTGGTGGACATGTGGTCATTGAATTGGCAGTACTGTCCCCTTCATTGCCAATAAGGCTACCCTTTTATTGCAGTATGGATGAATGTTTACGTTGTTAATGACCTTGTGTAAGAATGTTAGTTAGTGGGTTGGTTTGTTCACGGAGCTATGGTTTGTCCAACCCAAGCTAGGACATTGTCCGAAATCTTTTTGGCGACATTTTTGCTATATATATTTAAATATATTCTCGCATTTTCCAGTTTTGGGTGTGACCCACATTCATATATAAACTTATATCCTATATAATAATACGCTACTCTCTGTCTGTCTGTGTGTCTGTGCGCGCTTTTTCGTCCCCTTCCCGGGGTCGTGCGGCGTTCAGACTCGGTGGGTGGGTCCGGCTCGGTCCCCGCAAGAACCAGTTTGCATTCGCTAGAGCGTACGAGGTCAAAGGTCATCTAGGGGTCACCTTTTTGAAGTTGGTCGGATCGTGCTTAAACTCGGTGATCGCAATGCTCGATGCGAGGTGAGCGTGGCAAAAATAAAACGCTACTCTCTGTCTGTCTGTCTGTGTGTCTGTCTGTGCGCGCTTTTTCGTCCCCTTCCCGGGGTCGTGCGGCGTTCAAACTCGGTGGGTGGGTCCGGCTCGGTCCCCGCAAGAACCAGTTTGCATTCGCTAGAGCGTACGAGGTCAAAGGTCATCTAGGGGTCACCTTTTTGAAGTTGGTCGGATCGTGCTTAAACTCGGTGATCGCAATGCTCGATGCGAGGTGAGCGTGGCAAAAATAAAACGGGTTAACGTTTTTCGGGTCTTCCGGGGTCAAAGGTCGTCTAAGGGTCGAATTTTCAAAGTTTGTCCTATCGGGCTTAAACTCGGGGACGGGAAGCCCGAATGCAAGTTGAGCGTGGAAAAAAAAGCGTTTGTCGGGTCAAAGGTCATCTAGGGGTCAACTTTTTGAAGTTGGTCCGATCGGGCTTAAACTCGGGGACGGGAAGCCCGAATGCGAGTCGATGACCTTTGACCCGACAAACACTTTTTCTCCCAAGTTCGACTCGCATTCGGGCTTCCCGTCCCCTAGACTTGGTGCCAAGTCGGTAATAGCGGTCCACTCGGTATACAGGGGGGAGGTTGCGGTTGCCTCGTTCCCAAGTTAGATCTGTCGCAACTCGGCACGTTACTAGTCTTAAACCAGCCGTGCCGATGAATTTCGACTGAAATTCACGGATAAAACCCGACTATCTAACGACTTGTCTTCAAGTCTACCCGTCCCCGAGTTTAAGCCCGATCGGACAACTGTGAAAATTCGACCCTTAGATGACCTTTGACCCGACAAACGCTTTTTTTTTCCAAGTTCGACTCGCATTCGGGCTTCCCGTCCCCGAGTTTAAGCCCGATCGGACAAACTGTGAAAATTCGACCCTTAGATGACCTTTGACCCGACAAACGCTTTTTTTTCAAGTTCGACTCGCATTCGGGCTTCCCGTCCCCCGAGTTGAAGCCCGATCGGACAAACTTTGAAAATTCGACCCTTAGATGACCTTTGACCCATCCAGGGAAGTAGCTACAAACCCGAGAACCGACAAACCCCGGGTGACCGCCTAGTCAGTCAGTCCGCAGCGCACGCGTTAATGAGGTCATATCCCGAACTTTATTTGCAGGGCCGGCGTCGCAAATCGGCCACGAGATTTACGCGAGTAATTGCGAGAGTTCGACCGCTTTGTTTTCACGAGCTACACGTTGCAAACGAAGCAGTGATTCTCCAATATGGCGAGGTAAGTGGAAAGCGAACGATTTTCTGAATCGAATGATATAAAATATGACGAGATTCAGTATGTTTTTGGCAGAATTTTGTTCACTCGAAGTTAGGGTATGATTTTAAGGAAATTTGTTGTCGTGTGTTTTGTTTCTGCGCCCTGACTGGACTAACAAATATTGCCAAAAATGATCACTACACATCAATAAAGGAAGCAATGATCTTTCGTTTGATATACAATTTAGCCTGTGGCGACATTTGTTTCATGTATTTTGCGACGATTTTCGTGCGCGCGATTTCAACTTTTTCGTCCATGTCTTTTGGCTTGTACATACGCAGAGCGTGTGTTTCATTATGCACACAAGCATGTGAATGATGTGCTGGATATGCACTAGATGGTGATTGTACAGTAGCTAACAGAAACAGAATTAATTGTTTTGTTTTGTGTGGCTTATTTATATGATAAAGTTAGGTTTCTGCCTGTATGCCATGCATAGAAAATTGATTTTTCTTTCATGTATGAAAAATTCACAAATTGTTTAATTATAATAGTTACTGCTATTATTGTGCTAAACTTCATAGTTCATATTTCTGTCTTCCAATATGTTTCTTATACTAGGTAGTAGTCATGCCTTCCACCACCATGGCCATGCCCATCGCCATGCCCACCGCAGCCATTGCCAGCATGTCGGGAACCTCTACAGAAGGCCAAAGGCAAAGCTCTTGTCCTTGGATATTCTCTCACAAAGTATCTCAACATCACTACTAAAGTTGGTCAGTGATTTGCAGGTAGTGACTCGTCGCGGTACTACAATTTCTGGCCTTAGAAAGTATCTGCTTCATCAGCATGACATCAACCTCACAACTGTGTCTGACATATTGTATTTGTAATGATTCATGTTGGTACAAATAATCTAGAGTTGGGTTTCCAAAGAAGTGTTGAAAATAGTTGAAGATTTAAATGTACTGGTGGATATATGCAGCAAGTGCTTTGTACATGTATATTTAAATGTTTGTGTATTTTAGTGTTTTAAATAATATACATGACTTTGTGTCAGTGTTGTGCAAACACAGTGCAGCTGAAACAGATCAAAACCGAGTCTGGTCGAGTCGGGTCAGTTTGTCAAATCATCTAGGACTTAATGCCAAAATCTATGCCCACAAAGTTTTGAGCTACAATGTAAATTTGACACAAACAGCATATTACTTTATGAATGCAGATTGTATTATTTCTATTCAGTGATATAATTTATGTGCATTAACATATATATTACTAAATTTATGTCTTATTTAAAATCATTTGTTTTTGCAATGTTAGAAGCGGGTATACATTGTAATTTAATATTTACAATAATTTAATGCCAAAGAAACTATGCCAAAAACATCAAGCAAAGATAAAACAACTTTATTTACTTTTATAATAAATCTCAATGGTTTGCACATTGAACATTATGCCAAAGATGATGGTAATTATCATCTTCACTATGTTGTCATTATTTTAATTTGAATGTTGGCCATATTTTTGTTAATGTTTTGCCTAATCGCTAAACATTTATTATCTCATTATCAACCCTAATTTTGGTCATTTCTTCAATCTGTATTTATGTACATGATGTACATGTAATTGATGATGTAATTAAAATAAGTTTTTACAATTTTAGGGTTTAATTTAACAATTGTATTCAAGTCGTATAACATCAACAGGGTATATTAATGTAAGCAATAACATGTAAGTTTCAAATAAAAAGTGCAGTTTCTTTTATAAACCAACCTCACAATACAGATATACATTTTAAACAACGACTTCATTTGTTGCTTGTTTTTTTTGTATATTTGGCTGTATACATTGTATTACGCAGGCAATATTATTATTTTTTAATCAGTCCACTGTTAAAAAGATTAAACAAAATACTGATTAGCAGAATCCTTTTCGCTTGAGCTTACAATTAAAACAAATACACAAAAAACAACTGCGTATTGAAATGTGCATGAATTACACGTTACCACGAAGCCTTTTTCAATGACGTCATTTTCGACCAATGAGGGCGCAGGAAGACTATGGACTGTCATGGCGGGATGTTCCGTTTGTTAATTTATTGAGAACGTTATAATTTTCTGCGCCCTGACTGGACTAAGTTAAAATCAACCCCAAATCTACAGTTTTGTGATAGAATATGAAATTATCTTTAACATCAGTGTAAAATTGGGTTGTGGCCGCTGCCAGAAGATGGACAAAATTCGGCTTTTTTTAAAGGTCAATTTGTTGGTTCGGGAGCTTTTTTTACGTTATAAATTTCACCCTCTAAATGTCATATAATTTCCAATCTGATTTGATAATATAACAAAATGTTTCCTTATCCAAAAGAAAATATACATAATATTGACAGCCAGTGAATAAAACGGATGTTTTGGACCAAATTCCAGGCGTTGTCGCCAGCTCATTAAGTATTCAAAAACGAGGTCACGCACAAAGTGCCATGCATAAATCGCACATAAAAGGAACGGCTTTTCAGTGCGCTGCGGACTGACTGTAGTAGATTTCTTAGTTTTACGACGGACGTGAAGTAGATCGTACATGTACTACAGCCTGGTGTAGAACAAACGGTAAGTGGCGTATGTATGTGTGTGTGCGTGTTCGGTGAAGTGCCGCGCCGCGCGAGACGCATCTATACTACAAAAGATGACAAATGCGCCATCTTGTCCCTGGGCGCCGCCATCTTGGAACACAGGGCCGCGCCATCTTGGAACACAGGGCCGCGCCATCTTGGCGCATGGTTGGCGCCATGTTGGCTTTTAGTCGGGCGACTCGTCGCCGCGCGCGTGTGCCGCCGGCGTCGGTGCGGCGGGGTGCCGGATCGTTCGCGACGGGGAATCCCCCGGGGAATAAGATTTAAAAAAAAATCGTATTCGTCCGAAGTGAGATTTAAAAGAAACGGACGTTACCGATAAACGCGTAATCGCTTTTCGATTGCCTGTCGATGTCTGTGGGCCTTTTTGCGTGAACTATTGCGTTATTTTTGCATTGTCCTTGTCCGGAGTTCGGGCCGAAGCCTTCCCGAAATCGTACTACCGTAACTCGGTTGCCAAATTGTTGGCTGTTTGCGATTAAGCGGCGGCTACATGTGTTACACGAAGCCTTCGCAAATTAATTGTATCCGCCTTGCTTGCGCGGTGGCCGAGTTGGTGCCGAGTTTGTTGTTCGCCATTGGGCGGCCCCGTCACGTGTTATTTGAGCTTTATGCTCCCTTGGTTATTGCGGAGTTTGAGCGCCAGCTTCGTTTTCGGCTTCGAATTTCGTGCGCGTCGACCACATTGCAGTCACAGGCTTGGAACGTTAAAAAATGATTTATTCCTTTCGTGTTGCCTTTTGGGCAAATTTCTTTGCTTCACATTGTCGATACTTAAATATTACAACATTATCTGTCTCAAAACACTCCGAAACATATCGCTATTGCCTCAATTTCAACTTTGATCGTGCAAAAATGTCGCGAAATTGTATGGCGATGGTGGATATGAATATGCAATTTAGAAACGTGACTGCATTACGTCTGTTGAGGGCGCACTGTCAGACGGCCGGTCTGTTGGTTTTTTTAATCGTGATGATGTAAATCAGAAATCCCGAGGTGGTTCGTATTGTTTTCCGTACGATTCCTGTTAAAAATCACGAGACGCAGGCAGCTGCAAGCGAAGATGGACTGCCTATTGAGTATTATTAGTTCGGAATTCGGGAGTATTTTTACAAAGATTGTTTTTATTCAGAGTCAATGGTATTCTACGGAGCCCCTAAAGGGACATATAACGAATACAAATCACCGTTACGAAATAATTTGAGTTTTTTTCGTGCACTCAAAATAACTTATTTCGTGAGCTCGAAATGTTTTCGTGGCCACGAAATTACTTCGTGGGCTCGAAAAAATCTGTTCGTGAGCTCGAAATAATTTCGTGCGCTCGAAATACTTTCTAGCTGGTACTCTACTCGCAAATTTTCGCGATTTGTTTGTCATACAATCCATTGTGTTTTTAAGACGTCAACAAGGTGTATCTATAAGTTACGATTTCACCCAGCTAGCAGGTGCCGCGCGAAGCGCGGCATCCTGCTAGTCTATACTATAAAAGATGTTAAATTCGCCATCTTGTCCCTGGGCGCCGCCATCTTGGAACGCAGGGCCGCGCCATCTTGGAAACACAGGGCCGCGCCATCTTGGCGCGTGGTTGGCGCCATGTTGGCTTTTGGTCGGGCGACTCGTCGCCGCGCACGTGTGCCGCCGGCGTCGGTGCGGCGGGGTGCCGGACCGTTCGCGACGGGGAATCCCCCGGGGAATAAGATTTAAAAGTGAGATTTAAAAGAAACGGACGTTACCGATAAACGCGTAATCGCTTTTCGATTGCCTGTCGATGTCTGCGGGCCTTTTTGCGTGAACTATTGCGTTATTTTTGCATTGTCCTTGCCCGGAGTTCGGGCCGAAGCCTTCCCGAAATCGTACTACCGTAACTCGGTTGCCGAATTGTTGGCTGTTTGCGATTAAGCGGCGGCTACATGCGTTACGCGAAGCCTTCGCAAATTGATTGTATCCGCCTTGCTTGCGCGGTGGCCGAGTTGGTGCCGAGTTTGTTTTTTCGCGATTGGGCGGCCCCGTCACGTGTTATTTGAGCTGGTGCCCCGATTTATACTTCCTTGGTTATTGCGGAGTAAACATAATACCAGTTGAGCGCCGGCTTCGAATTCGTGCGCGTCTACCACGTTTCAGTCACAGCTTGGGAACGTTAAAAAATGATTTATTCCTTTCGTGTTGCGTTTTGGGCAAATTTCTTTACTTCACATTGTCGATACTTAAATATTACAACATTATGTGTCTAAAAACACTCCGAAACATATCGCTATTGCCTCAATTTCAACTTTGATCCCGCAAAAATGTCGCGAAATTGTGGGGCGATGGTGGATATGAATATGCAAATTAGAAACGTGACTGCATTACGTCAGTTGAGGGCGCACTGTCAGATGGCCGGCCTGTTGGGTTTTTTAATCAGGATTTTCACGATGATGTAAACTCAGAAATCCCGAAGTGGTTCGTATTGTTTCCCGTACGATTCCTGTTAAAAAATAACGAGACGCAGGCAGCATGCAAGCGAAGATGGACTGCCTATTGAGTATTATTAGTTCGAAAGTCGGGAAGTATTTTTACAAAGATTGTTTGTTATTCAGACTCGATGGTATTCTACGGAGCCCCTAAAGGGACATATGACGAATACAAATCACCGTTACGAAATAATTTGAGTATTTTATTTCGTGCACTCAAAATAACTTATTTCGTGAGCTCGAAGTGTTGTCGTGGCCACGAAATGACTTCTTGCGCTCCAAGAATATCTGTTCGTGAGCTCGAAATAATTTCGTGCGCTCGAAATACTTTCTAGCTGGTACTCTACTCGCTAAGTTTCGCGATTTGTTTGTCATACAATCCATTATGTTTTTAAGACGTCAACAAGGGGTGCGTTCCACTTACGCGAACTGTTTGCGCGAACGTTCGCCAACGTTTTGAGTTGGCGTTATAGGGGGAGTGGAACGATATTTTAAAAACTACGTTTTCAAAATGGCGGCGCCCGGTGAAAGTGACATCGTTTGGTTCGCTGCTTTTTGTCCAACTCATTATTTTTCTTTAAAAGATCCCTGTGACTGCTCAAAACAATCCACCGTTTATAACGAAAAGTATAAAACGTAAATAAAAACCGTGAAAAGAACCCTGCCGTCTGCTAACCGCTTCGCCATCATTAAAATACGTCACTGGCCAACAGCGAACAGCTCGGAATGTCGTTCGCCGTTTTCGCTAACGTTGGCCAACATAATTGGCGCACATTGCGTTCCACTCACGCGAACAACGCTAACGTTGGCCAACGTTGGCAACGTTCGCTGGAGTGGAACGCACCCCAGGTGTATCTATAAGTTACGATTTCACCCAGCTAGCAGGTGCCGCGCGAAGCGCGGCATCCTGCTAGTCTATACTATAAAAGATGACAAATGCGCCATCTTGTCCCTGGGCGCCGCCATCTTGGAACGCAGGGCGCCGCCATCTTGGAACACAGGGCCGCGCCATCTTGGCGCGTGGTTGGCGCCATGTTGGCTTTTGGTCGGGCGACTCGTCGCCGCGCGCGTGTGCCGCCGGCGTCGGTGCGGCGGGGTGCCGGATCGTTCGCGACGGGGAATCCCCCGGGGAATAAGATTTAAAAGTGAGATTTAAAAGAAACGGACGTTACCGATAAACGCGTAATCGCTTTTCGATTGCCTGTCGATGTCTGCGGGCCTTTTTGCGTGAACTATTGCGTTATTTTTGCATTGTCCTTGCCCGGAGTTCGGGCCGAAGCCTTCCCGAAATCGTACTACCGTAACTCGGTTGCCGAATTGTTGGCTGTTTGCGATTAAGCGGCGGCTACATGCGTTACGCGAAGCCTTCGCAAATTGATTGTATCCGCCTTGCTTGCGCGGTGGCCGAGTTGGTGCCGAGTTTGTTTTTTCGCGATTGGGCGGCCCCGTCACGTGTTATTTGAGCTGGTGCCCCGATTTATACTTCCTTGGTTATTGCGGAGTAAACATAATACCAGTTGAGCGCCGGCTTCGAATTCGTGCGCGTCTACCACGTTTCAGTCACAGCTTGGGAACGTTAAAAAATGATTTATTCCTTTCGTGTTGCCTTTTGGGCAAATTTCTTTACTTCACATTGTCGATACTTAAATATTACAACATTATGTGTCTAAAAACACTCCGAAACATATCGCTATTGCCTCAATTTCAACTTTGATCCCGCAAAAATGTCGCGAAATTGTAGGGCGATGGTGGATATGAATATGCAAATTAGAAACGTGACTGCATTACGTCAGTTGAGGTCGCACTGTCAGATGGCCGGAAATTTACCTACAGCAACTGACCAATCAGAAGGGAGGAAATGTGTGTTCACAATAGTCGATGTTAAATTGTGGTATTTAGTCCAACAATTCACTTTTTTGACCATGATATGTAATTATTCAAACGATTCCTCGATTGAATTTTGATTTTTGGGCAATAGTGAGACAAAAATCGCATTACATTTTATTCGTATTCAAATGTTGACATTATTCATAAAAATTTGCTGTGACTTTTTCGTGGACAAAAAAGCGAACTATAAAACTAACAACGGCAATAGCTAAGTTTGTAGTAAGTGTTCAGTAGGTAATATCTAATAGGAATAGGTTATTATTGTATGTATATGTATGTGTAATTGCAATGTGTAATAAGTTAATGTGGTATTACGTAATCTGTACACGCAGTAAATATGTACATAATTAGAGTGTTCAACAGTAGATTTTTTTATCTTGCCAATGTGCTCTGAATGTTGTACGAATGTTATTTCACAACGTTTCTTTGTAACGTTCAAAGGACGTCAAGAGAACTCCACACATTTACGTTCCCGAAACGTTTTTTCCAAACGTTCCGGAAACATTACCGTAACGTTGTAAGAACGTTCATGGAACGTTTTTTTGGTTAGCTGGGATGGTATTCTACGGAGCCCCTAAAGGGACATATGACGAATAAAAATCACCGTTACGAAATAATTTGAGTATTTTATTTCGTGCACTCAAAATAACTTATTTCGTGACCTCGAAATGTTGTCGTGGCCACGAAATGACTTCGTGCGCTCCAAGAATATCTGTTCGTGAGCTCGAAATAATTTCGTGCGCTCGAAATACTTTCTAGCTGGTACTCTACTCGCTAAGTTTCGCGATTTGTTTGTCATACAATCCATTATGTTTTTAAGACGTCAACAAGGTGTATCTATAAGTTACGATTTCACCCAGCTAGCAGGTGCCGCGCGAAGCGCGGCATCCTGCTAGTCTATACTATAAAAGATGACAAATGCGCCATCTTGTCCCTGGGCGCCGCCATCTTGGAACGCAGGGCCGCGCCATCTTGGAACGCAGGGCCGCGCCATCTTGGCGCGTGGTTGGCGCCATGTTGGCTTTTGGTCGGGCGACTCGTCGCCGCGCGTGTGTGCCGCCGGCGTCGGTGCGGCGGGGTGCCGGATCGTTCGCGACGGGGAATCCCCCGGGGAATAAGATTTAAAAGTGAGATTTAAAAGAAACGGACGTTACCGATAAACGCGTAATCGCTTTTCGATTGCCTGTCGATGTCTGCGGGCCTTTTTGCGTGAACTATTGCGTTATTTTTGCATTGTCCTTGCCCAGAGTTCGGGCCGAAGCCTTCCCGAAATCGTACTACCGTAACTCGGTTGCCGAATTGTTGGCTGTTTGCGATTAAGCGGCGGCTACATGCGTTACGCGAAGCCTTCGCAAATTGATTGTATCCGCCTTGCTTGCGCGGTGGCCGAGTTGGTGCCGAGTTTGTTTTTTCGCGATTGGGCGGCCCCGTCACGTGTTATTTGAGCTGGTGCCCCGATTTATACTTCCTTGGTTATTGCGGAGTAAACATAATACCAGTTGAGCGCCGGCTTCGAATTCGTGCGCGTCTACCACGTTTCAGTCACAGCTTGGGAACGTTAAAAAATGATTTATTCCTTTCGTGTTGCGTTTTGGGCAAATTTCTTTACTTCACATTGTCGATACTTAAATATTACAACATTATGTGTCTAAAAACACTCCGAAACATATCGCTATTGCCTTAATTTCAACTTTGATCCCGCAAAAATGTCGCGAAATTGTAGGGCGATGGTGGATATGAATATGCAAATTAGAAACGTGACTGCATTACGTCAGTTGAGGGCGCACTGTCAGATGGCCGGCCTGTTGGGTTTTTTAATCACGATTTTCACGATGATGTAAACTCAGAAATCCCGAAGTGGTTCGTATTGTTTCCCGTACGATTCCTGTTAAAAAATAACGAGACGCAGGCAGCATGCAAGCGAAGATGGACTGCCTATTGAGTATTATTAGTTCGAAAGTCGGGAAGTATTTTTACAAAGATTGTTTGTTATTCAGACTCGATGGTATTCTACGGAGCCCCTAAAGGGACATATGACGAATAAAAATCACCGTTACGAAATAATTTGAGTATTTTATTTCGTGCACTCAAAATAACTTATTTCGTGAGCTCGAAATGTTGTCGTGGCCACGAAATGACTTCTTGCGCTCCAAGAATATCTGTTCGTGAGCTCGAAATAATTTCGTGCGCTCGAAATACTTTCTAGCTGGTACTCTACTCGCTAAGTTTCGCGATTTGTTTGTCATACAATCCATTATGTTTTTAAGACGTCAACAAGGGGTGCGTTCCACTTACGCGAACTGTTTGCGCGAACGTTCGCCAACGTTTTGAGTTGGCGTTAGGGGGAGTGGAACGATATTTTAAAAACTAAGTTTTCAAAATGGCGGCGCCCGGTGAAAGTGACATCGTTTGGTTCGCTGCTTTTTGTCCAACTCATTATTTTTCTTTAAAAGATCCCTGTGACTGCTCAAAACAATCCACCGTTTATAACGAAAAGTATAAAACGTAAATAAAAACTGTGAAAAGAACCCTGCCGTCTGCTAACCGCTTCGCCATCATTAAAATACGTCACTGGCCAACAGCGAACAGCTCGGAATGTCGTTCGCCGTTTTCGCTAACGTTGGCCAACATAATTGGCGCACATTAATTGCGTTCCACTCACGCGAACAACGCTAACGTTGGCCAACGTTGGCAACGTTCGCTGGAGTGGAACGCACCCCAGGTGTATCTATAAGTTACGATTTCACCCAGCTAGCAGGTGCCGCGCGAAGCGCGGCATCCTGCTAGTCTATACTATAAAAGATGACAAATGCGCCATCTTGTCCCTGGGCGCCGCCATCTTGGAACGCAGGGCCGCGCCATCTTGGAACACAGGGCCGCGCCATCTTGGCGCGTGGTTGGCGCCATGTTGGCTTTTGGTCGGGCGACTTGTCGCCGCGCGCGTGTGCCGCCGGCGTCGGTGCGGCGGGGTGCCGGACCGTTCGCGACGGGGAATCCCCCGGGGAATCCCCCGGGGAATAAGATTTTAAAAAAATCGTATTCGTCCGTGGTGAGATTTAAAAGAAACGGACGTTACCGATAAACGCGTAATCGCTTTTCGATTGCCTGTGGATGTCTGCGGGCCTTTTTGCGCGAACTATTGCGTTATTTTTGCATTGTCCTTGACCGGAGTTCGGGCCGAAGCCTTCCCGAAATCGTACTGCCGTAACTCGGTTGCCGAATTGTTGGCCGTTTGCGATTAAGCGGCGGCTACATGCGTTACGCGAAGCCTTCGCAAATTAATTGTATCCGCCTTGCTTGCGCGGTGGCCGAGTTGGTGCCGAGTTTGTTGTTCGCGATTGGGCGGCCCGTCCCGTGTTATTTGACCTTTATACTCCATTGGTTATTGCGGAGTTTGAGCGCCAGCTTCGTTTTCGGCTTTGAATTTCGTGCGCGTCGACCACATTGCAGTCACAGGCTTGGAACGTTAAAAAATGATTTATTCCTTTCGTGTTGCCTTTTGGGCAAATTTCGTTGCTTCACATTGTCGATACTTAAATATTACAACATTATCTGTCTCAAAACACTCCGAAACATATCGCTATTGCCTCAATTTCAACTTTGATCGTGCAAAAATGTCGCGAAATTGTATGGCGATGGTGGATATGAATATGCAATTTAGAAACGTGATTACGTTTCGGCTTCGGCTTTGCCTCCGAATTCCTGCGCGTCGACCATTTTGTAGTCACAGTTTTGGAACGTAAAAACAATGATTTATTCCTTTCGTGTTGCCTTCTGGCAAAATTTCTTCCTTTCACATTGTCAATACTTAAATATTACAACATTATCTCTCTAAAAACACTCCGAAACGTATCGCTATTGCCTCAATTTTAACTTTTATCGTTGAAAAATGTCGCGAAATTGTAAGGCCTATCGTGGATATGAATATTCAATTTAGAAACGGGACTGCCTTACGTCAGTTGAGGGCGCACTGTCAGACGGCCGGTCTGTTGGTTTTTTTCAATCGTAACGACGTAAATCAGAAACCCCGAAGTCGTATTGTTTCCCGTACGATTCATGTTAAAAAATCACGAGACGCAGGCAGCATGCAAGCAAAGATGAACTGCCTATTGAGTATTATTAGTTCGGAAGTCGGGAAGTATTTTTACAAAGATTGTTTGTTATTCAGAGTCGATGGTATTCTACGGAGCCCCTAAAGGGACATATGACGAATACAAATCACCGTTACGAAATAATTTGAGTATTTTATTTCGTGCACTCAAAATAACTTATTTCGTGAGCTCGAAATGTTGTCGTGGCCACGAAATGACTTCGTGCGCTCCAAGAATATCTGTTCGTGAGCTCGAAATAATTTCGTGCGCTCGAAATACTTTCTAGCTGGTACTCTACTCGCTAAGTTTCGCGATTTGTTTGTCATACAATCCATTGTGTTTTTAAGACGTCAACAAGGTGTATCTATAAGTTACGATTTCACCCAGCTAGCAGGTGCCGCGCGAAGCGCGGCATCCTGCTAGTCTATACTATAAAAGATGACAAATGCGCCATCTTGTCCCTGGGCGCCGCCATCTTGGAACGCAGGGCCGCGCCATCTTGGAACACAGGGCCGCGCCATCTTGGCGCGTGGTTGGCGCCATGTTGGCTTTTGGTCGGGCGACTCGTCGCCGCGCGTGTGTGCCGCCGGCGTCGGTGCGGCGGGGTGCCGGACCGTTCGCGACGGGGAATCCCCCGGGGAATAAGATTTAAAAGTGAGATTTAAAAGAAACGGACGTTACCGATAAACGCGTAATCGCTTTTCGATTGCCTGTCGATGTCTGCGGGCCTTTTTGCGTGAACTATTGCGTTATTTTTGCATTGTCCTTGCCCAGAGTTCGGGCCGAAGCCTTCCCGAAATCGTACTACCGTAACTCGGTTGCCAAATTGTTGGCTGTTTGCGATTAAGCGGCGGCTACATGCGTTACGCGAAGCCTTCGCAAATTGATTGTATCCGCCTTGCTTGCGCGGTGGCCGAGTTGGTGCCGAGTTTTTTTTTTCGCGATTGGGCGGCCCCGTCACGTGTTATTTGAGCTGGTGCCCCGATTTATACTTCCTTGGTTATTGCGGAGTAAACATAATACCAGTTGAGCGCCGGCTTCGAATTCGTGCGCGTCTACCACGTTTCAGTCACAGCTTGGGAACGTTAAAAAATGATTTATTCCTTTCGTGTTGCGTTTTGGGCAAATTTCTTTACTTCACATTGTCGATACTTAAATATTACAACATTATGTGTCTAAAAACACTCCGAAACATATCGCTATTGCCTTAATTTCAACTTTGATCCCGCAAAAATGTCGCGAAATTGTAGGGCGATGGTGGATATGAATATGCAAATTAGAAACGTGACTGCATTACGTCAGTTGAGGGCGCACTGTCAGATGGCAGGTGTGGACGGTAATTCTGTCCCCCGGTAAAATTGTCCGGGGGGACAGAATTACCTAGGTAAAAGTGTCCCCCTAGAGCCGTTAATTCCGTCCCCCTCCAGTTTATTCTGTCCCCTCTCTAGGTAATTTTGTCCCCCAATGTTCCACACATAAGTGGTTATTTTGATGTTATTTCAATGAAAAGCCTACATGGTATTTATTATTTGGACTTCTGTTCCCTTCATCGATTTATCAAAATAGAAATAAAAATATAAATAACTGTATTAATTAAATCAACCGATCTACGTTTCTGCGCGAAAGGGAAAATAGCAGTAATCAGTATTTTCAGACTTCTTGCACGCGTACAAATTCTGTATACCCAGCACGAAATATGGCAGCACTTTTGACCACCTGTAATTTGTAGTACCCTACACATCCTACAGTCTGCCACAAATGATGCACCATGAAGAGGTGAACCTGTACTACACTGGTTGTTGCGTCTGGTGGGTGCTAGACTTGTGACGTTGCACGGGACAATTTTACCAGGGGGACACGTTTAACGTTGGGCAGGGAGACAGAATTACCTGGAGGGGGACAGAAATACCTAGGTAAATGTGTCCCCCCGGACAGATTTACCGGGTCACGGCCTGGTAAGTCTGTCCGGGGGGACACATTTACCAGGGGGGACAGAATTACCTTTCACACCGGCCTGTTGGGTTTTTTAATCAGGATTTTCACGATGATGTAAACTCAGAAATCCCGAAGTGGTTCGTATTGTTTCCCGTACGATTCCTGTTAAAAAATAACGAGACGCAGGCAGCATGCAAGCGAAGATGGACTGCCTATTGAGTATTATTAGTTCGGAAGTCGGGAAGTATTTTTACAAAGATTGTTTGTTATTCAGAGTCGATGGTATTCTACGGAGCCCCTAAAGGGACATATGACGAATAAAAATCACCGTTACGAAATCATTTGAGTATTTTATTTCGTGCACTCAAAATAACTTATTTCGTGAGCTCGAAATGTTGTCGTGGCCACGAAATGACTTCTTGCGCTCCAAGAATATCTGTTCGTGAGCTCGAAATAATTTCGTGCGCTCGAAATAATTTCTAGCTGGTACTCTACTCGCTAAGTTTCGCGATTTTTTTGTCATACAATCCATTATGTTTTTAAGACGTCAACAAGGTGTATCTATAAGTTACGATTTCACCCAGCTAGCAGGTGCCGCGCGAAGCGCGGCATCCTGCTAGTCTATACTATAAAAGATGTTAAATTCGCCATCTTGTCCCTGGGCGCCGCCATCTTGGAACGCAGGGCCGCGCCATCTTGGAAACACAGGGCCGCGCGTGTGTGCCGCCGGCGTCGGTGCGGCGGGGTGCCGGATCGTTCGCGACGGGGAATCCCCCGGGGAATAAGATTTAAAAAAAAATCGTATTCGTCCGAAGTGAGATTTAAAAGAAACGGACGTTACCGATAAACGCGTAATCGCTTTTCGATTGCCTGTCGATGTCTGTGGGCCTTTTTGCGTGAACTATTGCGTTATTTTTGCATTGTCCTTGCCCGGAGTTCGGGCCGAAGCCTTCCCGAAATCGTACTACCGTAACTCGGTTACCAAATTGTTGGCTGTTTGCGATTAAGCGGCGGCTACATGCGTTACGCGAAGCCTTCGCAAATTAATTGTATCCGCCTTGCTCGCGCGGTGGCCGAGTTGGTGCCGAGTTTGTTATTCGCCATTGGGCGGCCCCGTCACGTGTTATTTGAGCTTTATACTCCCTTGGTTATTGCCACTGATCTCTATAACTGGATAGGTCGAGCGTACATTGATGGGATAGCGAGCCGTGAAGTAACCGGCGGCCATGATGGGATATTCAAAACATTGCCTTCGTGCATGCAAAAGACGCGTAGACACGTCGAGAGTGAGACAGTGGCAGCAGCGATGGTGGGTAAAAATGCATTAAAATCATTTGTAAATAAGTAAATTTATTAAATAAACTCGCAGACTGTGCGATCAGTATCTATCTTTGTAAAAAATGTCAGGATTACGGTTTTAAGAGAGATTTAGGAGAACATTGTTGGGCGAAAACGATATTTTTGTTTCCACATGAATTCCAGCGGGATTTTGTCATATTGTGGTCCTATCCATCATTTTATCTGAAAGAAAAACTGGGATATTTCGAAAGAACAGTAGATTTATAGAATCAGTTGGTCTAGGATACCTTACAATATGATTGAAATCCACAATACAGGTATTTTCAGACCAATTTTGTACCCATTCCATGAAGACTGTCCCGTTGACTTGCACGTCAAACAGTTCATGGTGGTAATTTGTGTACACATTCGTACACAACATATTGTGTCATGAACTATTTGACGTGCATAAATTTAATGTTCTGTAGAATTATCCAAATATCGCAATGATCACAGTTTTTCCCCTCACAATTCTGGAAGTGTAGAGCCACCTATTAATAATAATAATAGTATTATTAAATGCATGGTGTAGGCCAAGGCTATCATGGTGAAACTTGGATGTAGACACGTATTTCCAATACTTCAGAACAATTTCATTTTCGCCCACCTGACAAATCTCTCTTAAAAACGTAGTCCTGATGACATTCCTTACAGTGCTCAAATGAAATTTCACTCTCTGAAGAAATGGGTATGCCAAATAAATTGAGAATTTTGTGTTTTTAAAATAGCGTCATGTTACAACATTCTTTCCTTGGCATTTAATTTATACCTGTATATTTTTTTTCTTTGTACACTACAGCTAATTGGTTTACCCAAGTCCACTTCTTGCTACTAAGATGTCAGGCTGTACAGCTTATTACGGCTGGACAAGTCATAGGACGAACTGCTCCCATTATGACAGAGGGACAACAGATGACAGCGAATGTCAAAACTTATTTTGTTTAACCATCAGTAAATACGGAAGCTTAATTGACCAACTACGTTTTCCAAGATAAGCTATCTCGGTGTTCCACATCCCTATAGATGTGCTGCAAATATATTGCAGAACTCTGCATCTTGGCATTTCATGTTTCAACAATATAAGTACAGATAATAAAAAAACAGTCGCAACAGTCACAAACATATCTTTGTAACATGGAAATATATTGAACATGTGTTTTATGAAAACTGACAAATCTGGTTAAATTGTATTGTTAATATTCAAAGCAAATTATACAGATGTTAAAATGACATGGATTTACCCAGTCAGTGTTCTCCACAATCACTGGGTAGCGGCCGCCCTGTGTACATGTTACGCTGTTCTGTCATATTTTTATGCTGTCAAATTTTGCTTTTCAATCATGGTTTTATTTTTCCTTCTTACAAAACAAAAATTGTGGTGTACAAATCTTTAATATTGTGTTCATATCGCACAAATATCTAGAAACACTCACAATTCAAAGTTAAAGCCGTACAAGGGTGTCCAAATAAAATTTGGCCTGTGAAGAATGCTGCCAAATGTATCTTAATTTGCATAGTATCAACAATTATTATTCTAAAATGACATCGCAAGTTTTGTTTTGGTTTTAAATTCATAAACAGTCGGGGGTTAATTGTTTTTTATTTGGTTTTCTAACATCAGTAAACAATACATAATAAGCATATTGTTACTATGGAAGTAGTTATTACATGTTATATGTAATGTATCAATGTAAAATAAAAGCATTAACCCTAACTCCTTACACAACAAAGGAAGTTGGAGGATTTTGAAGGAATTGTATTGTTCAATAACAATGGTGAGGGAGTTAGGGTTAAGCAACATTGAATCCATTGTGTGACATGTCATTATTTACACATGTGATTGATATTTTTTATTGTGATTTATTTCAAGTTTAAGCCATAGAGCTGTATCTTTATTATACAGCTCTATGGTTTAAGCTCAAAACCACATAATTTTTTTTTTCTGTCCACTTGTCAAGCAAGAATTTTTGGGACCCTTTTTAAATAAATTACTAAACATTAGGTTGATTCTAAATCTGGACACTGCCTTAAAACCCCACGAACAAACCATGATGTGCCAATTAAATTTTCCTGAAACACACTGACATTTTTTCAATTTTTTCAACATCTTTTTATTTTATCATAAAACTGGCACTTTTTAGTGTCTGGATATAAAATTAAACAAAAAATTTCAAGAATTTCCTTAATCCCCCAAAACTCGTTTTGCCTTTTCCTATGGTTTGTGCATAAGTTTATGATGTGGAATTCTTCCTCCCCCCCAAAAAAAACAAAACCCAAAACCCAACAAAACCCCCCCAAAACAATTTAGAAGTTGGAAATTCTTGAAAATACTTGTCCGACATATCCCATAGACTTTGCACTGCATTGCATCGTCTCACACGAATGTCTCATATCTTTTCCAAAAAATAGGCCTATTTAACATTGAAACTTGGCGTATACATGTAATTCTTGGGTGTTATTATGTTTAACTTAATTTTCCTAATCAAACTGGATCGTTTTTGTAACGTTAACTTCGTTTCCTGTGATATTACATTCGTTTTCTCGGTCGTGCGCTATACAAACGTGTGTACGCCTGCAATGTTTTGAATATCCCAATATGGCCGCCAATGGCTTCACGTGCAGAGCCGCTCGACCTATCCAGTTTGTAGAGATCAGTGGTTATTGCGGAGTTTGAGCGCCAGCTTCGTTTTCGGCTTCGAATTTCGTGCGCGTCGACCACATTGCAGTCACAGGCTTGGAACGTTAAAAAATGATTTAGTCCTTTCGTGTTGCCTTTTGGGCAAATTTCTTTGCTTCACATTGTCGATACTTAAATATTACAACATTATCTGTCTCAAAACACTCCGAAACATATCGCTATTGCCTCAATTTCAACTTTGATCGTGCAAAAATGTCGCGAAATTGTATGGTGATGGTGGATATGAATATGCAATTTAGAAACGTGACTGCATTACGTCAGTTGAGGGCGCACTGTCAGATGGCCGGTGTGGACGGTAATTCTGTCCCCCGGTAAAATTGTCCGGGGGACAGAATTACCTAGGTAAAAGTGTCCCCCTAGAGCCGTTAATTCTGTCCCCCTCCAGTTTATTCTGTCCCCTCTTTAGGTAATTTTGTCCCCCAATGTTCCACACATAAGTGGTTATTTTGATGTTATTTCAATGAAAAACACACATGGTATTTATTATTTGGACTTCTGTTCCCTTCATCGATTTATCAAAATAAAAATAAAATATAAATAACTGTATTAATTAAATCAACCGATCTACGTTTCTGCGCGAAAGGGAAAATAGCAGTAATCAGTATTTTCAGACTTCTTGCACGCGTACAAATTCTGTATACCCAGCAAGAAATATGGCAGCACTTTTGACCACCTGTAATTTGTAGTACGTTACACATCCTACAGTCTGCCACAAACGATGCACCATGAAAGGGTGAACCTGTACTACACTGGTTGTTGCGTCTAGTGGGTGCTAGACTTGTGACGTTGCACGGGACAATTTTACCAGGGGGACACGTTTAACGTTGGGCAGGGAGACATAATTACCTGGAGGGGGACAGAAATACCTAGGTAAATGTGTCCCCCCGGACAGATTTACCGGGTCACGGCCTGGTAAATCTGTCCGGGGGGACACATTTACCAGGGGGGACAGAATTACCTTTCACACCGGCCTGTTGGGTTTTTTAATCATGATTTTCGCGATGATGTAAATCAGAAATCCCGAAGTGGTTCGTATTGTTTCCCGTACGATTCCTGTTAAAAAATCACGAGGCGCAGGCAGCATGCAAGCGAAGATGGACTGCCTATTGAGTATTATTAGTTCGGAAGTCGGGAAGTATTTTTACACAGATTGTTTGTTATTCAGAGGCGATGGTATTTTACGGAGCCCCTAAAGGGACATAATTATGACGAATAAAAATCACCGTTACGAAATAATTTGAGTATTTTATTTCGTGCACTCAAAATAACTTATTTCGTGAGCTCGAAATGTTGTCGTGGCCACGAAATGACTTCTTGCGCTCCAAGAATATCTGTTCGTGAGCTCGAAATAATTTCGTGCGCTCGAAATACTTTCTAGCTGGTACTCTACTCGCTAAGTTTCGCGATTTGTTTGTCATACAATCCATTATGTTTTTAAGACGTCAACAAGGTGTATCTATAAGTTACGATTTTACCCAGCTAGCAGGTGCCGCGCGAAGCGCGGCATCCTGCTAGTCTATACTATTAATCCTGAAGATGGGGTATGGTTGGCGCCATCTTGTGGACGGTTCCCCGTGTGCCGTGTACCTGTTTGCGCGCGGAGGGTGGGAGGGAGCCCGTCTATCTGGCCGCGCCATTTTGGGTCTGGTGTCCTGTTTGCCCGCCGCGGTATAGTGTGGGGTAGCGGATGTGGGGGCCCGTCTTTTGCACGGGCCTCCCGTCGGAATTGCGCGGTGGCTGCGCCGGTCCCGCGCCAGTTTGCGGTGGCGACGCAGAGTATGGAAAGGAGCCTGTCTACTGTCGTGCTGGATGATATTGCGTTAGCGTAACTAGTCTTGGTGAAAGACCTTCGCGTGTTGATTTGTCACAATTGTCCCCACGAGAGGGCGCTATCATACACGAACCGCTCTCACGACACGATCCGCTCCACGGGAAGGTCTTGGGAATCTTGTGGTGAAAGAGGGCGTGGTCTTACTGAACAAGAAATGCATAATTCAACAAACGGCAATAAAATATTAGCGCACGCGCACTAACAGCAATAAGTGCATTGGTAATAAGCTGTACAGAATGGTACCGGCCGCTGAAATCGTGTGTTTGATCGCTGAACACGCACAACACACCGAGTACACTGGATCGGGCATGGATAGGTTGAAAGTTGCACAATAATGTAGTTTTTAAGCAGACAGCACAATGGCTTCGGCAGGAACCGGTGGGGCCATCGGTAGTGGTCGCGGTAGGAAAAAGGCGAGTCGGCGATGGTGCGTAATTTGCGGAAGGGAGCTTCTTACCTGCAGACGATACACTAGCCTGAGTTCTAAAGTACATAAAGATCTAGAATTTTCCATCGCATTAAATCAAATTGTTGGAGAAGATGTACCTTGTAGCACAAACTGCTACATATGTGAACAATGTGACAGCAAAATTAGTAAAGTTCGGAAAAGTAAGGATGTCGGTTCGGAGATTAAAATACAATACTCTGCAACTAAGACAAAATACTCTGAAAATGTCGTACCGCTTAGCCCAACCAGCAGCACTTTATCAAGCCCTTCAAGAGCCACACGAAGTCCAAGGACACCCTCCCGAACCACACCGAGAATGTCACTGGACCAAAAGAGAAAGGCTGTCAGTTCACCAGGAACCCCTTCAACGAGAAAAGTAATTCTTTTTTACTTAAAACTAAAAGTGCTCCGGTAAATACTTAAAAGTTATTACAAGTATGTGAACTGTGTTCGTTGTTATAAACTTGCCGCTTACTATACAGTATACTATAATTCTAAGATAAATATTTTAGAAATGCAAAAACCTTCACAAGTTTTCATATTGAAGGCCTAGCTAATTGAAATAAATGGATGTCACTGTCAGTAATGGTTGTACTATTATTAAAGCTAAGTTCAGTTTTTAAGTTTGAGTGTCCTTTCTCTATGGTAAAGGGAGTTTATACTTTTGGTAAATTTCAAAGACCAGTATCCCTCACTTGGTGTATCCCAACAACAAACCTGTGAAAGTTTAAGCGTAATCGGTCATTGCAAAAGTAGTGTTTTCACTGTTTTTAAACATCAAGTTTTTGACTCATGAGATCAAAACTAATTGTTTTACTCATTTCTCAAAAATATAGCATTTGCAAAAATATTTCAAAGGGAGTTTCCCATCATAGCCATCTTTATACCACATAAGTTACATGTGAATCTGTAAAAAATAAAATTACCCCTAAATTTTGCTGTTAAAACATAAACAGTAAATCATTCTATTCAAATTTAGTTTGCCAATTGTATTTTTTTAATAATCTCAATTTTTCAATGAATTACATTTCAGCCATCAAAGAAACGTCTATCTTTCACAACAGAAGATACAAGTACCAACAAAGTACTCAAAGCTGAGGTAAGTATTTGTTTTACTACTATTAAAGGGAGGTTACAGAATTGGTAAGAAAAAAACTCGTAAAATATACTTTAGATCACAGATTTACATAAAACTTACACGGTCTAATGATGATGATAGTAGAAAACATCCCTTGAAATATTTCTGTCTGAAATGCCATATTTGATGCGAAATAAATAAAACTAATTTTCCGATTTCATGCAAATGTGTAATCGGTTTTTCACTATTTTCTCGTGACCCAGATGGCCGATCGATCTCAAACTTCTACAGGTTTGTCAGTTTATGTATATGGTGGATTACATAAAGTGCTAACACTGCCAGCAACTATTTTGTTAGAAAAACCAATTCTGTAATGTTTCTTTAAATTAATTCATTATATAGTTCATTGTTGTTCATTTGATCTTATTTATTTCACTATCAAGATCATTGGACGATTGTACCCTAGACTGCTGTGCAATAAATCTTACATGCACAATTTGTTGAATTGCAATTGTTTATTGCCTTTTCAAGATTAAAAATTAAACACTCAAGAAAATCTTTTAAATCTGTTTATTGCCCTTATGTTCATCATTTCCAATGAATTGTTTCAATTATTAAACAGATGTAGGTGGTGGGAAATCTTGTACTATTGTACTAGTTTCTAGTAGTACATGTAGTAGTATCCAAGTGAGGGCTATTAACATAATGCAAAATAATTTTATTTGATAATTTAAAACAAAAACACTAAATGTACATGGCTATTAATGACCTGCAAAGAGTATGAAAACAATTTACACATTTTTGGTAGCTCTGAGCAGACCAGTTACTTTAGTACTGAATGGTAGTTTTATGCCCTCCGAAACTTACAATTTGTAGTGACAGGGTGTTAAAGGGTGTGTATAAAACATTGGTAGAGTTGAAAATATAAATGTTCACAGATTTGCACATAACTTACATGGTATCAAGATGGACATGGTGGAAAACTTTCCTTGAAATAGTTTTGCTTGAAATGCCAGTTTTTAGGAAATGAGTAAAACAAATGTATTCTGATGTTTAGAATACATTCTAAACTTTAGTACTGAATGGTAGTTTTATGCCCTCCGAAACTTACAATTTGTAGTGACAGGGTGTTAAGGGTGTGTATAAAACATTGGTAGAGTTGAAAATATAAATGTTCACAGATTTGCACATAACTTACATGGTATCAAGATGGACATGGTGGAAAACTTTCCTTGAAATAGTTTTGCTTGAAATGCAAGTTTTTAGGAAATGAGTAAAACAAATGTATTCTGATGTTTGAAAAAAAGTCAAAACACATACGTTTTTTTTTCATTGTTTTCTCATGACTCTGAAGACCGATTTAGCTTAAAATTTCACAGGTTTGTTACTTTATGTATATGTTGGGTCACATCAAGTGTGGATACTAGTCTTTGACAATTACCATTGTTGTACACACCCTTTAATCAGTTGTATTTATTTCAGACTTTTGAAATTAAACCCACAGGTGGTTTGTCATGTGAAATGGGCAAGCATGGCATACATGTTCGTCCATAGGATTATAAATAAACTCAAGCAAAATATTCTCAAGACAACCTTCCTTATCAGTTTATTACCCCTAATCCTATTTTGAGCATCTTAACATCAAGGGTGTTCAATCTGCTCAACAACTGGTGCAGATGAATGGGTGGATAATAATGCAAATTTGTTTTCAACACTACCAACATGTACACATTTGTAACTGATGATGGTCTACAGTAGTTGGTTTCTTAAATGTGCTGTACCCTTACATCACACTGAAAGCAGTTTGTTGTTAGGTTAAATGACATAATATTATATAACTTTTTCCTAAATTTAAGATGAATTTTTTAGTTTTCAGTTACTGTACTTTGACAATTTATTTTCCTTTTCTTTTTCTTTTTCATTTCTAACAGGTCGTTGTACAATATACCAATAGTGTTCAAACAAGGCAGCTCTCGGGACTTTGGCTAGATGTTGCTGCAGCACTTTCTTTCGGGGACACTAGACAAGCAATCAGTTGTGTTCTAAATTCAAAAGATGCCCAAGAGGAATTACGACTAACGTTGATTAACCATGTGTCAAGGGAAGTGACAAGCTTATGTGATCCTAAGAATCCATCTCTTTTCCGAGGGTCAGCACTCCCAGACCTGCAGAATTTCAACTACAGTGAACAGATCAAGGAACTGGAAAGTAAGTCCGCACTGTTCTCAGCAACCCTGCATGCAGCCGCGGAAAATGTGGCTGGCTTGGTACGGAACAAACAAAAAACTAAAGAAACACTAATTCCAGGAATCACCACTGCTGCTGGAGTTCTCCTAAATTGCAGATCTCAAAACATGAACAGCCATCAAGTGTTGACTTCCTTAGCTTTGAAGCAAAGTGGGGCCAAGAAATCAGCATTCAGCCACCTGCACTCAAGATTTGTGTGTTCCAGCTACAAAACAATTATGCAAAGGCAAGTTTCATTTGGGCTTGACTTTGACAAGGAAGTCAAAGAATGGGCCGAGGCAATTCATGATGCACGCACTGCAGAAAAACCGATGGAGACTGATGTGAAGGATTTCCAGCTTGTCACAGACAATGTGGACATTATCATTCATCCTCGGCACACATCAAGAGAGAAACATGGAACAGACCTGCACATGGTGCAGATTATAGCTGTGCAGAACCGGATTGATGGCCAACACTTGCCAGCGAATAAGCCTAGTGCATCAACTGCATCAGTGGATATTGCTGAATTCCTCCCAACTGTAACTGACAACCACCTCCTCAAACAAGACTGGCAGACACTAATGGGGAACATCATTGCCAAGCATATTCCTTCTTTGGGTTGGCTGAGTGATCATATACCTGCACAGATTCCGCACCCTCACATGGCAGAACTCCAGCAGAAATCCAAAATTGTGAGTAGCAGTAGGCCTACATGTTTACAAAGTATCTTTTGATCCAGCTCTCTCCATGGAGGAAGCAAATATCTGTTCATCGAGAGTATTGTTTGTTTTTTTCAATTGTGTGCAGCACCCTGCAGCATGCCTGCATGATTAATGTGCTTTATAACAGTTAGCATCATTATCATTATTATTGTTATTGTCCTTGCTGTTGTTTATTCTTATATTGAATTCAACTTCAATATTTACATGAAACCAATAAGCAAAGGGAAATAAACAAAATTGGTATGTGTGTGAGACTAAACTCAGAACAGAAAGTTTATCATCCATGACCAAAATCACAAAACCAATACCCCAAATAACAAAAACAAAAATATATTTTCCTGATATTTGTTTCAGGTGAACCTTGGAGTGCTCATGGAGGATGAAAATTCATCGGAGGGGATCTATAAGATCATGCATCACCTGCACAAGTACCTTCCAGGTCATGGCACTGACACACCAACACCAATCATTAGTGCAGGTGATCTGCTGACCTGTGAACGCGAGAGTTCGTGCAACATGGAGCAACGCAACTCAAACACCCCTAGTCAGCGATTGGAGGGACTGGTTCCTGTGATTGCGGATTTTCATGCTCTCGCTAATTTTTACCAGGTATGCCATAAAAAATTTAAAAAACTAACAGAAACAAGTATAACATTTAAAGGTCATTGATCTTACAGGTACATTATGCTTCCTTGCAAATATGGACTGGAAGGTTTGCATTACAAAAAGCTATACAAATACATTTTTCCAATGTGAGCTAAAAAAAGAACACCCTATAACTAGCTGATGCAAGTAACTGAGTCCCCATTATCATTTGATGGTTACCCTTGTTCAAACAATCCAAGGCATTTGTTGGTCACCATCTACTTAAAAGTGTGAGCATGTGGGAGGAGTTAAGCTTAATAAACATTGCCTTTGGCTGGTAATCTTTATGCATAAAAGTAGCATGCAACCCACCAGTATTTGCCTTGAGAAACTGGCTTTATTATTCCAAATTTTCATACAGCAAATGAAACCCCTTTAGTGAAGTTTCTATTATTATTTTTTAAATTCCACATACTTTTTAAAACGAAAATAATGTGTTGAAGATTTTTGTTGAAATTGGGTTTCAAAATCATGTTGTATTCGAACAAAAAATCAATATCACAACTGTCATTATGCAGGACTTGCACATCCACTAAATTTGTATTCATTTTATTTTATCAGGTAATATGGTTGCACCTGTATGATACTACATCAAGTGGGGATAAGGGAACATTATATGCAGCGAGGAACTTCTTGGAGGCTCGGAGAGTCACAACTGATCCTATGAAAAACATAAATGCCGCAGCTGATCTCATCACCCAGTACACTCACGCCTTGGTCATTGCAGCTGCAATGAAGTACTTCGGCATGGATTCAATCGATGATCACCCCACTAAGAACGAATTCAACTTTGCTACCCATCAGGACAGGAGTCATTACACAAAGATAGTTCTTGGAGAAATTGTTGATCAGTATGTTGTTCCAAGTACTGATGAGCTAAAGCAAGATTCACCAGTGCTGTCATGTCCCCATTGCCAAAAGAAGTATGTGACTAAGAGAGGGCTTAAAAATCACATCAAGAGCAAGCACCCTGGAGTTAATTTGCCTCCTCCCGAAAAACAAGCCCTGGCCCCTGACAAAGATGCTCTATTTAACTATACACGGACTGCCATCAGTTTATGCATGCTGGCATATGACTTCACTGATGCCCGTCAAATGGGTGATGGGGAACGGCTTATGCGTCTATACAAGTTCCTCCTGCTCCATTTCAAATCAGCTAAGAAACCAAAGTATAGCTACCAGGTTCTTCGTCTACTAGGGCAAATGAAGTGCTTTCTCAGCCCACGCCTAGCTTATGAACTCAAATGGAACAGATTTGTAAATAAGACCGGGAACGCGAAATCAAACATAGAAGTGGATAGAGAGCTTGAACACCAAAATAGAGTTTTCAAGGAGAACTGTGGGGGGATGAGAGGAAAGGTTACTCGTAAAAGCATTGACAGAATCAGCAGGTCGGCTCAAGTCATTGATGAACTCCTCACTGCAATTAACCATCAGGCAAGTGTGAACCGGCCTTCTGGAAAACACACAAAGAAGAGCACAAAGGACGCGGTCGACCTAGCTATGGAGCTGCACCGTGACAACGTTTTTGACTTTCAAGCAGGAAGGAAGCATTTTCATTTTCAGGACTTTCCATGCACGGTGCTTTCTACTCTGAATGCTCCTGATCTTCACAAATGGATCAAATCTTCCGTTGAACGGATGTCAATGAGCAATTAGTTGAACACAGCTTAATAAAATTCTATACAGTAGTACTACAAGCAAACAAAGATCCCCCCCCGACTTCCTCTCCTGTTTAAGATTACATGTACACAAAATGAAAGTAGCATTACCACAATTCCTAGTGGGATGGTGGTGGGGGAGGGGGATTAGACAAATAATATTATATTGCTGGGAAAATATAATAATGTGTTTTCAGTAACTGAAATCTTCCGAGCAAATGACATGAAATAAGTGAAACATCAGAGGTTATTACTTCTTGCACGCATTTTTGGTTTATTTTCAGTGCCAATTCCATAACACTTGTATTTATTACAAATTTTTAAAACGTGTTCAATTAAATGTACACGGGAGAGCATACAATCAATTTTGACAATTAGTCCAAATACTTAAAGAAAATGTGAAGTTTGAAAAGAATTGTTCTGAGGTTTATGTAGGATCAGCAGACACCCACCCACCCTTACTCTTTTTTGGTCTGGATTGCCTGAAATAATGATTAAAATCTTCTAAAAATAGTTAAACAGGTCTGATATTTCACGGAGGCAACAGAGGCAATTGCCTCCGTTGCCCCTGGGCATTGCCTTGGTGCCCCATGAAATGTTCAAGTAGAATATACAATTTCCTTATTAAGGTGCCCTTTACCAAGAATAAAACACCTTGGTACCCTTCCCCTCTTCAAAAAGGAGACATCAGGCCTGGTGAGGTATACAAATAAATAAATAAAAATTCCATAGAGTTACAGGCTGACAAAATCTACCTGGTGATAGTAATACAAAGAAAAGTATGGCTCAAACTTGGGCAATGGATCCTCACACCTTGAATTTAATATTGTTTGAAGTCTTAATTTTTTATCACAGCTAAAGCTCTGACATTAACTGTCTCTCAGCAAATGACTGACAAAGCAGTAGTTATCAAACCCTATCAATGATTTCATCTAGTACAAATTCCATCTGTTGATTTAAGTAGAATAAACAAGTACATGATTATTAGAGAAGTTTTGTATAATTGCCACAGGAATATCAATATGTTAGAGACAACTAATATTCAACATCAGGCCTTGTGCTTTTAAGCTTTTTGTAAAGTAGCCCCCACTGGGCTAGTGCACTGTGCAGAGCAAATTAAGTATCCTGGATTACAGAAGTTGTATTAAATCCATCTTTCTAATGTCTTAAGTTGGTGTGGATCGCATTGCCCCCCAGTTCATCAAATAAAGTTTAAATTCACACACTCACAAATAACATAATTTATAAAGACAAATTCTTATTCACATTTAAAAGTTGTTTTAATGTTTCAACTGAACGTACTTGTACTGGGGCTATGTACATGGTGTATTCAATGGTTTAAAAATAAACACTTGAATTGCAATAACAAATCTTTAAAGGTATACCGGTGATAACACTGGTCACGCTCTAAGCAGTGTGTTCATACAATATGAGAACAAATTAAACTACATGTACATGTACATACAGTAGAGACGTAATTGAATATTTAGAATTGAAGTAATTTACCATTTTGTCACCCCCATTCAAACAATTTTGTCATAGATTATAAATGCTAACTGATAACCCTGTATTTTAAACCCTAACTCCCTAGATATTTTTTCTAGAAACCATACCAAATCCACCAAAATCAATCAACTGAAAGAAAGTAAATATGCAACAGTACTGAATCAATCATAATCAACCAATGCACTTTTTGCTCAAGTACTGAATCAATCACTAACATTTGACTGGTTTGGTCCAGTAGGCTTCGAACTCAACCAACTCCACACAAATCAACCATTGGTTTTAAATTGCTGAAAGACCAACTCAATCAACATCAATCAATGTTTCAATCTGGTGGTGTACTGAATCAATTGGAATCAATCAGCCGATTGATTTGATGGACTTGGGACAGTTAGGATTAACATAATGATTTACATTGTATAGCAAGATACAAAAACTCATATAAATATTTATTTATATTTTGTATTACCGGTACTATTATAAAATTTGACAGTTTTAAAGATTGTTTATTTTCACTAAGATTTTTCAAAAGACAAAACCACGGTTTGAATTATCCACTGGACCACAATACAAAGTCACTTTAGTAATTAAGCAGTTGGTCTAGTGCACTCAAGCACTTATAGTGTACATGTAACTACATGTAGTCTGTTAACCAAGTTAATCTTCTTGAAAACATTCATTATGATAATACCAACAGTTACAAAGTGCCCAAATAACACAAGCATGCTACAAGGCACTGAACACAATAAGGCAAAAAAAGAAAAGAAATAACACTGATTGAAAGCTAGACAGTTAAAATAAGTTAATAACAGTTTTAAAAATGTTTACTTGTTTACATTGTCATTGAAATGTCACTTGTTCACTCAGTTGATAATTAATAACTCAAAAAAATGTGTTTTAATGAAATTGTGTATTTGGCACAAGAAAGTTGAAATCCTTTTGGTCTTTGGAATTTATTCGGCTTCTACCTCAATTGTCTATTAGAACACTATCAGCATTCCCCCTATTTGTGACATAATGTCATATTAGCAAACCAAATCAATCATAAGTGCAAATGTTGACATTTTCAAAATTCAAAAAATTGAATGCCTTCTCAATTTCAAAATCTTGAAGTCAAATTAATATTGCATTGAACAATTTTCTGCATGAAAAATGTGGTCTCGTCTCATAATTTGTTTGCCAGATCAGTACATCGGTTCTAATTTCATCAACTCTAAAAAGATTATTTTTTATAAACAAGTTGACAATAGAAAAACTTGTCACAAACTGGTTTTATATAACCACTGGAGTACATAATTCATCACAAATGTAGTACAATATAAGTGCAGTTTTAAATGAAAAAAAAAATGATGCATACTGCATTATCTAGCAGCCTAATCTAATTTTAAAAACTCGGTCAGTTCTATAGCTGAACATGGCGCAAAGGGCACATTTCAATGTGACATACGTGCCAACAAAACCTACACCAACAACAACAGCATCGCAGCTTCTTAGTCTACGCATACAACGTGAACTAAATTATGCAGACGTGCAGGTACTAGACTCGTGACTTGAATGATTCATCGCATGCGCTCATCGGTTATACAAGCTACGTCATAATGTATGCATACGCGCACTGAATTCTGCTCGGAATTTCCCGAGCAGAATTCACAAGATTCCCAAGACCTTCTCGTGGAGCGGATCGTGTCGTGAGAGCGGTTCGTGTATGATAGCGCCCTCTCCTGGGGAAAATTGTGACAAATCAACACGCGAAGGTCTTTCACCAAGACTAGAACAATCGCTGCGACCGCGAACATTCGCTGCAATCGCGCAAGTTCTTTATTTTGAGCGGTACTGTACCATGTGACAGAGCGCACCGTACGTAAAACGTGTACACTGTATGGTACATGTACAATGTATGTAATTGAAAAGGATTGCGTACCTTTACGCGCAGGTAGTTTATTCTGGGCTGTACTGTACCATGTGACAGGGCGCACAATACCGTGCGTGATTACGTGCATGTACAAAAGTTGCAAAGAAACACATCAAAATAACATCAAAATACCGTCGCAAGGATAGTTTAGAACTAATACAAATCCACTCACCCGGACACCAAGGAGCGTCAATACAATCAGTGGCTCATAGAGCCGGTTGGTTGTGGAGACAACACCAATAGTTTGTTGTTTGTTGGCTCGCGAAAATGCTCCGCGTCAACGGCAGTCGGCCATCAAAACAAAAAGGACGCTTCCCCGCGTAACCAAATTACACGAACAACTAGTTCAGATATCCGTGCGCGGTAAAATGATCTAAGCATCTAAAAATTACCTAGATCAGCATCGAATCTCTTATTAAAAGATTCAAAATAATTTATAAAGACATTATTAAAAGGTAATTCTCATGTGAATAATACGAATTACCACATTGTTGGAAAAGTGGAAGGGACTACTTCCCATACAGGTTCCGACATACATGTACTACCGATTATAAAGTGAACAAGCATACTTTTGCTACGCAACAAAGTAAACAAAGCTGACAGTACGTGTACAATGTGTAAGGGCCTAGGGCAGATCCCCACATTAAGAAAAAATGTTTTCTTATAATCGCATATAAGACCATTTAAAATTAATAAATAGGTTTACATCACCGTCCGTCCCGATTTTTAGCTCCGTCCCAAAAAAAAATTATATTTTATATATTTTTTTAAATGTGTTTTTTCTACTTCTGTGCATGCAATTGATGGTCTAGGATTGTTGATAAGAACTGCGCGCGCCATCCAGTGCTTGTAGGGAGACGTACACGCGATCGTTTCATCAAAATCCGCCTTCAGAAAAGTCGCATCACGTGGCTGACGGCATGCAATAGCGCGCTCAGCAAAAATCGGAGTCAGTCAATAGGGCAAGTCGCTGGACAGGTGGCTAACGATGTCAGCCCTATTCCTTCCACTATGACTATCATTCCAATGTGTTCAAGCCACACTGTATTGATACTATTTAATAAACAATGAACAATCGCTATGTATACAATTCAATTTAAATTTATTGAACTGAAATTTTTTGAAATCTTAGTGATGTAAACCTATTTATTAATTTTAAATGGCCTAATTATATTAAAACTGCAAAAAATACTACTTTGCAACAACTTTTGCAGTAAGGAAACCTTCACATAATTCTATGAGAGGTGAATTGTTTACATAAACCCAGTAATTAGAATTAACACAATGGTAATTAGCCTAAATTAATTTGTGAAGACGCAAATTCAAGTTTTCCTACATTGCGGCCCTTTCTGTTCAATGTGTTTTTCCATGATGGAAGGGGCGCACGAATTACAGGCGCGCGCGGCCGAAAATGTAACAAAGATGTGTGGCTCTTCATGAAAACAAAATGCATTTATCAAAATGGCTGCCTCTTGCATCAATAATGTAATTAATATAATTAATAATGTTTTGCTAACAGAAGCATGTCAAAATGTTTGAGTACAGAGTTTTAAAGCAAAATAGTGAGAAACAAATCGATGAAAAAACATGTCATTGTTGACATGTGTGGCTCTTTGTGAATGTGTGGCTCTTAACATAAGTTAAGAGTTTCAGAGAACACTATTTTGTTTGCTTGAATAATTACGATGCAATACAAATTGACGATTGGGCTTTATATTTTGTGTGTGATACATTGTTTTATAAATTTGTGACGTCACACTGTGCGCGCGTTGGTAAGGGATTCCCTTGGTTTCCGGTTTCAGTTAACAATAACCAAACAATGCACAAATTCAGAATGATATACAACAGTAAACTGAACTATTGGCATGTCATTGGTGATTAGAAACTGACATGACTGGTTACAATTTCACGTCACACCTGGTGATACATCTTGACTGAGTTGTAGTCAGCCACTGCCAGCTGCCCATCTGATGTGAATGTGATTCCGCGGGGAGAGTACAGACCCTGTGCAATGCACTTGAGAAAGCCACCTTGAGGGTCATAGTGGTGGATATGGCCCATGTTATTACCATTATGCATTGCAACATAGATACCTGAGCTATCAGTGTACACACTGTTGCAGCACTGTACTGGTTGACCATTGATGGTGGGTTTGATGATGCACCGTGTAGTACCATTGCCATCAGCAACATTTACTGTCTGTGACAATGAACTGATGACAATTCTATCATTGCTGTCTACAGCCAGATAGTAAGGTTTAACCTTGACTGGTATGGTACGTAGGAGCTCACCATCAGTGGGGCTGTGTTCAGTCAACACCAGCCTCCTGACATCACCTATACTACGATGGTACCATCATTCTTGACAGCTACACTCCAGAGGTCAACTGCGGTCTTACCAACCTCACTCGGTGGCACTGTTCCGATCTCGTAGGCCAGTGTGTCATCGCTGTTGAACACCTTCACACTGGACGTGCCTTCATCGACGACCACCAAACGATTGTTGGTGCGTGTAGATGCGATGCCGCGTGGAACTGTAGGAGTCATGATGTCAAAACAAACAAACGACCATTATGCATTCATTGCACAATCCTTTCAACACAGACATTCTTGAAAGAGTAAAAACTGCAGTAGAAATATGTCTGTCAAAGAATACATTTTTAAGATTTGGTATACATGTTTGAGAAATCACCGCGTCTTATAATTCATCTTGCATGATCTTGTTATGTTTGGTGTTTATTTATGCCCCAGATTGTGGGGCATAACATGCTTCACCATTGATTGATCTTTTTGTGTGAATATAATGTGCGATATAAAATTTTAAGAAAGGTCTTCCATGCATTATGATAAACATATGATAAACATACACTGCAAAAACTGTGTTTAGCATGTGCACACTTTTTTAAAAGCTTTATTACTATAAAGTGCAATAAAGTGTTTACATGCTAAACTTGTTTAGCATGAAGATAGTGTTTAGTTAACATCCATGTTTAGAAATTGGACACGGGTGTTTAGCTGCTAAACATGTTTAATGTTAGCAAAAAAAGTCTGTTTACTCGGTAAACACAGGTTTTGAAGTGTAAACCCGCGTATACTGATGTTTCCTCCAAAATATTTCTTTCAACAAATTTACAGTATTTATGTTGTTTTTTAGGCAACTATCAGATGTTTTTTTCTTGGACTTTGACTTGTGTTTTTATGGAATATACATTAAGATTAAAAAACCTTTCCATGTCATGAATATTAACTTAGATCATTATTCTGTTTCAAATTTACAGAGAATATTACTAGTGAAGAGGCGAAGAGCAAAGGACAATTTTTAAAGTACATCATTTCGCAGATGGCATGTAATTTTAACTTACCTTGCATCGGGATTATGCCTTTCTGGTTGCCATCGATGCTGCAGATCACAACTCGTTTGTTGCCGTAGTCGGTAACTGCAATTTCATCAGGTTGACGAGCAGCAATGTCCCAAGCCACATTGAACTGTCCCGGACCGCTTCCCTGTCTACCAAACTCCCCACACAGCTCCCACTTTCCTTCCATCACCACCTTACCTAGATTAATGTCACCAATCCCCCCACTCTGCTTGAACTTCAGAAATGCCAGCCTGTCATCAACTCTAGGAATAGCCTGACCGGCCAACAGTTTCAAGTCTTTGCTGATTGTAAGATACAGTGACAGGAAGTCACTATCCGATGCAGTCCTTGTCACGTCTCTAGCTGTATCTAGTGAAAACTGAAACCTGTCCACAGCTAAGCTCGCGGTTTTCTCACATTTTTCCAGTTTCTGCTCACGATCCGACTGAATGTTTTTGATGTCGTCAAGGATGCGATTTTCCTGAGCCGTGATCTCTGCTCGTATCTTAGCTGCTCTGTCTTGAACTTCTTTCTTGACTTTCCTAATTGTGAGATTTAAATCTTTTTTCAGTCTTGAGACTTTTTCTCGTGATTCCTGGATTTTCTTCATTGATTTTTCAAGTGGAGAAAACAGAACAGCCAACGATTGCTTGTACGTTGATGAAGCCAGATTTCTGTCAATGTACGCGTGTTCTGGCTTACAGTGGTCAACGACGGTACAATCTCGGCAGATCAACACTTCACATGTCGTGCAAAAGAACCGTGCTGCTTCGCCCTCATGGATCGAACATTTTGGTTGTTGTTTCTGAGGTTTCTTTGTCAGTGTAACCTTTCCCTCACGAATGTCCTTCAGTGGAGTCACCTTGTGGTTTGACATTGCTGCGAATCGAAGATGCATTTTGCTACAGGCTGAGCACACATTCTGGTCGCAGTCCAGACATCTATGTGTTGCCTCATTGGCTTCCTCACAAATACCACACGAAATACCAGCATCACCCAAGCTCACTACCTTCTCCTGAAGTACAATCTCCTCAACCAAACCGATTAGATGAAAGTTGGTTTTCAGACCCTGCACCCCCGCCTCTGTAAGTTTCGTCTCCTGTCGACACACGGGGCAAGGAATCTCCGTACAGCCCTGGTGCTTTGTGCTGTGGTATTTCAGCAGACATTGCTCACAGAAACTGTGCAGGCATTCTAGTATCTTAGGGCGTTCGTATCTCTCGTGACATATGCAGCACTCCAGATGCTGTCTGCTAATCGTCTCTAGCGCTAAACTTATCGCAGGTCCGGTCGCCATTTTGTTTTGTCTGGAAAAAAGAAAAAGAATGTGTTCATGTATTTAATAATAGGTATTGACAGCCAGAGCTATAGATGTGAATTTAAAAGAAGTGCAAAATCACCCTCTTACCAAAACTGCACATCCTCTTTAAACTATCACTATCAGTATCATCACTTTGTTCCCATTTGTCAATCCGATCCGTTATGGGAAATGCTGAGAATTTATAAGTAACTTACATCCTATCTTGAAAGCCATGCAAGTTGTTATAAAAAACACATTAAACCAAATTCCGTACATATTAATAGTCCGGGAATTCAGATGTGGTTCGAGGTCATGTATCATGCACGTTTGACCTTTGATTTTCTCCCCTTGGGCCAATTTCATAGAGCTGCTGATTAAGCACAACGTGTTGCTTAAGCACGACAACCCTTGCTTGTTAAGGCCATTTAAAATAATAAATAGGTTTACATCACTATTAAAGATTCTAATGCAGCAAAGTGACATTAAAGTGCCATTTTGTTTTTAATAATGTATTTAATAATAGGTATCGACAGCCAGAGCTCTAGATATGATTTGAATTTGAAAGAAGTGAAAATCACCCTCTTACCAAAACTGCACATCCTCTTTAAACTATCAGTATCATCACCTTTTGTTCTTCCCATTTGCCAATCCAATCCATTAATGAGAATGATGAGAATTTAGAAGTAACTTGCATCCTATCTTAAAAGCCATGCAAGTTGTTACAAAAACATTAAACCGAATTCCATACATAATATTCAGGGAATTAAGATGTGGTTTGAGGTCATGTATTATGCACATGACCTTGGATTTTCTCCGCTGGTGTTAGAGTCCATAGCAGGCATCAATGGGAAGACAGTCTAGATGATAAATTGGGGAAGTACATCATTTGGCAAAATTATTTGAGCACAATCGGTGTGTAACTCAAGATACAGGGGTGGTCATCGTGGAAGTATTGCCACAAGTTAAAATCCAGATAATTATGTACGATGAAAATAAGCACTTTCTTTGCATTGGTTGCGGTCCTAAAATACTGTTCACCGACAACATACCGACAACACACCCAAAACGTAATCTGTAATTGACAAAAACTTGAAAAGGTATAGCAAATACTGAAATAGTACACACGATTATAGCCCAGGTTGGACGAAGTTTTTCATTGCATTACGACTGACGTCCAGGGTATTCGGGTATGAATGTCGGTCGTTTCGTACCCAGGTCGTTTCGTACCCAGGTCGTTTCGTACTCAAGTCGTTTCGTACCCAGGTCGTTTCGTACCCAAGTCGTTTCGTACCCAAGTCGTTTCGTACCCAAGTCAATTATGATGCACAAAGGAGATTAAAGCCAGTGCGTCATGCAAACCCGCTCATCACCGACGCGCGGCATCATCATAGAGTCTCGACCAAAGCAATGCGCACACAGGATTCATTGCACACGTGACAAAGGGTTCCGAATCCTTTCTATTGAACATTAATGCTATACTGTCAATCACTATGGTTTAACTGCATTTTTTTTGGTTCTTCTAGGAGCTTGGATTTTATCTACCCTGCGGTTTGTGGGTCTTTTGAGCTTGGGTTGTGATCGACGATGTTTGTCTTCTATATTGTAGCGTGATATTCTTTGGTTGCTTTTTTATTTGTTTTTGACTTTTATTAAAAGTCATAAAATGCAATTCAAGAGTTTTTTGAAATTTTCAATGTTTGAATCTACCCTTGTGTTAATGTTTTCACTCTTCTCAATCAAGTTTTGATTTAAAACAATTAAAAAAATTGTTGTGAGTAATAAAATGCAATTCACTAGTTTTGAAATGTTCAATGTTTTTCAATGTGTTCAGTTTGGCATTGTTTGGGCAGTAATAAAAAAAAAAAAAATTCGCATTGCATAAAAAATAAGGCTCAATTCTAACCTGTGGAGAAAACAAAATAAATGTAATTTTTTATTAATCATTTATTTCCGTTTTTATTTTGCCTTTTATGCAAATATTTAAGACAACAGTATCTCTCTTTTGTAGATGTGTTGGTCCTGAAAAGGACCGGTTGTTTGGTTGTTGGTCCTGAAAATGTATCCCGCCATAGCGAAAAAATTTACAACAACTTTTTGTCATATTTTTACCTGATGACGGAAGCCGAAATCTCGCTTATGTATTCCTTGTGTCTGGAATTACAGATCGTCATGGGTTATTAAAAGTTAATGTGTCTTTAGGCAACTTATTTACAGAAAATAAATTGCAAATCCACGCTTTTGGACGTGGACATCATGTACGAACTCTGTACGAACTCTCTACAATCCCTACATGCGTGCGCGGGTACCCGGCAGCTGCGCCGGCCTACAACTGATAAGCCAGGCGCGTGCACGGTACCCGCGCATGCATGTAGGGATTGTAGAGAGTTCGTACATGATGTTCACGTCCCAAAGCGTGGATTTGCAATTTATTTTCTGTAAATAAGTTGCCTAAAGACACACTTTTAATAACCCATGACGATCTGTAATTCCAGACACAAGGAAGACATAAGTGAGATTTCGGCTTCCTTCATCAGGTAAAAATATGAAAAAAAGTTGTTGTAAATGTTTTCGCTATGGCAGGATACATTGATACCCTGGACTCCACGGAGGATTCCAACCTGGGCTAACACGATTACAAATGATTGTGATTGACTTGAGCCTCTGGCTGGGTTACTTACATTTCTTTTGTGAAAATGAAATTTGTTTTTACGCAAAAATATATGTCTAATCCAAAAAAACAGCGTCAGGTTGCACAATTCTTTCCCATTTTCTAATTGACCGATAATATTAATAATATCTTTGCTCACTTTTTGTTATTGGTCCACTCATGGAGAAATAAGACACATTCAGTCTATCCGCAGTGCACGCGAAAGTGCTTCCTTTTCTTTGCAACGTATTCATAAATTCCCGTGCGTGACCTCGCCTTGCATATTTAATGAGCTGGAATAGCCTGTGGAATGTGGGAAAATACTCGGCTTTTTTGGCATGTATGATCACTTTGTTGATATAAAATCACAGATGAAGAGTATATCTTTCAAACTGTTAAAGTTTGAATAAGATTTTGTATCAATTAAAATGAGAAATTTTGGGACGAATTTTGGTTCAAAAAAGAAAATAATCGCGATAGAAAATACGTTAAAATCTTTCTTTTTTGTGTGTGCCCACAGCCCAAATGTTTACTAGACAAACAGGTTACTTCATATTCTACATAAAAATATACCTTTATACTAACAATTTTGTCTAGCTGGGTCAGGGCGCAAGGTTTTCGCCACAAACTACCGGCAGACTGAAACGGTACAACCGCCATCTTTGCACATGGATTTCTAGGCTTGTGATTGGTGGATGGCGAGTATTGCACATGCCCGGATGTACTTGTAAACAAGCCGGCGCGGCCCAGATTTCGGACCCAGATTTTGTTGTGCTTTATGCTATGAGTATATGGTACAATAAGTTTCGTTCCAATATTCTTGTTGGTTTCAATCCAAAGAAAAAGGTTACAATATTAGTTTTGACATGGAGCTTTTCAATTCATTTTCACAGAATGATTTTGTTTTATATTTTCTTTGCTATAAATTGAAATAAATGTTCTTGAATTGAATTAAATTGAAAATGAAACATTTTCACAGAATGGTTTGTTTTTTTCATTTTGCGACAAATGGAAATAAATTTTCTTGAATTGAATTTAATTGAAAATGATACACCATTACTTGATTTACTGGGTAGTTAGAACTGTGCAATGGAGGGTAGTTTGTGATTGAAATTATTTTCCGATACTTTCCCTAGTAACAAAAAAGTAACATTCCAAACAGACGCTGAATACAAGAAACTTAAACAGGTTTTATTTACTCTTTTTATGTTATGCAAGCTGAAAAAATGCATAAAACACATCAACATTGAGGTAGTTTAAATTAAACGTGACATTTACCATAAAGATTTACACATATAAAGATTCACACATATACATAATATGATGTATTGGCATAAAGTAAAAAATAATACTTGCATCGTGTAAGGCACCATCGATAGAAGTTCAGTTGTATAGTTTTAGAACATTTTAATTGCAAGAAAGTGCATTGCGTAACAAAATACTTGAATGTATCAGAATAAAAGGCACCTTACTGGAAAGACACTTTACCCAATGGCACATCTTAAAATTTCAAAATGAGCAAATGTATTGGCAAGTTCATGTAGATTGACAAAAATCAAATATTGCAGCACCCTAAACTTAAAAAACAAAACAAAACAAAAATAATTTAGCCTGAGCAGTGAATAACTGAATATGGTTTCTTTGGCAATACAGAGAACCAATAATACCTTAATTACAGCACAATTAACATATCACTGACTATGACTACCACATAAACACCATTTTACAACAATTAAATTTCCTTTGATGAAAAGATCATTAACGAGCTATATGATGCACTGTTTCAAACCTTTTAACCAGTTCGGGAGGTCATTGGTCCCAACATGGACAGCAACAATATCAGGAGCATCTTTGAAGTTGTCTCGGTGCTGTTGTAAAAACTTCCTCAGATTGGATATTGTTGCTCCGCGACGAGTGATCACCTCGACCTCAACCAATGGTGACGAGACATTCTCGGCTAAAAATTTGCTCAAGGAATCTCCAATAATTAGTGCCTTTACTGCACGAGTGGGCTTAAAAATTGGTGTTGATGGCCGTGGTGGAATAGGCCACGGTGGTGGACGGCATGACCTACATGTATGAAACAATAACAGAAAAAAAGGAAGGTACATGTACCGTAATTTCCTGCGGTAAAGACGCGGCTTATCTGACTTTCTAGACCACAAAAACATCGCCGCGCCTTATCTTTCAGTGCGCCGTATATGATGTCGCTTGAGTTCAAAGTGATGGTCTTTGTGTGAAGAATTCTTTGAACGCCGCAATCTTACTCAATAATGCGGTCAACCAATTAGCCCAACTCTCCGGACATTGTGACCGTGTTTCCATTAACAATGAAGAAGAAGAAGAAGAAGAATGCCGCGATGTGTTGATCCCCCTACGACCGTACATGTATGTGATTTAGCACTCGGCAGCGTGCGTAGTCTTGTTTGCAAGACGATCTTCGCGATGCGGGGCGCCCTCTAACGTACGCCGTAGACCACGCGCGAATTACCGCATCGGCGGCCTACGCGCGCTGCATATACCGCGATTAAGATCGTCTTGCAAACAAGACTACAGCGTGCGCTGCATGACGCGTACAACAGCGATAAAAAGCTGGCCCGTAGTACTATGTGGCCTTTTTAAAAACTTTTTTTCGTCTACGTTCCGGCTTCATGCAATTCACCATCCGAACTACACAGCGCGGAGCATTCACAACGACTGGAAAAAAGACTAGGGGGTGTCGCAATTAGGGATACCATGCACGCGATCGCTGCATGTGGTGTACATGTGCATGTGCATGTACATGCAAGCAAAGTAAACCTCGTGCGATATTGTGACTACTGGTTTGAAGTTTTCATACATTGTTTGCGTGCCGGATAAACTCAAGTACTCAGCAAATTCTTGCTTGAAATAAAGTAGTGGGATCGTTCTAAGGCAACAAAATGACCCCTTTGTGGCGATGTACCTACACCGGTGCCTGGTGTTCTTCTGGGTGCGTTCAAGCATGCGCCTTATTCGGCAGTGCGCTTTATCTGTTGACGTTTGAAATTTTTGGGGGTGATTTTAGGAACCTGCGTCTTAACCGCCGTGCGGCTTTACCGCAGGAAATTACGGTAAGCAATATACATGTATAATATAAAATTATACATGTGTGAAAGTCAAGATACAAACAATAAACTTTGGCAATAGTAAACTTAGGTTTTCCCGCTTTTTATCGCATATACATATAGTTTTTGTATGTTTTTACTTGTTACTTTTAGCTCTTTTATCTTGTGTATTTAATTGAAATCTGTGTTTATTTGTTTTCTTCTGTTTTTCATGTTTTTTTTCTTCTAACTGATTTTTCTTTTTGATGTGTTAAACAAGCGGCAAAAAGCTATCAATTTGGTTATTTTGTTGCTGCTTCTTTGTGGCAGAATTTTGTTAGAAAAGTTCTCATTAATTTGGAATAAGGCACTGTATAATTCTAAAGAACTGAACCGTTTTCGAATTTCTTGCTTATATTCCATATACTGGCCAAACTGGCGCAACTGGAAGCTCGAGCGAATTTGAATGACCCAATGTGACATTGTTGCAAAATGAAGTTGGATGCATCGAGATTAAAATTGAACAATCTATTTAGCTAATTAAAACGTGCATCAAAATTCGAGCGAAAATGGGTGATTCGTCATCAATTTGGCTGCCAAATATATTAAACTGACGGGGAAAACCTACATGTTTATTAAAAGTAGTTCCATATTAGCTATATCTGCAAGTACATTACATCAATGTTATTATGACTAATACAATGTACTGCCATCATCAAACACAATACACAAAAATTATTTTGACGATTTGTTAAAGAGTAAAGACTGTAAAATTAAAAACAAAAGAAGTTAAATTATGAATCCATATAAAAAAAAATCGAGAGAAGACTCGTAACCCTCTAAAGACAGATAATTATAATACCATGGTTAATATAGGTTTTCCTGGCCAATTTCAACAAAACTTCATTCAATTTCATTAACACGCTTTCAAATTCACGCGATTTTTCTAGTTCAATCAAACTAGAGTTTCTCTTTCGATATTATTGCATTCAATTTCGTTTTCGTGCCCCCATGATTACATTACTTTCATTCCATTTCGTTAATAGGCATTCAAGACTACAAGATAGCCATTCTTATGTTGAATATATACCACCTTTTCGCAATAGGTGCAATCAAATTCAGAGTCATCGAAGCGTTCAAGATTTTGTAGCTGTTGTTTTTTTCTTTTTCATTTATGGGCAACGGATTTCAACATTCGAGCATTCAACTTCAACACGAGTAGGGCATATGATACGACTTATTTGAGCTTAAAGTGAAACATGTTTCTTTTACTGGTATTTTTTGTTCCCGTGTTAGGCATTTCCATGTTATGCGTTTCATTCAATTCTTGTTGTCTTAATTGCAATAATTTGTCGGGGTAAATAATGGTATTTTGATGTAGAAATAACGGAACTGGCACACAAATTTGTTTTGGTCCCATCAGTACAAATTCGCACCCTGCGTACGGGACTGTGATAGCGTGCGATGTTGAGTGATTTTCTCGTTAACAAAACTATGTTAGAAATATTATATTACACAGTATAATATTTTCAAAAATATTTGCGGTACGACTGTAAGTGTAGTTACAATTGAGATTGGTCTATAACAATTAACCAATTTCGAACTAGCAACTCTTGAAGATGGGAGTAACTCTGGCAACGTTTACTTTTTTTCAGGATTTATTCCTGTTGAGATGGGTAACATTCACGATGAGGAGGTTCAAGGCTTGGAAAGTGCACAAGTAATTTTCTTTATTAGTGAACTGTTGATTAGATCACAACCTGCAATTTTGTTCTTTGGCAGGTTATGTGCGATATCACTGATTTATTGACCTGCTAATTACTTGGGAAAGAAAGGTTAGGATTCGACAAAATAATCATAACACTAACACTTTTACATGTGTTTGGGTGATTTTATCACCGAGGGTTTGACCAATCACAGTAACTATTAAAATGGTCAGATATATGATGCAGATTGTCATAGTTTCACCATTGAGCCACACTTGTGGATTTTTAAGAAAAATATCGTTTTCGAGATAATCGCATGTGGAGTATATACATGTAGGCCTACATGTAATTATATTAAAACTGCAAAAAATACTACTTTGCAACAACTTTTGCAGTAAGGAAACCTTCACATGATTTTATGAGAAGTCAATTTTTACATAAACCCAGTAATTAGAATTAACACAATGGTACTTAGCCTAAATTAATTTGTGAAAACGTAAATTCAAGTTTTTCTACATTGCCGCCCTTTCTGTTTAATGTGTTTTTCCATAATAGAAGGGGCGCACGTGTTTACGCGAGTGCGGCCGAAAATGTAACAAAGATGTGTGGCTCTTCGTGAAAAAGAAAATACCCTAGACCTACTTTTACGTCTTTCTATGCAATACATTTTGTACACGTTCAAGGGGCAGTAACGTTTGTCTCTTCGTGAAAATACAAAATGCAATTTTCGAGATGGCTGCCCCTTGCACCAATAATGTAACTCAAATAATTAATAATGTTTTGCTTACAGAAGCATGTGAAAAATTTTTACAGCGTTTTAAAGCAAAATAGTTAGAGACAAAAACAAAAAATGTCAAGTTTGACATGTGTGGCTCTTTGTGAATGTGTGGCTCTTAACATAAGTTAAGAGTTTCAGAGGACAATATTTTGTTCGATTTGAATAATTACGATTCGATAAATATCGATGATTGGGCTTTATATTTTGTGTGTGATACATTGTTTTATAAATATGTGACGTCACACTGCGCTCTTACACTGCGCACGCGTTGGTAAGGGATTCCCTTGGTTTCCGGTTTCAGTTAGCAATGACCAAACAATGTACAAATGTGGAACGATATACAACAGTAAACTGAACTATTGGCATGTCATTGGTGATTAGAAACTGACATGACTGGTTACAATGTCACGTCACACCTGGTGATACATCTGCCAGCTGCCCATCTGATGTGAATGTGATTCCGCAGGGCCAGAGCAGACCCTGTGCAATGCACTTGAGAAAGCCACCTTGAGGGACATAGTGGTGAATATGGCCCTTGTTATTATCATAACGCACTGCAACATAGATACCTGAGCTATCAGTGTACACACCGCTGCAGCACTGTACTGGTTGACCATTGATGGTGGGTTTGATGGTATGCAGTGTAGTACCATTGCCATCAGCAACATTTACTGTCTGTGACGATGAACTGATGACAATTCTATCATTGCTGTCTACAGCCAGATAGTAAGGTTTAACCTTGACTGGTATGGTACGTAGCAGCTCACCATCAATTGCTGTCTTCAGCCAGATAGTAAGGTTTAACCTTGACTGGTATGGTACGTAGCAGCTCACCATCAGCTCACCATCAGTGGGGCTGTGTTCAGTCAACACCAGCCTCTTGACATCACCTACTACGATGGTACCATCACTCTTGACAGCTACACTCTGGAGGTTAACTGCGGTCTTATTGACCTCACTCAGTGGCACTGTTGGGAACTCGTAGGCCAGCGTGTTGTCGCTGTTGAACACCTTCACACGGGATGCACTGTCCTCAACAACCACCAAACGATTGTTGGTGCGTGTAGATGTGATGCTGTGTGGACCTGTAGGAGTCATGATGTCAAAACAAACAGACGAACATTATGCAGCTATTGCACAATTCTTTCAACACAGACATTCTTGAAAGAGTAAAAACTGCAGTAGAAAAATGTCTGTCAAAGAATACATTTTTAAGATTTGGTATACATGTTTGAGAAATCACCGCGTCTTATAATTCATCTTGCATGATCTTGTTAAGTTTGGTGTTTATTTATGCCCCACAATGTGGGGCATAACATGCTTAACCGTGACTTCTTTTTCTGTGTAAATAATGTGCTATATAGAATTTTTTTTAAAGGTCTTCCATGCCTAAGAGTGATAAACATACACTGCAAAAACTGTGTTTAGCATGTAAACACTTTTCTATTAGTTTGTAAACGCTTTTACATACTGTACTAAACATGCCTGTTTAGCATAAGGATGGAGTTTTAGTAATTTAGACATTGAATACGGGTATTTAGCTGCAAAACTAAAGCACAGATTTTGGAGTGTAAACCCGTGAATATCGATGTTTACCGATGTTTTCTTTCATCAAATTCACAGTATTTATGTGTTTTTTTCTCTGTAACTATCAGATGTATTTTGCTTGGAATTGCCATCTTTTGCAAAGAGCTTCAGGAATAAAGCAAATCAAATTACTGAGGTCAACTTTCCATTTTTGGTTTGTCCACTTTTGTAATTTTGTTTTCATGGAATATACATCGAGGTTGAAAAAAATTCCCATGTCATGAATACAAACCTATTCAATACAGTAGATCATTATTTTGTTTAAAATTTTACAGTTTCAATGGAATTTTATTTAGTTTTTGTTTTACCTTATTTGTTAAAAATACAGAGAATATTAGTAAAGAGCGAATGAATAATTTTGCAGATAGCATGTCATTTTAACTTACGTCCTTGCATCGGGATTGTGCTTTTCTGGTTGCCACCGATGCTGCAGATCACAACTCGTTTGTTGCTGTAGTCAGTCACTGCAATCTCATCAGGTTGACGAGCAGCAATGCCCCAAGCCCCATTGAACTGTCCTGGACCGCTTCCCTGTCTACCAAACTCCCCACACAGCTCCCACTTGTCTTCCATCACCACCTCACCCAGATTGATGTCACCAATCCAACCACTCTGCTTGAACTTCAGAAATGCCAGCCTGTCATCAACTCTAGGAATAGCCTGACCGGCCAACAGTTTCAAGTCTTTGCTGATTGTAGGATAGAGTGACAGGAAGTCACTATCCGATGCAGTCCTTGTCACCTCTCTAGCTGTATCTAGTGAAAACTGAAACCTCTCCACAGCCAAGCTCGCGGTTTTCTCACATTCTTCCAGTTTCTGCTTACGATCCGACTGAATGTTTTTGATGTCGACAAGTATGCGATTTTCTTGGGCCGTGATCTCTGCTCGTATCTTAGCTGCTCTGTCTTGCACTTCTTTCTTGACCTTCTTAATTGTGAGATTTAAATTTGTTTTCAGTCTTGAGACTTTTTCTCGTGATTTTTCGATTTCCTTCATTGAGTTTTCAAGTGGAGAAAACAGAACAGCCAACGATTGCTTGTACGTTGATGAAGCCATATTCATGTCACTGTACACGTGTTCTGGCTTACAGTGGTCAACGACAGTACAATCTCGGCAGATCAACACATCACATGTCGTGCAAAAGAACCTTGCTGCTTCACCCTCGTGGATCGGACATTTTTTGGGATGTCGTTTCTGAAGTTTCTTTGTCAGTGTAACCTTCCCCTCACGAATGTCCTTCAGTGGAGTCACCTTGTGGTTTGATGAGACAGCGAATCGAAGATGCATTTTACTACAGGCCGAGCACACATTCTGGTCGCAGTCCAGACATCTATGTGTTGCCTCATTGGCTTCCTCACAAATACCACACAAAATACCAGCATCACCCAAGCTCACTACCTTCTCCTGAAGTTCAATCTCCTCAACCAAACCGATTAAATGAAAGTTGGTTTTCAGACCCTGCACCCCCACCTCTGGAAGTTTCGTCTTCTGTCGACACACGGGGCAAGGAATCTCCGTATAGCCCTGGTGCTTCGAGCTGTAGTATTTCAGCAGACATTGTTCACAGAAACTGTGCAGGCATTCTAGTATCTTTGGCTGTTGATATCTGTGTTGACATATGCAGCACTCAAGATGATGTCTGCTGATCGTCTCTAGAGCTGAACTTACAGTTGCCATTTTGTTTTGTCTGGGTAAAAGAAGAAGAATGTGTTCATGTATTTATAAACAGGGATTGACAGCCAGAGCTGTAGATGTAAATTTGAAAGAAGTGCCAAATCACACCCTTACCAAAACTGCACATTCTCTTCAAACTGTCATCACTTTTATTTTATCTTTTTTGTTTGTTTTTTGTTTTAAATTGCCATTTGTGAATCCAATCTGTTAATGATGAGAAGGCTGAGAAAATTCAGAAGTAACTTGCGTCCTATCTTGAAAGCCATGCAAGTTGTTTTCAAACATTATGTAATATTCAGGCGAAATTTACAGTGCTTTTGTCAGAAAGATTTGCTTAGAGGTCATGTACAATCACCTTTGATTTTCTCACCTTTGATTTTTGATTTGCTGGTGTTAGAGTCCATAGCAGGCATAAATGGAAAGGCAGTCTAGATGTTAAATTTAGAAAGCACATCGTATGGCAATTTTTTTTGAGCACAATCGGTGTGTTACTGTAGATGCAGGGGAGGCCTAGACCCGTGAACGTGGCAGTATACACCACCACTCTTTGATATATTTTAAACACTATCTATTTTCCTGAAGAAAACAAATTCTTCCCATTTTACTCTTAAGTGATAGGCCTACATTGCTCTTCTACACCAAAAGCCGCAAAAATAGCACCTTTCGTTCCCAAAAAAATGATATTAAAAAATGTTGAGTCCGATACAAAAGTGTTGGCTTTCCCACGTAAAGGATTCAGGGCACCGTGCAAAGATCTTCCAGCAAAAGTGGCAAACCAAAAAAGCAACACTTTTGTAACGGACTCCACCTTTTGTCATCAATTTTTTTTGGAAACGGAAGGTGCTATTTTTGCGGCTTTTGATGTAAAACAGCAATGTGTATCACTAAAAAATAAAATAGGAAGAAATTTAGGCTGCAAGTGCAAAGGACATACATCATACATGTAGCGTTTTTTATCGGAAAATAGATGTTTGAAATTCATCAAAGCGTGGCGGTGTATACACGTTCAGGGGAGGACATACCCCTAGAACTATGGGGCTCCCGACACTAGGCGTCGGGAGCGTCATACTAGTTAGACTAGTACTTGTAGTTCTAGGGAGGACAGTAATTACTAATTAATTGCGACAAGTTGTACGTACATGTACGTGGTCAGTTTCATCCAAAAATGTTTAGATATATGCAATAAACTAAACACAGCTTCACACTGTCTAAAGTATTAAATATGAATGTGTTTAATACTTAGTAAAGTGCCGTCCAGATAATTATGCAAGTACAATGAAAATAACATATAAACTTATTATATTTAAGCACTTCGGTCTGTTCGGACGGGTTTTTTTTCAGCATTTTTGCACCGACTCACCGATTGATTGACCTGCATTGATTTGGAAAATTTCCCATTGACCGATAATAATATCTATGCTTACATTTTGTGTGGATGGTAAAACCGTTAAAGTTTCTGCCGACGCTGGTTGAAATAAGCAAACTTTTTGTTTTAAGTTTCACTGTAATTTCCTCGAAGCAAACACGGAAGTACAACTTCGACATAGAAATGCAACATGAATGTTGTTGTTGGTGTACGTTTTGTTGGCACGTATGTCACATTGAAATGTGCCCTTTGCGCCACTAACTATGCGGCGATCGCTGGAGACTTAATCGACGCTTGCATTGTGGGTTGAGACGGTATCTGTCAGTGACGAAAAACTAGAAGAATCGATACTAGAAAATTATAGAAAGAAAACAACGAATATATAGAAAATCCAAGGGATAATGTTTAGGGGAGACAGGGAGGCGTTCATCACCCCCAGACATAGCGCCACAAGGGATAAAGAAACACCCAGTAGGCCGGTCCAGGCAGTCACTTACACCTCCCCATCACCCCCAAACATTACATAACAATATTAAGTCAATTCGAGAGGTACTCTGGAAAAAAACAAAGAATGTTTAGATATTGATATTACAGTTTTTAACATAATTAATGATGTGATTACAGTTGCGTTTTGGTCCAAGAATTTGTGTAAGGTTCATTTGGTCATTTGAAAAATTCAGTGATTTTTGGAGTGATAGTCGTTGAGTCGTGTATTTGCAGCATTTGAGAATGAAGTGTGCAACATTGTCTGGACATGCACAGCTTTCACATAGGCCATCAGGGTGTTGACCAATTCTGTACAGGAAAGTTTTCAGACCTCTACATGTTCCTAGGCGGAGTTTGTGTAAAATTATTTCCTTGGGTCGTTGCAGGCCCCAGTTAGTAAAAGATAAAGATACATCATAGCTGAAGTTGTTATTGGGATCCAAATTAGGAACGGTGGAAGCCCACTTTTCCTTGAGATGTGTTTTAAGAGTATGTTTAATTTCCGAGTCTAAGAGAGGGATACAGTATAGTCAACATTGTTTTTGTATGTGGCTGATTTAGCGATCTGATCTGCTTGTTCATTTCCAGGGATACCGCAGTGGCTAGGTATCCAAACGAAATTAACAATGTTACCTTGATTACGGATATTGATAAGAGTGTGACGTATATCACAGACAATTTTATGTACAGGAAAATGTTTGGAAATAGCTTGTAAGGCACTGAGGCAGTCACTAAAGATGCAGGAATAAAGGGGTTTAACATTTTCAATCCATTCTAGAGATAGAAGAATGGCAAAGAGTTCCGAGGTAAAAATAGACACTCCGTTGTTGAGTCGGGAAGCTTTAGAATATTTCAGTTGTGGGATGTGTACTCCGCAGCCCACCGTATCATGGGTAGGATTAAGTGAGCCATCTGTATAAATCTGAAGACTGTTGTTTCATTTAGTGTTGATTAGTTCCAGACTAATATTTCTTTTTTCATGTATACTGTCAGTATGTGCCACGAGAGAGTGGATTTCAGTTGAGATTTGAGGATTAGTATAGTGCCAGAAAGGAAAGGGGTCATTTAAAGGAAAGGTGTTAAGACCAGGATAATGGGAGATCCTTGCTTCAAAGGGGATGTATCGTGTAGAGGTATTCCATTTGTCGGCAAAATAGTGTTTTTGCCAGTTATCTCGGTTGAAGTGATCATTAGGGTGGTTATTTATAGAGTTAATTTTTATTCCGTAAAGATCGCTTAAAAACTGTCGACGTAATGCTAGTGGGGGATCTCCACATTCGGTTTGAAGCCTGTAAAGTGGGGTAATTTGGATGGCCCCTGTACAAATCTTTAAAGCTTGATATTGGATAGTGTCAAGATTGTGTTTGATTGTCGGGGAGGCCGAGTCGAATGCCTCACATCCGTATTCAAGGATGGGTTTTATAAGTGCCATATACAGTTGATAGAGCGTTTTGCACTCGGCTCCCCAGGAGTTGCCACAGATGCAACGCAAGATATTAAGTCTCTTTTTCCATTTGGTGATAATGTTATCAATATGATTCTTCCAGGTGAGTTTATTGTCGAAAATTAGTCCTAAAAATTTCGCAGAGGAGCTCATTTTGATCGCTAAATTATAAATGTGTAAAGAAATAGGTGGGTATTTCAGTTTATTTGTGAAAAGGACAGCATTTGTTTTGGGGATGGATAGTTTAAATCCCCATCTTTCACACCATGTATTAATATTATCAAGGTTTTGTTGAATTTTCTTTTGTAAGTAAGGAATGTTTCTATTTGATTTCCAGATGGCAATATCATCAGCGTATTGCGAGACATTGACGTCGGTGACTTCTTTGACGAGATCGTTAACAGCAATGTTGAACAGAAGTGGACTAATGACACTTCCCTGGGGAACTCCGTTTTCTAAGGTTCTTTCTTCAGAGAAAAGATTGTTGATACGGACGTGGATTTTTCTGTCGCCAAGGAAGTTATTAATCCATTTAGTGATACGTCCAGATATACCCAAAGATTGCAATTTTATGATAATACCTTTCCGCCATAACATATCATATGCTTTTTCTAAATCAAGAAAAACAGCTAAAGTACTCTTTTTGTTAGAGCGGGCTTTATTAATAGAAGTTTCAAGGTTGAGTAAATGATCTTTGGTGCTTCTTCCCTTCCTGAAACCACTCTGAGATTTGGAAAGAAAGTTACGAGTTTCTATATACCAAAGAAGGCGGGAGTTCACCATATACGTTCCATGATTTTACAGAAAGTAGAGGTTAATGCAATGGGTCTGTAAGAAGATGGGTTAGCCGGGTCTTTTCCAGGTTTCAAGATGGGAATGAGGATTGCATCCTTTCATTGCTGTGTGCCAGATGAAGTTGATAATAACAAGTAAAAAGTGACGAATTTTAATAGGAAGGTGTTTCAAAACAATATTACTGATACCATCTTTTCCAGGAGAGGTACATTTAGAAGAATGGATGGCGTGATTTAATTCCTGTATGTTAAAGAGTTTATTGATGACACTGTCATTATTATTATCAATAGTGAAATCTTTTTCAGCTTTGTCTTTAAGAGGAATAAAGGAGGGGCGGTAATTATTAGTACTGCTAATTCTAGTGAAATTGTCGGCAAGTGCTTCAACCTTTTCTCCATCGGTGATGGCGTCTGTGTTGTTGTGAGGGAGGACAGGGGTACTGTTGACAATGCGGGTTTTCTGGATACGTTTGATTTTATTCCAAATAATTATAGTGTTTATTTTGGGGTTGATGTCATTACAGAAAATTTGCCAATCTTTTCGTTTAGCGTTATTGATAGTTTTTCTTGCTATGGCACAAGCTCTCTTGTAACTAATAAGATCAGATGGAAGGAAAGTTTTTCTGAGAGTTTTAAGGGCTTCTTTTTTGTTGAAAATAGCTTGCTGACATTCGTCGTTCCACCAAGAGGAAGGAGGTTTATGGTGGTTGGGGTTGGTTTTAGGGATAGAATAAGTCATAGTAGTATCAATTTGGCAAAGGAAGTTGTCATACATTTTGTCGACAGTATCCGACTCATTAGGTTTAGTAATATTTTGGTCACAGGCGTCCTCGAATTTGTTCCAGTCGGCTTTTTAAAAGGACCATTTTGGGCTATTTCTGTATGAGTTTTTCTGAATAGGGTGGTTGACATCAATAATTACAGGACAGTGGTCGCTTGCCCATGTATCATTAAGAACTTCCCAGTTACATTTGGCAGCTATGTTAGGCGTAACGAAGGTGATATCAATGCAGGAGAGTGTACCATGTGCCGTGTCAACTCTGGTGCCCTCACCAGAGTTGACACAGACCATGTCAGTATCAATAATCACATCTTCGATGATCTTGCCATTATGGTCGAGTTTTGAACTACCCCACAAGGGGTTATGACCATTGATGTCACCACACACTATACAAGAATGATCAGTTTTATCAAGGATATCTTTAAGAGTTTTGGTGTCTAGAATATTACATGGGTTGTAAATATTTATAATAGTAATTTTATTTTTCTGTGTACCATAGAGTTCCCTAATTTGATATTCAACAGAGTTATTATCACCTAGGGTATATTTGAAAGCAATGTCTCGTTTGGCCAAGAAAGCGCATCCTCCACCCTTACTTTTAGGATCGTTTTTTATTTCTGTCATGTCTATATGTTATAGCCAGGAAAAGTAAATTGTTTGTTTTCTTTGAGCCATGTTTCCTGTATACAGATGACATCTGGTTTTTCTTTCCAAGTGTTAATTCCAGTTTTTAAATTCTTTTCCATGAGCTAACAAAGACTGGGCGTTTCATTGTAAGATAAGAATCATTGTGAAAATAAGAGTCATGTTGGTGTGTTTTTGGATTTTCTTGACGTTTTTTTGGCTATTTGCTAGTGAGTCTGTGTTTTCTTGGGTAGAGGGTGTTTTGTCCTTCTTTTGGGATGATTTATGGTCGGTGTTTCCTTGCTTTGTATTTGCTGGTGGTTGAGAGGACGTTCTTGATTTTCCTTGTTTAGTTTTGGGTGTTGGCTGAGAATAAGTTGGGTGGGTGATGTGATTGACGAGAGTCTTCACTGCCAAAATTCTTTCTTCTTTATTTTTGATTGTTTCCCAAATCTGCATTGTACCAGTGAGGAGTTCGGTCAGGCGTTGTTCACTGCAAATACATTGAGTGTGTTCAGTTTGTGTTTGTGCTGTTTTTTTCTGTTTGAGTGGTAGCGTCTTTGGTGGTTTTTACTGGTTGCTTTGTGGTTTGGCGTCTCGCTTCGATGGTTGGGCGTCTCGCTTCAGTGGTAGCCTTGGTGGGTTTGTTATTGGTTCTGTATTGAGGTTCTGCGTGATTATTTGTTGGTTGGATTATAGGTGTTTGCTGGGTACCGGTACTGATAGGGTATTGCTGGGAGGGTTGCTGCATCGGGGTTTGCTGGGTGGGCGAGTCATCCTGGCGAACGCTGATGTCAGTTTTGATAACCTTTGCGGCATCGGCATAGGAAATATTGTAGGTTACTCTAAACCCTTGAATTTTCTTTTCTTGCTTTATGGTTTTACAACCTCCATATGCAGATGAGTGGCTTTCTTCACACCTACAGCATTTTACATTATCTTTGTGTTCGCATTGGTCAAAGGAATGTGGGCCCCCACATCGCACACATCGTGTCGAGCTGCGACAGTTGCTAGCTGTATGACCTAGGCGCTGGCAATTAAAGCATCTGATTACAGGGGGGATGAAAGGTTTAACAACGAATATTTCATATCCCATTTGTATTTCGTCAGGTAGATTTGGGGTGTTGAAGGTTAGGCAGATGGATTGAGTCGCTTCTAAGATACCATTTCGTTTTCGCATTAGACGTTTAGCTTCGATCACTCCTTGTTTCTTGCATGATGATAGAATCTCATCATCTGTGATGTCTGTGGTTATGCCATAAATGACTCCTTTGCTTTGGGTTTCTGATTTTGCGTATGAGGTTTGGACTGTCCATTGACCTAATTGGGTGATAGCCTTAAGTTTTGTGGCTTGTGCTGGGGTGTAGCATCGTGCAGTGATCCCTCCTTGGTTGTTTTTGGACACACTCTTGATGAGGTCCTTCCCTATTTTACTGAGGGCGTTAGCGATTTTGATTGGGTTTATTCTGGCTAACTTAACATCCGGGGAGTTTATGATAACAATTGTAGGTTGTTTTATGTTTTGAACAAAGCGGCGTTTTGTAGGTTGCTCATCAGGGGAGTCATTTTCTGAATCTGAATATACATCATTATAGTGCCAGCTGGATTTTGACCTTTTCCTATTTTGTGTCTGAGGTGTTTCATTTTGAGCTTGACTTATAAGTACATCAAGAGTAGAGCGTGGTTGGTCTAGTACTTCCTGATCATTGGCATCCATGGGAGTATGTTGAGACATTTGATCCCAAGAAGTTTCATTACTAGATTCATCCGGATCATCGTCCATATTGGACGATTTTCCGAGAACAGGACAGAGAAAGGAAAGCAAGTATAAAGTACCTCTCGTACAAACTGATATTGCTTACCCAAAAAAAACCAGGAGAAACGAGGATGTTCAGGGAGTTAAACACCCCAAGAAGGGCGCGGTTTTTGAATTTCCCGCCACTGACAAAAAAAACACGTCCGTCCACTCTGCTCGCGTGACCAAGCCTCCGTTGATCGACCAGCTTTTCAAGACACTGTTTCGAAGCAATCGACATTGAATGCAACATGATGAATAGCGCCCCCAAGACAATACGCCCATCGTTCTGACTCTGGCCGTTTTCCAAGCCCAATAGGCTCCATCTGGCTCTATTACCATTGACGAATTACTGCATAAACGAAGCCAAAACGGAGACGGCGAAGCTTGGGCTTGGAAAACGACTAAAAGCTTTTTTTCCATGGCCACCTAGGCTGCGTTCCACTCCAGCGAACGTTGCCAACGTTGGCCAACGTTAGCGTTGTTCGCGTGAGTGGAACGCAATGTGCGCCAACTATATGTTGGCCAACGTTAGCGAAAACGGCGAACGACATTCCGAGCTGTTCGCTGTTGGCCAGTGACGTATTTTAATTATGGCGAAGCGGTTCAGCAGACGGCAGGGTTCTTTTCACGGTTTTTATTTACGTTTTATACTTTTCGTTATAAACGGTGGATTGTTTTGAGCATTCACAGGGATCTTTTAAAGAAAAATAATGAGTTGGACAAACAGCAGCGAACCAAACGATGTCACTTTCACTGGGCGCCGCCATTTTGAAAACGTAGTTTTTTAAATATCGTTCCACTTCAACTAACGCCAACTCAAAACGTTGGCGAACGTTCGCGCAAACAGTTCGCGTAAGTGGAACGCACCCCAGGCTGATGAGGCTGTACCACTGGGGCCAATTTCACGGAGCTGCTAAGCACAAAAATTTGCTTAGCATGAAAATGTGTCCTTGGCAAAAACAAGGTTACAGACCAAATTTTCACGTGATCTTTACTGTTTTTGATTGATAATCAACTGGTTTTTTGCTTAGCATGAACAACACGTAGAATTTTGGCTGGTAACCAGTTTTTAATGAGCAAGACTTTTTTGTGCTAAGCAGCTCCGTGAAATTGGCCCCTGATCTCTACAAACTGGATAGGTCGATCGTACATTGATGGGATAGCGAGCCGTGAAGTCACTGGCGGCCATGTTGGGATATTCAAAACATTGCAGTGATCGCACGTGCGCGCGTACAAACACATGCAGGCCAGACGAAACGTAGATACAAACTAGCTGCAGCAAGCAAAATTGAATCCATTGTGGGACTTATATGTTTTTATTTACACGTGTGATTGATATATTTTTAATTGTGATTTTTTTAAAAGTTTATCAAGTTCATAGTTTAAGCCGTTTAAGCTCAAAACCACGTAACTTATTTTTCCTGTCCACTTGTTCAGCAAGCATTTTTTTTGACCCTTCCTAAAATATTTACTAAACATTAGGTTGATTCCAAATCTAGACACTGTCTTAAAACCCCACGAACAAACCCTATGTGCCAATACAATTTTTCTAAAACACACTGAAATTTTCTAATTTATTTTATTATAAAACTGGCACTTTTTAGTGTCTGGATATAAAATTAAACCAACAAATTTAAGAATTTCCTTGATCCGTTTTTCCTTTTCCTATGGTTTGTGCATAAGGTTATGATGTTGGAAATGTTAAAAAAAAATTAAAAAAAAAAAATTGTCCGACAAATCCCATAGACTTTGCACTGCATTGCATCGTCTCACACGAATGTCTCATATCTTTTCCAGAAAATAGGGCTTTTTAACATTCAAACTTGGCGTATACATCTCATTCTTGGGTGTTATTATGTTTAACCTAATTTTCCTGATCAAACTGGAAAAGTTTTTGTGACGTTAACTTCGTTTCCTGTGATATTAAATGAGTTTCCTCGGTCGTGCGCTATACAAACGTGTGTACGCCAGCAATGTTTCTAATATCCCAATATGGCCGCCAATGGCTTCACGTGCAGAGCCGCTCGACCTATCCAGTTTGTAGAGATCAGTGGGCTGTACTGCTGGTACGAGCACAACCTGCGCGCGCGAGGCCGAGGGCGCAGCGCGGTGTTACTATACTAGGGTTTATCGGGTGCACTACGCTACGTACACTGATTGTGTGGGCACGATCTACCACTAATTAACTACATTTTCTCATTGTCACACAGAAAAAGGCCATTATACTATAGACTGCACTCGTTCACAACCACACATCTCACTAAAGAGTATAGTGGCGTTACTTCAAACTATTTTATTCTTATTGCCTTTTCGCAATGCAAACCTTTAAATCTCATCTAAACTGATTATGACATCCATGAAAATAATATTTAATACACGTTCTAAAATTAATCTAATGTTCCTTACAATACCTCCATGCTTACACTCTTTGTAATTTCCCTGTAATGGTTTTTGGAACCTGATGAGCCTATAGACACAGCTTTAAGAACAAAGTCGTCTGTGGCTGCTTCCGTCAAATCTGCTTACAACCAACAAATATCTCATCTCATGTTGCGTACCGTAGATTCTTCCCCATTGTCTTAATTATGTTGTATTGCCTCTTCCGCAATAATTTTTTCCTTTTTATTTTAATATTTTCTTATTTTCTTAACCGTTTGAATGTGGTTATTGGTTTTTTTCCATTCTTTGATTGTTTTATTTTATCATATTTTCCCCTGCACGTATTTTGTTGTGTCAGTCATTGCCTTGTTTGTTTGTTTGTTGGGGTGATCGTTTGAAAACACGTTTATTAAAAATTCTCTACTTCACCTGCACATTACAGGGCCCTGTTACGTAATTCGTTTGACGAGCAATGTATACCCAGCAAGATATATGGTGGAAGCCCCCCCCCCCCCCCCCCCCAAACCCCCCCCCCCCCCCCCCCCCAACCCCCCCCCCCCCCCCCCCCCCCCCCCCACCTTGTTGAATTTGAAGCTCAATACCGACTACTTGATATCTGGAGACAAGGTAAATGCGTGCAAATTATAGGGTATAATTTTAGTATAGGTTTTTCCGGACGATATCGCGAAATGTGCACATAAGTTTGTAACTGCATGGTGCATTCGTTTTCGTGCTAAGTAGTATGAACGTTCACATTCCCTTTTTCTATTTAACAATTGATAATTCGTTTTTGCATAATGGTGCATCCAGTCGTAAGAAATCAGCACACGATTTCCCGAATGTGCACTGAATTTAGTATATTGATAATTCATTTTAGCTCGAATTTGAATGCACACCCGCAATCATGTTTTCCTTTTAATTTATCAACAATCAATTTCGCTAAATGTGCAGCCGATTGTTTACGCATTAACGACTGGTCAAGCATAGGAATCCATTTTTATGTGTTATCAAAAGTAACATAATGGGAAAATAAACCAGATGGTCTCATCTTTGAAACATACCAAATAAATGCTATATAAACCCCTAATTTGAAGAACAAAAATCTTTATTTGCTCAGCATTTGCCACGATCTCATCATATAGCTAGATTTTACTTTATGCCCCCTAAAATTTCCAATAATGGCTGCAAGAGGGAGATACAGACGAGTCTCGGACGTTGATCGAAATCTTGTCTTATCGATGCCTTTGAGGCTGACGACGCGGACTACTTAGATGTAGAAAATATACTGGACATCAACCACTCATGTCTCGGAAGATAGTTCATTGACGGATAGACAATTTAACTGATAAAATGACAGAGAAGTCATTTACAAAAACACATTAACCTCAATCCACCAAAATCCTCATTTGGATAAATTCCTATAAGTAACCTCAATCCTGCAAATTCATCCAGCATTAGGCCTTACGACCTGTATCCTGCATTATCCTCCAGTGGCAAACTCCTAAACGCCCTCAATCCTGCAAATTCATTGGATGCATCAACTTCCAAGTGACCTCATTCCTGCAAAATCCTGCAATTTGCAAAGAGGATTTTGATGGATTTGGGATGGTTAGGGTTAAAATACATTTAAGATAAAGAGCCAACATATTATTGATCAATTAGTCCCACAATACATTGATTTATTAATGATTCAATCCAAGTTGTATCGTGAATTGTGTAGCCATATATACTTTTTAAAATTGAATGCAGAATATGCGAATTTAAATTATAAAAAATGAAAAAGAATATTTAATTCAGGCCGTGACACAATGATAAATCGATTTGCTGCGAAATAGATTGCACATTCTTAATAATCGGCCACACATACGTCAAACCGAAAGCCCAATCACGTGTTTGTAATCGTTTAAATGAAACGCTAAGCACAATCATTTATTTGAATTAAACAAAATAAAATTGAATGCTCGTTTTTGCGAAAATGAAACTCGGACATACGTCGTTCTGAAATTCAGCGCGAAATTGAATACATATTTTACAAATGAATGTGTACATTTTGCGATGTCGTCCGGGAAAACCTATAGTACCAAAGGCATTAGAAAGGTTATACAAATATAAAGTGTACTAAGGGGTAAATTAATATTTACTTTATCAATTAATTGAGTGATAGCGTGCGATGTCAAGTTATTTTCCCGTCAACAAAACTGTATATTAGATATATTCTATTAAAGTTAAACAGTATAATATATTTAAAAAATGACCTACTTTTACGATATTCCATGCAATACATTTTGTACACGATCAAGGGGCAGTAACGTTTGTCTCTTCGTGAAAATGCATTTGTCAAGATGGTTGCCCCTTGCACCATTAATGTAATTTATATAATTAATAATGTTTTGCTTACAGAAGCATGTCAACATTGTTACAAGTAAGTACAGTGTTTTAAAGCAAAATAATGAGAGAAAAAATATAAAATAAATATGAAATGTCATTGTTGACATGGCTCTTTGTGAATGTGTGGCTCTTAACATAATTTAGGAGTTTCAGAGGACACTATTTTGTTCGATTTGAATAATTACGATGCGATAAATATCGATGATTGGCTTTATATTTTGTATGTGATAGATTGTTTTATAAATTTGTGACATCACACTGCGCGCGAGTTGGTAAGGGATTCCCTTGGTTTCCGGTTTCAGTTAACAATGACAAACAATGTACAAATGTAGAACGATATACAACAGTAAACTGAACTATTGGCATGTCATTGGTGATTAGAAACTGACATGACTGGTTATAATGTCACGTCACACCTGGTGATACATCTTGACTGAGAAGTGGTCAGCCACTGCCAGCTGCCCATCTGGTGTGAATGTGATTTCGCAGGGTAAGTGCAGACCCTGTGCAACGCACTTGAGAAAGCCACCTTTAGGGTAATAGTGGTGGATATGACCCGTGTTATTACCATTATGCATTACAACATAGATACCTGAGCTATCAGTGTACACACCGCGGCAGCACTGTACTGGTTGACCATTGATGGTGGGTTTGATGGTGTGCCGTGTAGTACCATTGCCATCAGCAACATTTACTGTCTGTGACATTGAACTTATGACAATTTTATCATTGCTGTCTACAGCCATAAAGATAGGTGCAACCTTGACTGGTATGGTACGTAGGAGCTCAACATCAGTGGGGCTGTGTTCAGTCAACACCAGCCTTTTGACATCACCTACTACGATGGTACCATCATTCTTGACAGCTACACCGCAGAGGTCAACCGCGGTCTTATAGACCTCACTCGGTGGCACCGTTGGGAACTCATAGGCCAGCGTGTTGTCGCTGTTGAAAACCTTCACATGAGATGCGTTGCCCTCGACGACCACCAAACGATTGTTGGTGCGTGTAGCTGCGATGCCGCGTGGAACTGTAGGAGTCATGATGTCAAAACAAACAGACAGAATTTATTGCACAATCCTTTCAACACAGAAATTTCGAAAGAGTGAAAACTGCAGTAGAAAAATGTCTGTCAAAAAATAAATTGTCAAGATTTGGTGCTCTGGTACAAAAGAGAACAAAGGGAACAAAGGATCCCCGATCGACGGTATGAATGTCCGAATTCGGTCCTCGATCGTCGGGGCAAGCGCTATGGTAATGGGGTTTGGGTATAACATAGGAATAAAGGAAAACACAATGGGGGATCCTCGATCGTTATGTGGTTCACGACTAGGTGTACATGCTTGAGAAATCACAGCATCTTATAATTCATCTTGCATGATCTTGTTATGTTTAGTGTTTTGCCTCAGATTGTGGGGCATAAAGTGCTTCATCGTGATTTATCTTTCTCTGTGAATAATGGGCGATACAGAATTTAAAAAAAAGTATTCCATGCCGAGTGATAAGAGCTAGAGTGATAAACATACACTGCAAAAACTGTGTTTAGCGAGTAAACACTTTTCTAAACACTTTATTCCAATAAGTTTGTAAATATGTTTACATGCTAAACATGTTTAGCATGAGGATGGATAGTGTTTAGACATTAGGAATTGGACACAGGTTTTTAGCTGCTAAACATGTTAAATGTTAGCCAAACAAGTCAGTTTACTCGGTAAACACAGGTTTTGAAGTGTAAATCCGCAAATACTGATGTTTACGCGAAAATATTTCTTTCATCAAATTCACAGTAATTATAAGATGTTTTTTCTTGGACTTTGACATTTTGTTTGCATGGAATATACATTGAGATATACATGAATATTAACTACTTCAATAGATTAGTAATTAGTATTCTGTTTCAAATTTACAGTTTTAATAGAGTTGTATTTACTTTTTTAAAACTTTATTTGTAAAAAATAAAAAACAAAGAATATTACAATACTAGTGAAGAGCGAAGGACAATTGTTCAAGTGCATAATTTCGCAGATGGCATTTAATTTTAAATTACCTCCTTGCATCGGGATTGTGCTTTTCTGGTTTCCATCGATGCTGCAGATCACAACTCGTTCGTTGTTGTTGTCAGTCACTGCAATTTCATCAGGTTGACGAGCAGCAATGTCCCAAGCCACATTGAACTGTCCTGGACCACTTCCCTGTCTACCAAACTCCCCACACAGCTCCCACTTGTCTTCCATCACCACCTCACCCAGATTAATGTCACCAATCCCCTCACTCTGCTTGAACTTCAGAAATGCCAGCCTGTCATCAACTCTAGGAACAGCCTGACCGGCCAACTGTTTCAAGTCTTTGCTGATTGTAGAATAGAGTGACAGGAAGTCACTATCCGATGCAGTCCTTGTCACTCTAGCTGTATCTAGTGAAAACTGAAACCTCTCCACAGCCAAGCTCGCGGTTTTCTCACATTCTTCCAGTTTCTGCTCACGATCCGACTGAATGTTTTTGATGTCATCAAGGATACGATTTTCTTGGGCCGTGATCTCTGCTCGTATCTTAGCTGCTCTGTCTTGCACTTCTGTTGTGACCCTCCTGAGTGTGAGACTCAAATCTTCTTTCAGTCGTAAGACTTTTTCTTGGGATTCTTGGATTTGCTTCATTGTGTTTTCAAGTGGATGAAACAGTTCAGCCAACGATTGCTTGTAATTGGATGCTGCCTCGTATCCCTCAATGTACGAGTGTTCTGGCATACGGTGGTTTACGACTGTACAGTCTCGGCAGATGAGTATTTCACACGTGGTACAAAAGAACCTCGCCGCTTCGCCCGCATGGATCGGACATTTTGGATGTTGTTTCTGATGTTTCTTTGTCAGTGTAACCTTCCCCTCACGAATGTCTTTCAGTGGAGTCACCTTGTGGTTTGACATTGCTGCAAATCTAAGATGCATTTTACTACAGGCCGAGCACACATTCTGGTCGCAGTCCAGACATCTATGTGTTGCCTCATTGGCTTCCTCACAAATACCACACGAAATACCAGCATCACCCAAGCTCACTACCTTCTCCTGAAGTACAATCTCCTCAACCAAACCGATTAGATGAGAGTTGGTTTTAAGACCCTGCACCCCCGCCTCTGTAAGTTTCGTCCCCTGTCGACATACGGGGCAAGGAATCTCCGTACAGCCCTGGTGCTTCGTGCTGTGGTATTTCAGCAGACATTGCTCACAGAAACTGTGCAGGCATTCTAATATCTTAGGGCGTTCATATCTCTCTTGACATATACAGCACTCCAGATGCTGTCTGCTAATCGTCTCTAGAGCTAAACTTATTGCAGGGCCGGTCGCCATTTTGTTTTGTCTGGAAAAAAGAAAAGTAATGTGTTCATGTATTTAATAATAGGTATGGACAGCCGTTAATGAGAATGCTGAGAATTTAGAAGAAAGTTACATCCTATCTTAAAAGCCATGCAAGTTGTTACAAAAATATTAAACGGAATTTCATACATAATATTCAGGGAATTAAGATGTGGTTTGAGGTCATGTATCATGCACGTTTGACCTTTGATTTTTTTCAGCTGGTGTTAGAGTCCATGAGCATCAATGGGAAGACAGTCTAGACGTTAAATTGAGGAAGTACATCATTTGGCAAAATTATTTGAGCACAATATCGGTGTGTAACTCAAGATACAGCCGGGGTGGTCATCATGGCAGTATTGCCACAAGTTAAAATCCAGATAATTATGTACGATGAAAATAAGCACTTTCTTTGCATTTTTTGCACTGATCTTGGTTGCGGTCCTAAAATACTGTTCGCCGACAACACACCGACAACACGCACAGCACCGACAACACACCCAAAACGTAATCTGTAATTGGCAAAAAGGTATAGCAATTTACTGAAATAGTACACACGATTACAAATGATTGTGATTGACTTGACTTGAGCCTCTGGCTGGGTTACTTACATTTCTTTTGTGAAAATGAAATTTGTTTTTACGCAAAAATATATCTCTAATCCAAAAAACAACGTCAGGTTGCACAATTCTTTCCCATTTTCTAATTGACCGATTACATACTTGGCTCACTTTTTGTTATTGGTCCTTTCAATTTCATGTCCTCGAAGCAACACGGAAGTATGAAGAGCGCCCTCAGAACAACACGCCCAGCGTTCTGACTCTGGCCGTTTTCCAAGCCCAATAATAGGCTCCTTCTGGCTCTACCATTGACGAATTAATGCATAAACCACGCCCAAACGAAGACGAAGCTTGGGCTTGGGAAACGGCCAAAAGCTTTTTTCCATGGCCACCCGATAGGCTGTACTGGTTTAGCACAACCTGCGCGATAATAGGGTGCACAACACTGATTGTGTGGGCACGATCTATTAACTACATTTTACCACTAATTAACTACATTTTCTCATTGTCACACAGAAAAGGGCCATTATAGACTAGACTGCATTCGTTCACAACCACACATCTCAATAAAGAAAATAAATAGTGGTGTTACTTCAAACTACAGTACTTTTCGCAAGGCAAACCTTTAAATCTCATCTAAACTGATATGACAACCATGAATATAATATTTAATACACGTTCTAAAATTAATCTAATGTTCATTACAATACCTCCATGCTTACACTCTTCGTTTTGATGTTCCACGTCTTTAGAACCTGAGCCTATAGACACAGCTTTGAGAACAAAGTCGTCTGTGGGCTGCCAGTTCCGTCAAATCTGCTTACAATCAAAAAATACCTCATCTCATGTTGAGTATACCGTAGTTTCTTCCCCATTGTCTTAATTATGTTGTCTTTCCTCTTCCGCAATAATTAATTTTCTTTTTATTCATGTAACTTTAAAACCTAGAGAAGTACATTCAGAAATTCAAAAAATCTCTATACTTATTTGTCAAGCCAAAAACAGTGTATACAGTATATCTATTTATTTATATATCTGTGTGCCTATTTGCCTCTTTTTTTATAAAAAAAATATTCCAGAGGGAACTAAATTAGTCCAGGGAAAGAAAGTTTTGACCTCACACAAATTGCAAAGGTCACTATAATGACATACTAAAAATCTCTAAAAATCCAAGTGGTGGAAATATTACTAATTTGCATAAATCGTTAATCCCTGCCGCGTAATTTATGTATTCCTATATTTGGGTATATTATTATTTTAACTTTGTTTGAAAAGTTTATTTTGGTGATTCTACTTACATTATCCTTCCTTTAATAACATTTTTGAAAGCATATAAGTGACTGAATAAATATGTGAACATAGTAATTATCCAAAATGACAACTTCGTGAACTCATAAAATGTGCGCACAAACGTCATTACACTGTCTCCAGATATCATCAAGTAGTCAGTATCGGTGATCTTCAAATTTACCAAGTTGCTTACTGGCACAGTTATCATATTAAAACCTTATGGAAAATCATATGAACAATGATAACATTGTGATATTTAGCCCAGCAAACAAAAACTGGGGAAAATGGTGTGTCCATAAATTGGGCGAAAAGTAGTTAAAGGGTTGCCTAGCATAGGAGACTTGAACAAGTGCAAGGAAATCCCCAAAATACATTTTAACGTAGATATGATTATTGTAAGCAACAACAATCTTTAATTTGGGGGGTTTCCTTGAACTTGTTCAATTCTCTCACCTTAGGCAACCCTTCACCTACTTTTTAGCCCAATTTATAGACACAACATTCCCCCAGTTTTTGTTTGCTGGGCTAAATATCAAAATGTTATCATTGTTCATATGATTTTCCATAAGGTTTTAATATACTATACTGTGCCAGTAAGCAACTTGGTGAATTTGAAGCTCGTCAATACTGACTACTTGATGATATCTGGAGACAAGGTAAATGCGTGCAAATTATAGGGTATAATTTTAGTAATTTTGGACCATTACTATATTTTCATAATTATTCAGTTACTTACAAGCTTTAGAAAATGTTATTGAAGTAAGGATGTGTAAGTAGAATCACAAAACGAAACTTAAAAAAAAATTAAAATAATAATATTCCCAAATATAGGAATAAATATATTACGCGGCAGGGATTAACTATTTATGCATTTAGTCATAATCCAACACTTGGATTTGTTGAGATTTTTAGTATGTCATTCTAGGGACCTTATAGAAGTGCACTGTGGTGAAAAGTATTATATTGCAATTTGTGTGGTCAACAAAACAAAATTAAGTACTTTCCCTGGACTATATCAATACCTTTAGAGAACTAATAAGCTACTGGGTGAGTTTTCATGTAAAATCTCTAAAAGAGTACAGCATTAACAATCATTGAAAACGAGTCCTTTTTTCATCTATCGCCACCACGACATTATTCAACAGTGTACACCTTAGATCTTGCTACATTATGACCCACACTTCACTCTTTTAGAAAATGAAAGAAAATCTAAACAAATAAATTATTTTCACTCGCCTAATGTGTTAAACGGCGAAGTTTTAGTAAACCATTTATCCATTTTGTGTGTAAAATAACATTAACATTATCATAATAATTTAATATAGGTTTTCGCGACTAATTTCTTAAAAATAGCGTTCCAATTCTTTTTAATAGTGCCAATTTGAAGCGAATTAGCTCCCTGTTGTTGTTCCCGTGGTTGGTATTAGATTTAGACGTTCAAATTCGTTTTCATACCTGACATATTCATGTTTTACTCATCCTACGTTAATTCTTTTGGCATTTGGTTTAAGTGGTCATTCAATTTAGCAGTCGGTTTGGTAAAAGCTTATTTGCATAAAAACAAATCCACATTTGTCTATTCGTTTTCATTTTCGCTCATTAAATTTAGCACATTCTGCATCCAAAATAATAAATGGGAAACGATTTGTTTTAACTTTTTCACAAGTTTAATTCTAGTCTATTTTTTTTTTAGTTTTAACGTATCCGTCTTTAACCCGAAGAAGTAAAATATAAGTTAGCAATACGGGAAAATTATACATGTGTGAAAGTCAAGATACAAACAATAAACTTTGGCGAAATTAAGCTTAGGTTTCCCCGCTTTTTATCGCGTATACATATAGTTTTTGTATGTTTTTACTTTTGGCTGTTATATTTGTATTTAATTGAAATCTGTGTTTATGTTATATCTCTGTTTTTCATGCTTCTTTTTTCTAACTGGTTTTTCTTTTTGATGTGTTGAAAAAGCGGGAAAGAGCAATCAATTTGGTTGTTTTTGTTGTTGCTTCTTCGGTGGCAGAATTTTGTTAGAAAAGTTCTCATTTACTTAATCAATTTGGAATAAGGCACTGTATAATTCTAAAGAACTGAACCGTTTTCGAATTTCTTCGCTTATATTCCATATACTGGCCAAACTGGCGCAACTGGAAGCTCGAGCGAATTTGAATGACCCAATGTAAAAATGTTAATGCCTCATTCTTGATATTGAATCGTTGCAAAATACAGTTGGATGCATCGAGATTGAAATTGAACAATCTATTCTAGTTAATTGAAATGTTGATCTAAAACGTGCATCCAAATTCGTGCAAAAATGGGTGATTCGTCATCGATTTGGCTGCCAAATCTATTAAACTGACCGGGAAAACCTATATTAAAAGTATAGTTCTAAATTAGCTATGTACATAGATGTTATTATGACTAATACATTGTATTGCCATCGGCAAACATAACAAAAAATGATTTTGACGATTTAAAAAAAAAAAAAAATGTAAATAGAAAACAAAAGAGGTCCAATTGTGGATCCTTGAGGGACGGCATATGGAGGTTGTTTAGAGAGAAGACTCGTAAAGACAAAAATTTATAATACATGTACCATGGTTAATAGTACCAAAGGCATTAGAAAGGTTAAACAAATATTCCAAGTGTACTTATAAAAGGGGTGAATTAATATTAGTAGTTACTTTATCAATTAATTGAGTGATAGCGTGCGATGTCGAGTTATTTTCCCCGTCAACAAAACGGCATATTAGATATATTATAAACAGTATAATATATTTTTTTAAATGACCTACATGTACTTTTACGCTATTCCATGCAATACATTTTGTACACGATCAAGGGGCAGTAACATTTGTTTTTATTTAAGTACAGCGTTTTAAAGCAAAATATTGAGAAAAAAATTGAAAATAAAAACTAATGTGTGGCTTTTAACATTAAATAAGAGTTACAGAAAACACTATTTTGTTCGTTTTGAATAATTACGATGCGATACATGTAAATATCGATGATTGGGCTTTATATATTGTGTGTGACAGATTGTTTTATAAATATGTGAGTCACACTGCGCGCGCGTTGGTAAGGGATTCCCTTGGTTTCCGGTTTTCAGTTGACAATGACAAACAATGTACAAATGTAGAACGATATACAACAGTAAACTGAACTATTTGCATGTCATTGGTGATTAGAAACTGACATGACTGATTACAATGTCACGTCACACCTGGTGATACATCTTGGCTGAGTTGTTGTCAACCACTGCCAGCTGCCCATCTGATGTGAATGTGATTCCGCAGGGAGAGTACAGACCCTGTGCAATGCACTTGAGAAAGCCACCTTGAGGGTCATAGTGGTGGATATGGCCCGTGTTAATACCATTATACATTGCAACATAGATACCTGAACTATCAGTGTACACACCGCGGCAGCGCTGTACTGGTTGACCATTGATGGTGGGTTTGATAGTGCACCGTGTAGTACCATTGCCATCAGCAACATTTACTGTCTGTGACTGTGAACTGATGACAATTCTATCATTGCTGTCTACAGCCAGATAGTGAGGTTTAACCTTGACTGGTATGGTACTTAGGAGCTCACCATCAGTGGGGCTGTGTTCAGTCAACACCAGCCTCTCGACATCACCTACTACGATGGTACCATCATTCTTGACAGCTACACCATAGAGGTCAACTGCGATCTTACCAACCTCACTTGGTGGCACTGTTAGGAACTCGTAGGCCAGCGTGTTGTCGCTGTTAAACACCTTCACACTGGATGTGTCTCCCTCGACGACCACCAAACGATTGTTGGTGCGTGTAGATGCGATGCGGAGTGGACCTGTAGGAGTCGCGATGTCAAAACAAACAAACGACCATTATGCATTTATTGCACCATCCTTTCAACACAGACATTCTTGAAAGATTGAAAACTACAGTAGAAAAATGTCTGTCAAAGAATACATTTTTAAGATTTGGTATACATGTTCGAGAAATCACCGCGTCTGATAATTCATCTTGCATGATCTTGTTATGTTTTTGGCGTTTATTTAATCCCCACAATGTGGGGCACAACATGCTTCACCGTGATTTATTTTTCTGTGTAAATAATGTGCTATATAGACATTTTAAAAAGGTCTTCCATGCCTAAGAGTGATAAACATACACTGCAAAAACTGTGTTTAGCGTGTAAACACTTTTCTATCAGTTTGTAAACGCTTTTACATACTAAACATGCCTGTTTAGCATAAGGATGGAGTTTTAGTAATTTAACATCAAGTTTAGAAATTGGATACAGGTATTTAGCTGCAAAACATGTCAACTGTTAGCAAACAAAGTCTGTTTACTCGGTAAGCACAGGTTTTGGAGTGTAAACTCGTGAATATCGATGTTTACCGATGTTTTCTTTCATCAAATTCACAGTATTTATGTGTGTTTTTTTTTCTCTGTAACTATCAGATGTATTTTTCCTGGAATTCCCATCTTTTGCAAAGAGCTTCAGGAATAAAGCAAATCAAATTACTGAGGTGAAATTTTCATTTTTGTTTGTCCACTTTTGAAATGTTGTTTTCATGGAATATACATTGAGGTTGAAAAACATTTCTATGTCATGAATACCAACTTATTGAATAGTACAGTAGATCATTATTTTGTTTTAAATTTTACAGTTTCAATGGAGTTTTATTTACTTTTTTTTTTACCTAATTTGTTAAAATTTAAATACAGAGAATATTAGTGAAGAGCGAATGAAAATTGTTCAAGTGCATAATTTCGCAGATGGCATGTAATTTTAACTTACCTCCTTGCATCGGGATTGTGCTTTTCTGGTTGCCATCGATGCTGCAGATCACAACTCGTTTGTTGTGGTAGTCAGTCACTGCAATCTCACCAGGTTGACGAGCAGCAATGTCCCAAGCCCCATTGAACTGTCCTGGACCTCTTCCCTGTCTACCAAACTCCCCACACAGCTCCCACTTGCCTTCCATCACCAGCTCACCCAGATTGATGTCACCAATCCCCTCACTCTGCTTGAACTTCAGAAATGCCATCCTGCCATCAACTCTAGGAATAGCCTGACCGGCCAACAGTTTCAAGTCTTTGCTGATTGTAGAATAGAGTGACAGGAAGTCACTATCCGATGCAGTCTTTGTCACCTCTCTAGCTGTATCTAGCGAAAACTGAAACCTCTCCACAGCCAAGCTCGCGTTTTTCTCACATTCTTCAAGTTTCTGCTCACGATCCGATTGAATGTTTTTGATGTCGTCAAGAATGCGATTTTCTTGAGCCGTGATCTCTGCTCGTATCTTAGCTGCTCTGTCTTGCACTTCTGTTGTGACCCTCCTGAGTGTGAGACTCAAATCTTCTTTCAGTCGTAAGACTTTTTCTTGTGATTCTTGGATTTGCTTCATTGAGTTTTCAAGTGGATGAAACAGTTCAGCCAACGATTGCTTGTAAGTGGATGCTGCCTCGTATCCCTCAATGTACGAGTGTTCTGGCATACGGTGGTTTACGACCGTACAGTCTCGGCAGATGAGTATTTCACACGTGGTACAAAAGAACCTTGCTGCTTCGCCTGCATGGATCGGACATTTTGGATGTTGTTTCTGATGTTTCTTTGTCAGTGTAACCTTCCCCTCACGAATGTCCTTCAGTGGAGTCACCTTGTGGTTAGATGAGACAGCAAATCGAAGATGCATTTTACTACAGACCGAGCACAAATTCTGGTCGCAGTCCAGACATCTATGCGTTGCCTCATTGGCTTCCTCACAAATACCACACAAAATACTAGCATCACCCAAACTCACTACCTTCTCCTGAAGTTCAATCTCCTCAACCAAACCGATTAGATGAAAGTTGGTTTTCAGACCCTGCACCCCCGCCTCTGTAAGCTTCGTCTCCTGTCGACACACGGGGCAAGGAATCTCCGTACAGCCCTGGTGCTTCGTGCTGTGGTATTTTAGCAGACATTGCTCACAGAAACTGTGGAGGCATTCCAGTATCTTAGGCCGTTCGTATCTCCCTTGACAAATGCAGCATTCCAGATGCTGTCTGCTAATTGTCTCTAGAGCTAAGCTTATCGCAGGTCCGGTCGCCATTTTGTTTTGTCTGGAAAAAAGAAAAAGAATGTGTTCATGAATGTATTTAATAATACAGTAGGTATCGACAGCCAGAGCTTTAGATGTGAATTTAAAAGAAGTGCCAAATCACCCTCTTACCAAAACTGCACATCCTCTTTAAACTATCAGTATCATCACTTTTTTTTCTCCCATTTGTCAATCCAATCCGTTATGGAAAATAATGGGAATTCATAAGTAACTTACATCCTAACTTGAAAGCCATGCAAGTTGTTAAGAGAAAACATTAAACCAAATGCCATACATAATATTCAGGGAATTAAGATGTGGTTCGAGGTCATGTATCATGCAAGTTTGACCTTTGATTGTCTCTACCGTTGTTAGAGTCCATACATGTAGCAGGCATCAATGGGAAGACAGTCTAGATGATAAATTGAGGAAGTACATCGTTTGGCGAAATTATTTGAGCACAATCGGTGTGTAACTCAAGATACAGGGGGTGGTCATGCCAGTATTGCCACAAGTTGTCACAAAATGTGTTCATCACGAAATGTACAGATATGCAACAAACTAACCACAGCTAGCTACCGGTACTGTCAAAAGAAGTATTACATTGATTTAAGGGAATAAATGTGTGTTCGAGAGGTTTTCAGCCAAAAAAGCCCAGAAAATCCCGGAAAATTGTCGCAAGTAAATGTTGGTGTTTCGCCATTCTGTGTGAGTCAAATGACATGTTTCCGCCTCTGTCGCTCTACACAATACAATTGTACATGCAATAAAGCGTATTTACTATGAACCAGACTATTGCCATTGGCAACCTCATTCCCAGGGCGTCGAGATGTATGCGCCCAACACTACCCGCTCTTACTATTGGAGACGATGTACGGTTGGAAATAAGGTGAGCCCTGGGGACAGGTATAATGCGACATCGCTTTGTTGCCAGCTGGTTTTAAACACTTCCAGCCATGTCTTTATCGTCCATTTATTACCGGCCACGTGACAGGCTCTTGACCAATAGGAATGCCTAAACTGTCCCAGGTATTTATGAATACATATTAATATGTTAAAATCCAGATAATTATGTACAATGAAAATAAGCGCTTGACTTGTTAACTTTTTAGCATTTTTGCACTGATTGGTTGGGGTCCTAAAATACTGTTCACCGACAACACACCGATAAACCGGCACAGCACCGACAACACACCAACAACACGCACAGCACCGACAACCCACCCAAAACGTAATCTATATTGGCAAAGAGGTATAGCAAATACTGAAATAGTACACACGATACAAATGATTGTGCTTGACTTGAGCCTGGCCCTGGCCTGGCTAGGTTACATTTCTTTTGTGAAAATTAAATTTGTTTTTACGCAAAAATATATCTCTAATTCCAAAAAAACAGCGTCAGGTTTCACAATTCTTTCCCATTTTCTAATTGACCGATAATATTAATAATATCTTTGCTCACTTTTTGTTATTGGTCCTTTCCAGTCCTCGAAGCAACACGGAAGTAGTAGTAGTAGTACAGTACATGTACATGTATGTATTATCTAGTCGACATTGAATGCAACATGATGAAGAGCGCCCCCAAGACAACACGCCCATCGTTCTGACTCTGGCCGTTTTCCAAGCCCAGTAGGCTCCATCAGGCTCTATTACCATTGACGAATTACTGCATAAACGAAGCCAAAACGGAGACGAAGCTTGGGCTTGGAAATCGACCAAAAGCTTTTTTCCATTGCCACCTGATAGACCACAGGGCATGGCTGCAAAATGTGCTCAGAAATCAATTTCCTTGGCGCACCTCTTGAATCTAAGTGGAATTACTGCAGTCTGTTAGCTGGGATCATGTGGATCACGAAAAACCGTGACCAAAATCCCCAATCGCAAGTTCACCAGTTAATTAAATATTTGCATTTTAATCACCTGTGTATAACGGGCGCCCTCTATTGACCAGGATTGGAAAGCTGTGTACATTTTCAATGGGAAAAGATTGCTTATTGCAGTTGCTTGCTCAAAAGGGAATCTACACAGACAGAATTCGATTAAAGAGGAATTAGGGTGTGTTTTAATGTCTTAATACAAATTTTCATTTTGTTCATTGCCATAATTTGAACTTTTTAATAGAGTGTCATTTTTTTATTGTTATTGTTTGTTTTTTGTATTATAATCTTTCTTTCTTTTTTTTTGGGGGGGGGTGGGGGGGGGGGGGTTAAAAATCTAAATGTAAATTGTATGAAAAAATATATACACGACCAGATTTTTTGTTTAGCTTTAGTCTTTGATACATGTTTATTCCTGACGGTAAAACTGAAATTTGTCCATGTCTTTAACAATGTACATGTGAGTGGGTGAACAACAACTCGTACCGATTTACATTAAATACACAATTCTGTTATAACAAACATTTTGCCCATTTCCAGCTGAATTTATATTAGGTAGAGTCAGATGGAAAGCAGAATGTGTGATACACAATGTTTCTGTGGTGACAAGATCATTCCCCTCGATCTGTGAAAGCAGCCACTGATCTTCTTTTTTCCTCGCTGCTTCCAGAAGCTTTCCTGCAGTTAGCGTCTGGCATTGTGAAAGTTTGTCAAGGACAGTTGTTTGGTTTTTTGTGTCCAAACTCCACCTCTGTTCTATTTTTTTAACGGCATATACTCAACTACATCACGTACTGTTGACAATGCGGATTCCTGCGGTACATCAACCAGTGCGTGTACGATTGGAATGCCGATATGATCATCTCCGCTTTTTCGGCGATTTTTGCTTGGGTACATTTTTCCACCTACCGGCACAAGCGTGGAATTTTTTTAACTCTTTTCAGAGAACAACAAAACCCTGGAATCTGCATCTGAACCGTGCATAATACACTTTTTTTGTTCAAATCGCTATCATCTGAGCAGCTCGTGTCAACAGCGCCTACGCTCGCTCTATTTCACAACGCCCGCTATTGGTCCATTTTCCCACTATTTGCGCAAACGTGCCGCACCACGACATAAGGGCCTCGTTGATTGGTCGTTGAAAAACATGAATTTTAAATTGAGATTTTATCGAGTACTGGTTCGCAGACCGTTTGGGGATTTTATTTGCGAGTTTCCCAACAACTTCCTAAGTAGTTTAAAGTAAAATTTATATAGATTCACGATATGCGTCAAGAAGGTGCAAGATAATGATGAGCACAACCTGCGCGCGCAAGGCCGAGGGCGCAGCGCGAGGGTTTATCGGGTGCACTACACTGATTGTGTGGGCACGATCTACCACTAATTAACTACATTTTCTCATTGTCACACAGAAAAAGGCCATTATACCATGGAGAAATAAGATGTCTCCATGATTATACTATAGACTGCGCTCGTTCACAACCACACATCTCACTAAAGAGTATAGTGGCGTTACTTCAAAGTACTATCTTATTCGTATTGCCTTTTCGCAATGCAAACCTTTAAATCTCATCTAAACTGATTATGACATCCATGAATATAATATTTAATACACGTTCTAAAATTAATATAATGTTCCTTACACTACCTCCATGCTTACACTCTTTGTAATTTCCCTTTCATTGTCTTTGTAACCTGTGCCTATAGACACAGTTTTAAGAACAAAGTCGTCTGTGCCGGGCTGCTTCCGTCAAATCTGCTTACAACCAAAAAAATCTCATCTCATGTTGCGTACCGTAGTTTCTTCCCTATTGTCTTAATTATGTTGTATTGCCTCCTCTGCAATTATTTGTTTCCTTGTTATTTTAATATTTTCTTATTTCCTTTATTTTTTTTTTTTCTCATTCCTTGATAGTTTTAATTTATCATATTTTCCCCTCCATTTATTTTGTTGTGTCAGTCATTGTCTTGTTTGTTTGATTGTTTGTTGAGGTGTTTGTTTGAAAATACGTTTCACGGATTAGTCCCCCCCCCCCCCTTCTTCCTCTTATATCCTATACACCCCTATATATCTCAACTTGGGAATGACTGAGATTTCGGCAATGGTTGAAAATACCTGACTATTTTCAAACACTTCCCCAAATTTATTAAATTAAGTTAAACCTCATTTGTTTGGCAATACTGTTACACATCCGCGCATGCTGTTGTCAACCAACTAGTCTGGTTTCCTAACCTGATAATTCTCTAACATCTATCAATTGCTCTGTTTTTCCTGAATGAAGTCGAGGAACATCATTAATGTTCTTGGTTTTTCCTAGCATCTATTCACGCAAAACTTAAAAAATTGATCTCTGTCACAATATTTACCATAAATATAAACTATATTTCAAACCCAAAGATTTAGAAAATTACAACAAAAGCAAATGGTGTATACTACCTTCCAATCATGTAACTTTGAAACCTAGAGGCGTACACTAAGAAATTAAAAAAATCTATATAAAGCCAAAAACACGGTATACAGTATATCTATATATTTATCTATCTATTGGAATTATTTTATAAAAGCAAATCTTCCAGAAGGAACAATACCATTGGAGAACTAACCTACTGGGCGAAATGTTCATGTAAAATCTTAGTATGAGGGTACAGCATTAACAATCATTGAAAACGAGGCATTTTGTTCATCTATCGCCACCACGACATTATTCAAAAGTGTACCCCATAGATCTTGCTACATTATGACTCGCACACTATTAGAAAATAAAAGAAAATCCGAACAAATAATACATTTTTACTCGCTTAATTAGTGTTAAACGTCGCGGTTTTAGTAAAATATTTATCCATTTTTTGTGTAAAATAACATCAAAATTATCAGAATAATGTAATATAGGTTTTCCCGACCAATTTCGAAAAAATAGCGCTCCAATTCATCTTGATAATGACCAATGTGAAGCGAATTAGCTCTCGGCTGACGTTCCGTGGTACCTATTAGATTTTAGACGTTCAAATTCGACGTTTCATACCAGACATATTCATGTTTTACTCATCCTACGTTAAATTTTTGGCATTTGGTTTAAGTGGTCATTTGATTTAGCAGTCGGTTTGGTAAAAGCTTATTTGCATAAGATCCATATTCGTCTTTTCGTTTTTATTTGCGCTCATTCTATTTAGCACTTTCTGCATCCAAAATATAGGTTTTCCCGAACGATATCGCAAAATGTGCACATAAATTTGTAACTGGTGCATTCGTTTTCGGGCGAAATAGTCGACGTTTACATTCCCGTTTTCTTTTTAACAATAGATAATTCGTTTTTGCATAATGGTGCATCCAGTGCACTGAATTTAGTATATTGATAGTTCATTTTAGCGCCAATTTGAATGCACACCCGCAATCATGTTTTCCTTCTAATTTATCAACATTCAATTTCGCTAATTGAGCAGCCGATTTTCTACGCATTTGTATGCCTGGTCAAGCATTGGAATCCATGTGTGTTATCAGAAGTAACATATGGGGAATTAAACCATGCAGGTGGTCTCGTCTTTGAAACTACCAAATAAATCTATATTAACCACTAAGTGGAAGAAAAAAAACTTTCTTTGCCCAGCATTTGCTACGATCGCATCATATAGCTAGATTTTACTTTATGCCCCCTAAAATTTTCCAATAAGGGCTGCAAGAGGGAGATACAGATGGGTCTCGAACGTTGATCGAAATCGTCTCATTGATGCCTTTGAGGCTGACGACGCGGACTACTTAGATAGCAAATAGACTGGACATCAACCACTCATGTCTTGGTGGACAGTTCATTAAAGGGGACCAAGAGCTCACAAGGGGCGATAGCTCGCCCGCTTATGAAGAGGACCAAGATCTCACAAGAGACGATAGCCCGTCCGCTTATGAAGGGGACCAGGAGCGCATAAGAGACGATAGCTCATCCGCTTATGAAGGGGACCTAAGAGCTCATTAGAAACAATAGCTCGCGCGCCTGCTTATGAAGGGGACCAAGAGCTCATAAGAGACAATACCTCGCGCGCCCGCTTATGAAGGGGACCAGGAACTCATAAGAGACGATAGCTCGCGCGCCCGCTTATGAAGGGGACCAAGAGCTCATACGAGACGATACCTTCCTAGCTGAAATTGAAGAATGGGTTGATGAAATTGAAGAATGGATTGATGAAAATAATTGTGAAAAGAAATGAAAACCAACTACTGAAGGCGCGTTTGGCGTTTCATAATAGCCCGTCCTCTTCACGATCATGAAGAGGACCAAGAGCTCTTTTAGAGTATTTTGAGTTACTTAATTATTTTATTTAATTAATAGGTAAAAGTAATTGTGAGATTTGTTTAATCCAGAAGTAAAAGTATTGATAAGCATTAATAAGTAATCCAACTTGAGTAATTTATTCGATAAATGTTTTCCTTTTTTTCCTAGACTAAAAACACCCAAAAAGTAAAAAAATATTAAAGGCTAAAGGAATATTATATTGGTAAATGTGAATATATAGTTAATTGTGAATAAATTGTAATATTTTTAATATAGTAAATAAACTTGAATGTTTTTGCCCGCTATACCCTATACACACACCCCTTATAATTTATATCTCAAAGAAATTATTGAGATTTCGGCAAAGGTTGGAAATACCTGCCTATTTTCAAACACTTTCCCCAATTTATTAAATTAAGTTACACCTCAATTGTTGGCAATACTGTTACACATTATTTTGTGCATGCAGTTGCCAGCCAACTAGTCGGGTTTCTAACCTGATATTTCTCTAACATCCATCAAATGCACTGTTTTGTCTGAACGAAGTCAAGGAACACCATTACATTTCCTGGCGATTCCCAGCATCTATTCACGCAAAACTTAAAAAATTGATCTCGTCAAAATATTTACCATAATAATAAATCTTATTTCAAACCCATACATTTTCGAAAATTACAACAAAAGCAAATGGTGTATACTACATTCAAATCATGAAACTTTGAAACCTAGAGAAGTACATTCAGAAATTCAAAAAATCTCTATAAAGCCAAAAACAGTGTATACAGTATATCTATTTTCTCTATAGATCTATGTGTCTTTTTGCCGATTAAATAAAAAGAAATCTTCCAGAAGGAACTTATTAATACCTTTGGAGGACTAAGCTACTGAGCGAGTTTTCATATACAATCTCTATGAGGGTACAGCATTAAAAACAATCATTGAAAACGGGTCTTTTTTTATCTATTGCCACCACGACATTATTCAACAGTGTACACCTTAGATCTGGCTACATTATGTCCCACACATTTCACTCTTTTAGAAAATCCGAACTAATAATACATTTTTACTCGCGTAATTGGTGTTAAACGTCACAGTTTTAGTAAAACATTTATCTATTTTGTGTGTAAAATAACATTAACATTATCATAATAAATTATTATAGGTTTTCCCGACCAATTAGCTCTCTGCTATCGTTCGTGTGGTTCGTATTAGATTTCAGCCGTTCAAATTCGGTTTCATACCCGACAAATTCATGTTTTACTCATCCAACGTTAATTTGTTGGCATTTGGTTTAATGGTCATTCAATATTTAGCAGTCGGTTTGGTAAAAGCTTATTTGCATAAGATCCACATTCATATTCGTTTTCATTTTCGCTCATTCTATTTAGCACTTTCCGCATCAAAAACATAACAAGGGTAACGACTCGGACAAGATGCAAAGTAATTTGTTTTAACTTTTTCACAAGTTTAATTCTAGTCTTTTTTGTTTAGTTTTAACGAATCCGTGTTTAACCCAAAGAAGTAAAATATAAGTTAGCAATACGGACAAATTTTACCTACGGAGTGAAAGTCAAGATACAAACAATAAACTTTGGCAATAGTAAACTTAGTTTTCTCCGCTTTTTATCGCGTATACACATAGTTTTTGTATGTTTTTACTTGTTACTTTTAGCTCTTTTATCTTGTGTATTTAATAGAAATCTGTGTTTATTTTTTTCTTCTAACTTATTTTTCTTTTTGATGTGTTAAACAAGCGGCAAAAAGCAACAAATTTGGTTATTTTGTTGCTGCTTCTTTGTGGCAGAATTTTGTTAGAAAAGTTCTAATTTACCTAATCAATTTGGAATAAGGCACTGTATAATTCTAAAGAACTGAACCGTTTTCGAATTGTTTTGCTTATATTCCATATACTTGCAGAACTGGAGCAACTGGAAGCTCGAGCGAATTTGAATGACCCAATGTGAAATGTTAATGCCTCATTCTTGAAATTGAATCGTTGCAAAATACAGTTGGATGCATCGAGATTAAAATTGAACAATCTATTTAGCTAATAAAAATGTTTATCTAAAACGTGCATCAAAATTCGTGCGAAAATGGGTGATTCGTCATAAATTTGGCTGCCAAGTCTATTAAACTGACCGGGAAAACCTACAAGTTTATTAAAGGTACATGTAGTTCCATATTAGCTATATCTGCAAGTACATTACATCAATGTTATTATGACTAATACAATGTACTGCCATCATCAAACACAATATACAAAAATAATTTTGACGATTTGTTAAAGAGTAAAGACTGTAAAATAGAAAACAAAAAAAGTCAAATTATGATTCCTTAAATGGAAGCCATGTAAAAACAATTCGAGAGAAGACTCGTAACCCTCTAAAGACAGATGTGAATACCATGGGTAATAGTACCATGGGTAATAGTACCAAACGCAATAGTACCAAAGGCATTAGACGGTGCGTACCCCCCCCCCCCCCCCCCCCCCCCCCACCCCCCCCCCCCCCCCCCCCCCCCCCCCACCCCCACCCCCCCCCCCCCCCCCCCCCCCCCCCCCCCCCCACCCCCACCCCCTTTTTTAGGAATTATTCCTTTCGAGATGATAAACATTTACGATGAGGAGGTTCAAGGCTTGGAAAGTGCACAAGTAATTTTCTTTATTAGTGAACTGTTTATCAGATCACAACCTGTAATATTTTTCTTTGGCAGGTTATGTGCGATATCAATGATTGATTGACCCGTTAATTACTTGGGAAAGAAAGGTTAGGAGTAAACAAATAATCATAACACTAACAGTTACATGTGTTTGGGTGATTTTATCACCGAGGGTTTGACCAATCACAGTAAAATAACTATTAAAATGGTCAGCTACAGTATAATTATGATGCGGATTATCATAAATGTAATTCCACCAATAAGCCACATGTGTGGATTTTGAAGAAAAATCGTTTTTGAGGTAACCATAATCGCAGGAAGATTTTCTCCTACTTTAAAGATGGACTACAACGGAATAATGATAAAGGCTGTGTTGCTGTTTTTGTTCGAGAAATGTATAACGATTACTAATATATCATTAGTATTCAATAAATCTTGTTCCTTCATGAAAAAAAACCCCAAAATTGATCGGCGTTCTACGACCCAGAAAAACTCAGTTTCAGCAAAAGCCCTTAACTCATGAATAATTCATACTTTGTGTGTGACGTACTACCCATGAAAACGCATACATATGGTGGACCTGAAGGGACTCCGCAGATCGCGAATATTGACGTCAAATTTGACGTCCATATTCGCGACTTTGAGGAAAGTCGTGAAATTTGTCGTGAATATTGACGTCAATATTCACGATCTGCGTAGTCCCTTCAGGGCCACCATACATACATAATACACACGGAATAACATGGCGTCTTTTGTTTACTCTCGGTTGTTCATGGGTAGTACGTCATCACTTTTCGCTGGTCCGCTGGTACTATATCGTGGATTTCATTGTGGTTTTCAGTGGATCTTTTCCGGGAACCAGTACAGGGCGGGAAATTTCAAAATCGAAGAATCGAGGTCTATTTTTTTCGGTCAAATTGCAACAAAATTATTTAGAGAAAAACATGGCCGTAACAATAAAGTGTTACCTGAACACAACATAAACAAGGTCCGATAATAAATTTAATGTGTGAGTTTTCGTTGTAGTCCATCTTTAAAACTTAAAAAAATACTACTTTATTTGCAACAACTTTTGCAGTATAAAGAAAACCTTCACATAATTCTATGACAGGTGAATTTTTAACATGAACCCAATAATTATAATTAACACTGTGGTTAATTAGCTTAAATTAATTTGTGAAAACACAAATTCAGGTTTTCCTACATTGCCGCTCTTTCTGTTTAATCCACCCTGAGTCCATCAAAATCCATTTCCCGTTTTGGAGGATTATAGCGGATTCAGGATACCTCCATATTGAACAAACTGGAGGAGTGTGATGGATTGAGGATTTTAAGCCTAGCGTTACTGCAGGAGTTTGATGCATTCAGGATACAGAAATTTAGGTGATGGACTGTGATGGACTCTATAGAGAAACACACTGCAATTTTTTGTATGCCACCTTGGTATCCTGAATCCGCCAGAGTCCATCAACTTTTGCTGGTGGATTATTGATGGACTCAGGATCTCTCCAGAATGCATACTGGTGGAGTCTGATGGACTCAGGACACCAGCAGTTTTTGCAAACCAAAATTGGTGGACTGTGGTGGATTCAGGATACTTTCTAGTAAACGGGGCGAGGGAGTTAGGGTTGTGTTTTTCCATAATGGAAGGGGCGCACGTGTTTACAGGCGCGCGCACGGCCGAAAATGTAACAATGATGTCTGTCTCTTTGTGAAAACGAAAATCTTCCTTGACTATACTTTTACGCCTTTACGTGCAATACGTTTTGTACACGATCAAGAGGCTGTAATGTGTGTGTCTCTTCGTGAAAACAAAATGCATTTATCGAGATGGCTGCCACTTGCATCAATAATGTAAATAATATAATTATTGATGTTTTGCTTACAGAAGCTTGTCAAAATGTTTAAGTACAGCGTTTTAAAGCAAATTATTGAGAGAAAACAAATCAAAAACCAAACAAAAAAATCATTGTTGACATGTGTGGCTCTTTGTGAATGTGTGGCCCTTAATATAAGTTAAGAGTTTCAGAGAACACTATTTTGATTGATTTGAATAATTACGATGCGATAAATATCTATGACTAGGCTTTATATTGTGTGTGTGATATATTGTTTTATAAATATTTGACATCCCACTGCACGCGCGTTGGTAATAAGGAATTCCCTTAAAGTTTCCGGTTTTCAGTTAACAATGACCAAACAATGTACAAATGTAGAACGATATACAACAGTAAACTGAACTATTTGCATGTCATTGGTGATTATAAACTGACATGACTGGTTACAATGTCACGTCACACCTGGTGATACATCTTGACTGAGTAGTAGTCAGCCACTGCCAGCTGCCCATCTGATGTGAATGTGATTCCGCGGGGCCAGTGCAGACCCTGTGCAACGCACTTGAGAAAGCCACCTTGAGGGTCATAGTGGTGGATATGGCCCATGTCAATACCATCATTATACATTGCAACATAGATACCTGAGCTATCAGTGTACACACCGCGGCAGCTCTGTACTGGTTGACCATTGATGGTGGGTTTGATAGTGCGCCGTGTAGTACCATTGCCATCAGCAACATTTACTGTCTGTGATGATGAACTGATGACAATTCTATCATTGCTGTCTACAGCCAGATAGTAAGGTTTAACCTTGACTGGTATGGTACGTAGGAGCTTACCATCAGTGGGGCTGTGTTCAGTCAACACCAGCCTCTTGGCATCACCTACTACGATAATACCATCATTCTTGACAGCTACACCGCAGAGGTTAACTGGGGTCTTACTGACCTCACTCGGTGGCACTGTTGGGAACTCGTAGGCCAGCGTGTTGTCGCTGTTGAACACCTTCACATGGGATTCGCCTCCCTCGACGACCACCAAACGATTGTTGGTGCGTGTAGATGCGATGCGGAGTGGACCTGTAGGAGTCGCGATTTCAAAACAAGCAAACGACCATTATGCATTTTTTGCACAATCCTTTCAACACAGACATTATTTCATTTTTGGTTTGTCCACTTTTGAAATGTTGTTTTCATGGAATATACATTGAGGTTGAAAAACATTCCCATGTCATGAATACCAACTTATTGAATACAGTAGATCATTATTTTGTTTTAAATTTTACAGTTTCAATGGAGTTTTATTTCCTTTTTTTTTACCTTATTTGTTAAAAGTTTAAATACAGAGAATATTAGTGAAGAGCGAATGAAAATTGTTCAAGTGCATAATTTCGCAGATGGCATGTAATTTTAACTTACATGTACCTTTTTGCATCGGGATTGTGCTTTTCTGGTTGCCATCGATGCTGCAGATCACAACTCGTTTGTTGTGGTAGTCAGTCACTGCAATCTCATCAGGTTGACGAGCAGCAATGCCCAAAGCCCCATTGAACTGTCCTGGACCGCTTCCGCGTCTACCAAACTCCCCACACAGCTCCCACTTGCCTTCCATCACCACCTTACCTAGATTGATCTCACCAATCCTCCCACTCTGCTTGAACTTCAGAAATGCCAGCCTGTCATCAACTCTAGGAATAGCCTGACCGGCCAACAGTTTCAAGTCTTTGCTGATTGTAGGATAGAGTGACAGGAAGTCACTATCCGATGCAGTCCTAGTCACCTCTCTAGCTGTATCTAGCAAAAACTGAAACCTCTCCACAGCCAAGCTCGCGTTTTTCTCACATTCTTCCAGTTTCTGCTCACGGTCCGATTGAATGTTTTTGATGTCGTCAAGGATGCGATATTCTTGGGCCGTGATCTCTGCTCGTATCTTAGCTGCTCTGTCTTGAACATCTTTCTTGACTTTCTTAATTGTGAGATTTAAATCTTTTTTCAGTCTTGAGACTTTTTCTCGTGATTCCTGGATTTTCTTCATTGATTTTTCAAGTGGAGAAAACAGAACAGCCAACGATTGCTTGTACGTTGATGAAGCCAGATTCATGTCAATGTACGCGTGTTCTGGCTTACAGTGGTCAACGACGGTACAATCTCGGCAGATCAACACTTCACATGTCGTGCAAAAGAACCGTGCTGCTTCGCCCTCTTGGATCGGACATTTTGGATGTGGTTTCTGATGTTTCTTTGTCAGTGTAACCTTTCCCTCACGAATGTCCTTCAGTGGAGTCACCTTGTGGTGTGATGAGACAGCAAATCGAAGATGCATTTTGCTACAGGCCGAGCACACATTCTGGTCGCAGTCCAGACATCTATGCGTTGCCTCATTGGCTTCCTCACAAATACCACACAAAATACCAGCATCACCCAAGCTCACTACCTTCTCCTGAAGTTCAATCTCCTCAACCAAACCGATAAGATGAAAGTTGGTTTTCAGACCCTGCACCCCTGCCTCTGGAAGCTTCGTCTCCTGTCGACACACGGGGCAAGGAATCTCTGTACAGCCCTGGTGCTTGGTGCTGTGGTATTTTAGCAGACATTGCTCACAGAAACTGTGGAGGCATTCCAATATTTTAGGCCGTTCATATCTCCCTTGACAAATGCAGCACTCCAGATGCTGTCTGCTAATCGTCTCTAAAGCTAAACTTATCGCAGGTCCGGTCGCCATTTTGTTTTGTCTGGAAAAAAGAAAAAGAATGTGTTCATGTATTTAATAATAGGTATCGACAGCCAGAGCTATAGTTAATTTAAAAGAAGTGTCAAATCACCCTCTTACCAAAACTGCACATTCTCTTTAAACTATCAGTACACACTGTATCATCACTTTTTTTCCCCCATTTGTCAATCCAATCCGTTATGAAAAATGCTGAGAATTCATAAGTAACTTACATCCTAACTTGAAAGCCATGCAAGTTGTTACGAGAAAAAAATAAACCAAATTCCATACATAATATTCAGGGAATTAAGATGTGGTTCGAGGTCATGTATCATGCACGTTTGACCTTTGATTTTCTCTGCTGGTGTTAGAGTCCATATCAGGCATCAATGGGAAGACAGTCTAGATGATAAATTGAGGAAGTACATCATTTGGCGAAATTATTTGAGCACAATCGGTGTGTAACTCAAGATACAGGGAGTGGTCATGCCAGAGTTGTCACAAGTTGTCACAAAATGTGTTCATCACAAAATGTACAGATATGCAATAAACTAACCACAGCTAGCTACTGTCCAAAGAAGTATTACATTGATAAGGGAATAAATGCGTGTTCGAGAGGTTTTAATCACTCTGATCTATTTAATACCGCTTGGAGTCTGGGTGCTGTTACGTATGGACCAAACACACCAAATCGAGATTACAACAAGGTGGTCCATACACAACAAAATACAAATTTACAAACAACCAGCAGTTATCAATAAAAACGGACAAGAGAATTCATAACTTAATTACTAATATTCCAATTTAATCATACAAATAAACCCCACACCTCAGCAACTCTTTAAATTAAACAGGAGCATAAAAACAAACACCTCAATTAACAAAACCAACTATATTTACAACAGGCAATTTTAACTTAATTTATATACACATACCGGTATGGATAAATGCCTGGGTGCTCGACTAACTCGGAACTAAGGGTCAGGGAGTACGGCGTCACCACCACCAAAGCAAAGGCTTAGCAACATCGATGTCCACGAACAGTTCAGTAGACAGCACATCGTCCCCGGAGGCAACACCACAAGTAGGCAGCACATCCCTGGTGGCAACACCGCTCAGCATCCTGTCCCACTCCGAGCCAATCGAGAACCCAGAACTACCAAAACACAACCATTATATACCAACTATAGCAACACGTCAATAAATAAATACAAAAGGAAGGAGCTCACGAGATTATGGGATTATATAATGCACCATTGGGCCACGCATCCAATATGCATAATCCCTAATACAAAGAAATGAGCGCCGACAGACGGCCAACAAATAACCCATTAATGACAAATATGTGGCTCCGTAACATCCTTCCCTCCTTAAAGGTAAACTTTGATCTAAAAAAAGTCAAAGTTTATTGCACGCAAATACAACAATCAAATAAAGTAAATAATCAACAATTATACAATTCAATAACAAATTATGTCATTCACAATTTAAACACCAGTCAAATAATATTTAAAAACATCTTGACAAAGCATCAGCAATCAAGTTATCTTTGCCTTTTATATGGCAGATCTTGACATCAAATTCTTGCAGAATCATACTCCATCTTAATAATCTTCGATTTCTGTTTTTCATTCTTTGTACAAAAGTCAAAGGATTATGATCGGTATAAACAACAATGGGCCCAATTGATCCATCAAGATAGACCTCAAAATGCTGCGAAGCAGAAATAATGGCCATGGCCTCCTTCTCAATTGTAGAATACTTTTGCTGGTGTATATTTAGTTTTTTGGAAAAATAACACACCGGATGATCCACCCCCTGATCATCTTCCTGTAGAAGAACTGACCCTATTCCTACATCACAAGCATCAGTTGCTAACTTGAATGTCTTGGTGAAATTGGGAGCAACAAGAACCGGTGCATTGCAAAGAATGCCCTTGATTTTATCAAAGGCCCGTGAACACTCTTCTGTCCAAACAAATTTAATATCTTTTTTGAGCAAATTTGTCAACGGCGCTGCTACCTCTGCAAAATTACAACAAAACTTGCGATAGTAACCTGCCATGCCCAAAAATCGCATCAGTTCCTTTTTATTTTTAGGCTGGGCAAACTTCACAATAGCCTCAACCTTGGCATTCACAGGCGCTACCTCCCCTTGACCAATCTCGTGACCTAAAAAGGTCACTTTTGCCTTGCCAATTTGACTTTTTGCAAGATTGATGGTTAATTTGGCTTTAGAAATCCTGTCAAATAATGCACGGGTACTTGTCATATGTTCATCCCACGACCCATTATATACAATTATATCATCAATATATATTTCTACATTTGATAATCCCATTATTACTTGATTCATCAAACGCTGAAAAGTTGCAGGAGCATTTTTCATCCCAAAGGGAAGAACTTTGTAACGATATAGTCCCCGAGAAGTCACCAAGCCAGACACATCTTGTGCACGAGGGGTAAGGGGAACCTGCCAATAACCTTTTAAGAGATCATACGTACTCACAAATTTAGCATTTCCCACTTTATCAATACAATCATCCACACGTGGAAGCGGATAAGTGTCGGACTTTGTAACAAAATTAACTTTTCTATAATCTGTGCACAAACGATATGAGGAATCTGATTTTGGAACTAGAATGCAAGGAGAACTCCATGAACCACTACTCTCCTCAATAATATCATTCTGCAACATGTATTCAATTTCCTCATCAATATGTGCTTGTTTAACTGGACTACAACGATAAGGATGCTGCTTAATAGGTACTGCATTCCCTACATCTACATCGTGAAATACCATATCTGTTTTACCAGGTAAATCAGAAAATAAACAAGAACACTCCCACATCATATTAGACATTTCCTGTTGTTGTACTGAAGTGAGATGGTTCAGTTTAACATCTAGATAACTCAGAATTTGAGAATTCTTCAATCTCGCACTACAACTAGGAATACTGAAATCCTCACAGATGTTCCTTTCAGTTTCAACGCAACAGACAGGCGCTACAATTTCCGATTTTCTTTCTACTTGTCTAAGATGATATGGTTTCAACATATTAATATGACAAAGTTGAGTTACTTTACGTCTATCAGGAGTAGCGATAACATAATCCAAATCATTTATTTTGCGTTGTACTATATACGGTCCACTACATCGAGCCTGTAATGAATGTCCAAGAATCGGCAACAAAACAAGAACTTGGTCACCTACGTCAAAACTACGTTTTTGTGCCTTTTTATCGTACCAAGTCTTCATTTCACTTTGCTTCTCTCTCAAATTGTCTTGTGCCAATTGACTTACAACTCTCAACCGTTCTTTCAAACACAAAATATAACTAAGAACGCCCACATTATCTTGACTTCCATCTTCTAACCACTTTTCTTTTACAAGTGCGAAGGGTCCTCTCACCTTGCGACCAAATACAAGCTCAAAAGGGCTAAAACCCAGGGACTCGTTAACTACCTCTCGTATAGCAAAAAGCAGTAAAGGAATACCCTCGTTCCAGTCCATTCCATGCTCCAAACAATAAGTCCTAAGCATAGTCTTTAATGTTTGATGAAAACGCTCCAATGCACCTTGAGTTTGTGGATGATATGCACTACTAGTCACCGGTTTAATTCCCAAGGCCTTCAACCGTTCATGGAACAATTTAGATGTAAAATTTGTTCCTTGATCGCTTTGAACAATTCTAGGTAAACCAAAGTGTGTAAAGAACGCAACAAGGGCTTCATATACTGGTTTGGCTTTAATAGACCTCATAGGTATAGCCTCGACATATCTTGTAGATGCACACATTATGGTGAGTATATATTCATGACCTGACCTAGTTCTAGGTAATGGCCCAACGCAATCTACAATCACTCTAGTAAATGGTTCACTACAAGTGGGAATTGGCTTCAGATGCGCCTTAGGTGGATTTTGATTTGGCTTGCCAGCAATCTGGCAAACATGGCAGGTCTTACAAAATTCAGCTACCGACTGTCTAAGATTCGGCCAAAAGAAATGCTTGAGAATACGGTCACATGTCTTAGTTACCCCTAAATGACCCGCCACCGGTAAATCATGGGCCAAACTCATGACATGAAAACGATATGGTTGAGGGACAACAACCTGATTAAAAACCTCCCATTCATAATCAGCTGGAATATCTGGTGGACGCCACTTTCGCATTAGGACACCATCTTTAATATAGTAGCACACCGCTAGCTTAAAAGCTTCATCCTCACTAAGTGCCCTTCGACTTAAATTCACCAACTCTGGGCCCTTCCCTGTGTTTTACTGAGAAAAATATCATCTATTGTCTTAATCTGATGAACACTGGGGGGAATCTTCTCATCAAAAGAAATATTCAGACTGTCTCTATTTATATTGGCCATAAATGTATCTGCTACATTAACTTCATCAGTAGATCTGCAGCTTTCAGTTTTGTCACGGCTGTGGATTTTAGCTTCATTAGACATTGCTCGAGTGGTTACACATGAGGGAAAAATCTCTGGAAATTCTACCTCTAAAGCTTCAGTGTTATTTATTCCACTCGGCTTATCAGTCATCCGCGGATCAACTGTAACTTTACTACCAGCGACATCATTACCTAAAATAAGTGTAATGCCATTAAGTCCCCGAGGCAAATTGGGAGTAACTCCTACTGTCATGGGTCCTGAAATCAATTGAGATTCCAAAAATATACGATGGAGAGGCACACTGATTACATTGTTACCCACACCAGAAATAAGCACACTGGCTCCCATAGAGGTACCCTTATTTAAAGGTACAACACTTGTCAGCATCAACGACTGTGATGCCCCCGCGTCCCTCAAAATGGTAACTGGGTAACTAACTGAATCATTACTATTATCAAGTGAAACAAATCCCTCTGTTACAAAGGGCAAATACTCCTCTCTTACGTCACAAATGGATCCCTTGACTAAAGCCTCTTCAAGTCGCTGGTCACACACAAATGGAATATCGGTCAAAAAGGCTACTGGCTTAGTATTACTAGCTGAAATTTGCTTCCTATAGGCAAAACAATTTGGCTTAATATGCCCCAACTTGTGACAAAAATCACACTTAACTTGCCTACCAGCAAATCTAGCCTTCTCACCTATTCCTAAATCGTTACGTTTAAAGTCTGGTTTAGAATGAGTATTTATATCTGACGACTTACTCATATGTGACATATCACTGCTAAACCTCCGCTTATTAGGGCAATTACCTCCCCGAAATACACTCTTATGAGTTAAAACATAATCCTCTGCCATAACAGCTGCTTGATGTATTTCACTAACCTGCTGTTCTTCTAAGTGCGTCTTGATATTATCGGGCAAACACCGTTTAAACTCTTCCAAAAGAACGACCTTTCTCAATTTAACGTAATTATCATTTACATCACATGCATTGCACCATCGATCAAATAGCCTCTCCTTATCATGAGAAAACTCAATATAATGTCCGATTGTCATGTTTTCTCTGGTTCCTAAATCGTCGTCTATATGCCTCTGGAACCTGTTCATAAGCTTTCAAAATCGCACTTTTAACTAAATCATAATTCAAACTTGTTTCCACTGGTAAAGACGAATAAACCTCTTGAGCCTTACCGGTTAATACACTTTGAAGTAATAGCGTACGCATATCAGAGGGCCAATTCAGTCTTTCCGCTATCTTTTCAAAATGCAAAAAATATTTATCAATTTCCTTATCCTGAAAAGGAGGTACTAACCTAATATGTTTACTAGGATCAAAATGTTTATTTGATGTTGAAGTCCCACTTTCTAAATGAGGTTGTTTCAGCTTAGCTAGTTCTAACTCGGCCTCAACCTTCATCCGCTGTTCTTTCTGAATTTGCAACTCCAATTCTTTAAGTTTCAAAGCAGTATTATCAGAGGATTCTGAATATTCTGAAACACCAAGATCCACTTGTAATTGATCTAGCAATCCTTCATCTATAAAATATTCCAAAAGCACAATTTTTAGATCCGCCTTTTTCATACTCCCGGTTACAGATATCTCATAATATTTTGCCAACTCAAACATTTCAGTTCTTTTTAAACCATCTATACTTGTTCTTTTAGGATTATCCTCAAACTCGATTACAAAACTATCTACATCAAATTTAGACGCCATATTGTTAACTGGTGTTTAAGAAACAATATTAATAACTAATTTAATTCATTTCCCGGACAAGCCCCCAATTGTTATGTATGGACCAAACACACCAAATCGAGATTACAACAAGGTGGTCCATACACAACAAAATACAAATTTACAAACAACCAGCAGTTATCAATAAAAACGGACAAGAGAATTCATAACTTAATATTCCAATTTAATCATACAAATAAACCCCACACCTCAGCAACTCTTTAAATTAAACAGGAGCATAAAAACAAACACCTCAATTAACAAAACCAACTATATTTACAACAGGCAATTTTAACTTAATTTATATACACATACCGGTATGGATAAATGCCTGGGTGCTCGACTAACTCGGAACTAAGGGACAGGGAGTACGGCGTCACCACCACCAAAGCAAAGGCTTAGTAACATCGATGTCCACGAACAGTTCAGTAGACAGCACATCGTCCCCGAAGGCAACACCACAAGTAGGCAGCACATCCCTGGTGGCAACACCGCTCAGCATCCTGTCCCACTCCGAGCCAATCGAGAACCCAGAACTACCAAAACACAACCATTATATACCAACTATACCAACACGTCAATAAATAAATACAAAAGGAAGGAGCTCACGAGATTATGGGATTATATAATGCACCATTGGGCCACGCATCCAATATGCATAATCCCTAATACAAAGAAATGAGCGCCGACAGACGGCCAACAAATAACCCATTAATGACAAATATGTGGCTCCGTAACAGTGCTGATAATTACCCGAGCCGAAGGCGAGGGTAATTCACCCAGAATCTAAGCGGTATTAAACAGAGTGATTAATACCGACCGAACACACATTTATTCCCATTCATAAATACCTTTTTTTGTAAAATTCAGCCAAAAAAGCCCCGAAAATCCCGGAAAATTGTCGCAAGTAAATGTTGGTGTTTCGCCATTCTGTCTGAGTCAAATGACATGTTTCCGCCTCTGTCGCTCTAAACAATACAATTGTACATGCAATAAAGCGTATTTACTATGAACCAGACTATTGCCATTGGCAACCTCGTTCCCAGGGTGTCGAGCTGTACGCACCCAACACTACCCGCTCTTACTATTGGAGACGATGTACGGTTGGAAATAAGGTGAGCCCTGAGGACAGGTATAATGCGACATCGCTTTGTTGCCAGCTGGTTTTAAACACTTCCAGCCCTGTCTTTATCGTCCGTTTATTACCGGCCACGTGACGGGCTCTTGACCAATAGGAATGCCTAAACTGTCCCAGGTATTTATGAATACATATTAATATGTTAAAATCCAGATAATTATGTACAATGAAAATAAGCACTTGACTTGTTAACTTTTTAGCATTTTTTGCACTGATTGGTTGCGGTCCTAAAATACTGTTCACCGACAACACACCGATAAACCGGCACAGCACCGACAACACACCAACAACACGCACAGCACCGACAACCCACCCAAAACGTAATCTATATTGGCAAAGAGGTATAGCAAATACTGAAATAGTACTAGTACACAAGTACACGCGATATAAATGATTGTGCTTGACTTGAGCCTGGTCCTGGCCTGGCTAGGTTACATTTCTTTTGTGAAAATTAAATTTGTTTTTACGCAAAAATATATCTCTAATCCAAAAAAAACAGCGTCAGGTTGCACAATTCTTTCCCATTTTCTAATTGACCGATAATATTAATAATATTTTTGCTCACTTTTTGTTATATTGGTCCTTTCACTCAGTCCACTCGAAGCAACACGGAAGTATATTACTAAATACCAGTCGACATTGAATGCAACATGATGAAAAGCGCCCCCAAGTCTACATGCCCATCGTAACGGTTCTGACTCTGGCCGTTTTCCAAGCCCAGTAGGCTCCAACTGGCTCTATTACCATTGACGAATTACTGCATAAACGAAGCCAAAACGGAGACGAAGCTTGGGCTTGGAAAACGACCAAAAGCTTTTTTTCCATGGCCACCTGGGCCCAATTTCACGGCGCTGCTAAGCACACGATTTTCTGCTAACCGAGCCTCCGTCTATTTCACGGAGACCGTAAGCAGTAAGCACAGCAAAAGGCACGCTTAACTTAGCGGGAAAATTTGCTTAAATCAGTGACGTAACAATAGAATCTCCATGCGCGCGCAAACGTTAGCACAAAAAAGCCGTGAAATAGCGCTTAAGGTTAGCAAATTTTTCTGCTAAAGTAAGCACAACTTTTCCGCTAACTGTTAAGCAGCGCCGTGAAATTGGGCCCTGATGATGCGGCTGTGATAAGCACAACCTGCGCGCGCGAGGCAGGCGCAGCGCGAGGGTTTACCAGGTGCACTACACTGATTGTGTGGGCACGATCTACCACTAATTAACTACATTTTCTCATTGTCACACAGAAAAAGGCCATTATACCATGGAGAAATAAGATGTCTCCATGATTATACTATAGACTGCGCTCGTTCACAACCACACATCTCACTAAAGAGTATAGTGGCGTTACTTCAAAGTACATGTACTATCTTATTCGTATTGCCTTTTCGCAATGCAAACCTTTAAATCTCATCTAAACTGATTATGACATCCATGAATATAATATTTAATACACGTTCTAAAATTAATATAATGTTCCTTACACTACCTCCATGCTTACACTCTTTGTAATTTCCCTTTCATTGTCTTTGTAACCTGTGCCTATAGACACAGTTTTAAGAACAAAGTCGTCTGTGCCGGGCTGCTTCCGTCAAATCTGCTTACAACCAAAACATCTCATCTCATGTTGCGTACCGTAGATTCTTCCCCATTGTCTTAATTATGTTGTATTGCCTCTTCCGCAATAATTGTTCCTTTTTATTTTAATATTTTCTTATTTTCTTTACCGTTTGAATGTGGTTATTGGGTTTTTCCATTCCTTGATAGTTTTATTTTAGGCCACATAAAAAAAATTACTTGTTTAGCGTCCCCGCCCGACCCTGAAAAACCCACCCGACCACTTTTTTTTATTTTTTTTATTTGTTTTTAAATGCGCTAAAAGACCGCCACAGTGCATTTTCTACTGTTGCAAACGCTAGCAGACGAAATTTCCGGTGCCAGCGCACCTATCGGCAGAAACTTAAACATTTGGGTTCGACCTTAACGCTGGTCCGCTAGCCAAATTCTAGTCAAAACATCGGCGGTCTAGTCAAAACCCTTTCCTAAGTAGTCCGGCGGTCTAGTGAAAAAATGCAAGGATATTTAAGCTAAAAGCGCACACGTCTGTAGAAGCTTATCGAAAATCGCAATACCAGTTCCTAAAAGATTACAATGACCCAACTGAGTTTCTTGAAAAGACCAACATCAAAGCCTCAGAACCGCAGCTCACCACTTCCCGAGTGACAAGATTGTTATCCAATCCTGAGGCAGTTAAAAAATCTTCATTGTCATTGGGTGTTGACTTTCCTTTTTCAGCACAGACATTCACTCAACACAAAGTGCTACTCAAAGAATGTTGTTCAGGCCCGCTTATCTCCAACAAAGATACATTGTATTTACTTATGCCAACCCTTGCCAGGCAGATACAGAATTTATTTAATAGGCCCTGGTCGGTGTTTTCCTGGAGTGAATTTATTTATCTCTAGACCCAACGGATGGTCATTAAGTTGGCTGTAAGTAATTTTGCAAAAGTTTGCTATACCTATTTACAAAATGTATTAAGATGAACAGAAAAAAAGTTACATTCCTAAGGTTAATTATGTTATTGTCTTTGTTTTTAAAGAAAAAAAAGGAGAAAGGAGACTTATTTGAATGAACTTCTAAAATTTTCCCAACCGATTTCAGGGGTAAATAATAATACGATTTAGTCTTGGTTTTTCTGATATATAAGAAAATCGACATACAGGTACACCTGACAACTACAAGGCTAGCGAAATCAATTCCAGGTTTATTTAATAACATTTATTTCTGTTTTCATTGTTTTTTAAAAAGGAAGAGAAAAACAAATAAACGGAACCTTAACACCTTATATTTTGAGCTCCTAAACATTTTTCCAACAAATTGAGGGGCAAAATTTAATACGATTTATTTTCCGTTTTTCTTGTCTTTAACAAAAACGATCTATTTCGTGGAAATTGTAAGAGCTCGTTACATTTTTTAATTTATAATGGTTCCGTGATGTAATTTTACATAATAAACGCTTTATAGTGCAAGAGAAATAAAGTAAAACCACAGGAGAAATATTCGGGAGTATTTTCCGAATATATTCCAAGTAAGGGTAAGAAATCCAGACAATGATTGACAGCTGACCTACAAAATGTATACATTGTATCAGCCAGTAGACTTTGGAATTTCAACAGGCTGGGAAATGTCACTTTGTGGCATATAATTTACACCCAATGAAAAGAATAGATTGTTAGAAGGAAGAACAAGATTGGACGGGTTCTTTTATGGGATGGTTTATTTTTGAGGGGGGGGGGGGGGGGGGGGGGGGGGGAGAACACACAGTCAATAACGAGACTGCCTCATATATGTAAAACTATTGCATTACATTGCCTTTGAGTGCAGTTCGCCGCGGATGCTTGCTTACAAACAAAGTAGCTTAAAATGTGAAAAAAAAAACATCTTTTCTTTTTAATCTTTTGACAGTTTTATTGGATATTGTACTGTTTAACATTGAATAAAACTGTTCTTTTAAGCAAAGTTTGGAATTAAACCTTAATACATCCCCAGTATGCCATCTGAGATGTAAAGTGGGCAACATTGGTGCACGTCTTCCTCTGGTGTGGACACCCTGTATAAAAAAAAAAAAAAAAAAACACCTCCCTCCCGACCCTAAACATTTGAAGTGGCCGGACGCTAAACAAGTTTTTTGTTTTATGTGGCCTTATCATATTTTCCCCTGCATGTATTTTGCTGTGTCAGTCATTGCCTTGTTTGTTTGTTTGTTGGGGTAATTGTTTGAAAACACGTTTATTAAAAATTCTCTACTTCACCTGCACATTACAGGACCCTGTTACGTAATTCGTTTGACAAGCAATGTATACCCAGCAAGATATATGGTAGAAGCAGATAAATTAACAGATCATTTTTAACAGATCTTCGTTGTAATTTACTTTTACAGCACTGTTGATGTTAAAACTACAATTTTCTACAATTTTGTGGGTGTTTTAACGGAATGTTGAATTTGGTTAAAATACGTGTGTTGATGTTAGATTTAAAGGGAAATAGGATGTTTTATTAATATATGCAATTTCACTGTAAACAAATGACAATTTAACAGAGACTTTTTAACAGATCTGCATTGTTATTTGTTTTTACAGCACGGTTAAAGTAAAAATTACATTTTTTCGCAAAATATCAGTGTTTTAACTGAAGTTACAACAATGTTAAATCATTTTGCCAAAATACATGTGTTGATGTTAAATTTTCAGCATTTTGATGTTAAAATTACAATTTTAAAAGTGTTCATGTTTTAACGGTATTGTGTGATTTACAGTGTAATGTGTAAAAATAGTAAAACATGATAAACATTTTGCATTATAATACGTTATAATACACGAAAATTATGTTTTACAGAGAATGGAACGGATCTTCATCAGGCCTATAATTATTTTGACCAGCTGTGATGGTAGTAAATTTAACTTGGGTAAGGTAACAGAGTGAAAACGCCACTCTCTCGCCCGAGTGTTAACGGCTTAACTCTTTTGTGAGTGGGATTCACTCTGATTGTCACAATCTACTGTGTTATTTTATGTTTATAGTATTTTTTATTTTATTTTACGCGTCGACCCGTTCACGCGTCAGCCATTTAAGTTGTATGACGTACGCAAAGGTTTGTCCAATCACCACAATAGGGTTCCCGCGCACAGTCGCGTGTTTTTTAAACAATAGTAAGTCGACCAGTTGAAGCATGAATGCACGCGTTGCATCGCACGACATTGTAAAGTGGGGTCGACTTATGTAACTTGGGGATTTTCGAATCAGGCCATGGTTATTGACGCAGAAACAAACACGCTTTGAACAATAGCTATTGTCTTGTAGAGAGAGAGAGAGCGAGATCAAAAACCATCTAGGTTTGTTAGCGGACACACACACAGAGAGTGAGAATGTGATGGGAGGGTGAGGTGAAGACCTACAATTAAGGGTAGGCTATGCATGCATGCTCGGTAAATTCAGTACCGAATGCCGGTAGCAATTTATGCCAGTTCGGCAAATTACCAGTGCCGAAATCTACCACCCCTGAAGACCGGTATGGCAGCACCCACCCTGGAATCCTTACAAATAAGGACTGAGTCCAATAACCATGGCCATCCCCGTCCCGCCACTCTATAGGCAGTATTTTGAGCTGTAGGCATCTACCAGAGCCAGTGAGTTGGTGATCCTGCCGCTACTACAAGCGTGCGTGCGTTGGATTGATTGCTGGACTGGACTGAATTGGATTGCTGAACATTTGCCTGGCGAGGGAGTGAGAACCAACTTTAGTTGAGAAACCGGACAGAACTTTTCGTTTAATAGTTATTTCATTTTTAATTTGGGTATCACGATTAATATAATATAACCGTCAAGTATTGTGTGACAATCTATCTTATCAAGGAATAGTTAAACTCGTACGTATTTCTAATAATAATCTGTAAAGGAACTTGTAAGCAAACCAAGAGTATGAATAAGTAAAGAATTTTTTTTTTTTTTTTAATTATTATTCTTGATAGTATATTTTCAAATAAATTGTAAATAAGTTCCAAACAGAAGAGTTGAGAGTGGTCATTAATAGACAGTCTGGGTAATATGAATCCCGGGGTCACCACAATTGATTTGAGTTCAATAGTTTGAGTAGGATATCAGCTCGAAAACAAGCTAGGTGGTGACACTGATTCGGGTAAAGAAATGCTACAAAGTCGTCTAGGGGTCATTTTTATCGAGTGTGCCACTATACCACTCACTTTTTTGAGTGATTCCGATGACCACTCTTTTTAGAGAGAGCGCCCTATATTATTTGCCTATTCGCGGTATATGTGCGGCGAATGCAGCAAGCATTTTACATGCTCGAATTTTACAAACAGCCGTTATTCCAACTTGCATTGAACTTTCTATTAAATTTGCATTCAAAAATTCGAAATAAAGATTCGTTTGTTTCCGACCCACACTGCAATAACTGTGGTGTTAAACATTTAACACCAATGTTTTTAAAAATCTTTTGGAATGAAAATTGGTGTTAAAATGATTCTTGAAGTATTAGCTTCAAATCAAGTACTGGTTTTAGGTACCTTTGGTGTTAAATTTGACCTAGTGCGCATGCGTTTGTGAAATAAAGCTCTCTGATTGGTTGATAAGAAATTATGGGATATCGCTGTGTTAACAATAGTCGATGTTAAATTGTTGTATTTAGTCAAAAAAATCATATTTTTACCATAATATGTAATTATTTAAACAATTCCATGATTGAATTTTGATTTTTGTGCAAACATAGTTAAAAATTCGCGTTACATTTCATTCGTTTTTAAATTTTGACATTATTCATACAAAAATAGCTGTGACTTCATCGCGGACAAAAAAGCGCAGTATAAAACTAACTAACGACAATGCCTATGTTCGTACAGTGTAGTATGTATTCAGTAGGTAATATCTAATAGGAATAGGTTATTATTGTATGGATGTGTAATAAGTTAGTTTTTGGTATTATTTCATTACGTAATTTGTCCATGCAGTTAATATGTACACAATTATAGTGTAAATACAACTTCTGATGTAAACAAAGTAAAAGGTGTAAGGTAAATGCTAATTACATATTTCCTGCATAACAAAATTACAGACGAAAGTAATTTTACAAATAAGTGCACTCTTAATTTACGCAAATTTTGCAAAACGTTTTTACAACTTTTTATGTATAAAAAGATAACGGTGTAAGGTAAATGCTAATTACAGTTTTCTTCATAAACAATTTACGGACGAAAGTAATTTGACAAATAAGTGCAAATTTTGCAAAACGTTTCTACAACTTTTGATTAAAAACAAAAAACAGCACATTGTCTGGCAACGCTGCTGCCAACACTTGATGTAAAATAACGGACCTTTTTTTACAGACAATAGTAATTGTACAAATAAAATGTATAAATACTTTACGCAAATGTTTCAAAACCTAACCACAACATTTGATGTAACAATAACAAACAGCAAAATGTCTGGCGTCTCTGCTGCCATCACTTTTGATGTAAAATAACATATATATTTGTTACAGTGTGGCAGGCCATGGGGGATGGGATGGGCATTGGGGATCGTGGTGTGGATATGGGTGTGGCGATATTATTATGGGGGTACGTGGCTACGTGCGAGTATGTTGGTGGGTGGACACAAACATCCGCTGTGGGGACATAGTCTAAGCGAACTAAGTAAGACTAAGACTGAAAGGAAGAGAACTATACAAACCAAACAGATTATTACAAGACTCATTTTTTGTCTTTACTTTGGGCCCCGCGGGGTCATACAAATTGTTATTACAACTGCTTTAATAAATGCAGGAGTGGGCCAGGACGAGATTGTATTTATTTTAAAATCAAAACAGTTTATCACCGCAGTTTCCACTCACCTTAATTACCGGGTTCGCCTATAATCGTGCAACAATCGTGTATGTAGTTCCGTGATGTCCGTATTTGCTTGTTCGTGTTAGGCTTCCAGGCTCATATCGCGCTACTGTACGGCGGTACTGATGGGGCGGATCCCAGGAGAAAATGGTCGACGACACACAAAGATAAGCACAATAGACGCGCATAGGTGTGTGTTCTACGATAGTTGATCTAATTGGACTTTGTTCAGTTGGGATTTAAGTGTATTTATTATGGGCGGCCAATAGGGCAAAAAAGACACACACAAAAAAATACAAAATAAGGGTTGCAAAGCAAAAATAAGTAGAAAATAAAACGGAATTACAAAAAAACACGGAATTGAAAATCAAACGAAAATAAACAAAGATACGGAATTGAAAATCCAACGAGATTACACAAAAACACGGAATTAAAAATTAAACGAAAATACAGAATTAACACGTAAACGAAAGTCAAAATAAAAATACAAAATAAAACTTCAAAACAAAAACCAACAAAATTACACAAAATGTGTAATTTACACGTAAACAAAAATCAGATTTTTCACTGTAACCCGTGGTTCACATTCCAAAATAACAGGAACCAAATTTGTATTAATTTAACTCCCTTTTGGTAAAAAACTCTTGACTTCACACAATTCAGGATTTGCATACACAAAGAAAATGTTTTATTTCAAAGAGAAAATAATCTCAGGCAATAGCAATACAAATGAAAATGCAATGGGTTATGATGATTTACATGAAACACAGGATCCTGTATGATTTTAAAATACACAAATTTGAGCTCGGATAAAAAGGGCGCCAAAACCTAAAAGATAGTTAACGCTCGCGATTCGTCCATCCTCGGTAGATCGGAGTTATGGGGTAGTAGGAGTTGAAGAATATGTAGAACGAGATGATGAAGTAGAGCACTTGAAGAAGGGTTCAATCGAAGATAGAAGTAGAAATGACAACTCTCGTCATTTGTTGCTACATGTACATGTAAAACCAAGGTATACTTGCGGGGTCTTGAACAAGACGAAAAGATGAGGTGGCTATGTCTAGGGCGATGCTGGGTTGTTCTTGGGTGCCTGGATCACTCGAACGTCTTGGCGTTGGGCGTCGAGGATAGCAGTAGGCTTGGCATACTGGACGTGCTGGAGCATGGAATGGGATGTCTGGAGGGCAGGTCGGGAACACGCAGATGGCTTGGTCTAAGTAACCCTTCAAATGGCACGTTCCAGTCGTTTAAGTCTAAAACAGAGAGTTTCATAGTGGTCTATGCCAAATTACTAAATCCATCTAATTACTACAGAGTCAGGTCAAAATGGCTGACTTTTCTACATGCAATTTTAAACACACTTCATAACTATCCATCATGTGGAAGGCTTTTAAAATTTAACAACAGCAACCTACATGTACACGATACTGGCATAATATTGCATGAACTTCTTTATCATAGAAAAAATATAAAAGAAATCAATTTGTTGTCTAATACTTCTCAGAAATATTCAACGGTATTTCCTTGGAACGACTTTAAAACTAAACATGATAAAAAGGACTACATTTCTCAGTCTCAAACGTGAGACACAAATCAAAAATAGAAACTCCAAATCTTAATCGAACTGTTTAAATGCAGGAATAGCAAGTTCCAAACTTGATCATGAGAGAACAATTTGTATCTCTAAGTTTCGATCCATAACAGAATAATATACGAACGGCACTAAAGACGGGAATCTACGAATAAATAAATACAGAATATGCATCTTTTCGCATACAGCCTAAAACTTTAACACAAGTCAACAGTTTGTGTCTTTAAGCTTGGGTTAATCAAAACCACAAGAAAATGTCCGCCAAACACTTTAACAAGTAATCATAACTCAATAAAAATATTCAATCATCCCAGAATTTGGGACCATAGTCAGTTTATCACCCTGACTTCATAAAAAACACCAAAAGACTATATACAATGCTGAATAAAATCTGGAGCATTACTTATTCTTGGTTCGACTCTAAACCACTTGCATGTGCTTCATGCAAGAGTAAAGAAAAAGCGCAAATCCAACTTACTACAAACTTATCTTGCTAAAACACTTTACCTAAAGTTAATATAAAAAAATGCAAAATCATGAGAGTATCCTTTTTGGATCTCTCAGCACATTATCAAACTTGACAATATAATTTTAATCGCCAAGGTCTTTTACTTCACCAATACCGGTATGTCTGGACTCTCTCAAATTCCTGAAGTCCAGACTTCATAGAAATACAACTCAGAAAAATCTCTTTATAATTTACGAAAAGTCAGGATGAACACAGTGAAATGTCAATGACTAAAAATCATATAATCTTAAACATATAATAATCTAAACACAATATAAATAGTAATAATCTCAGGCAATAGCAATACAAATGAAAATGCAATGGGTTATGATGATTTACATGAAACACAGGATCCTGTATGATTTTAAAATACTCAAATTTGAGCTCGGATAAAAAGGGCGCCAAAACCTAAAAGATAGTTAACGCTCGCGATTCGTCCATCCTCGGTAGATCGGAGTTATGGGGTAGTAGGAGTTGAAGAATATGTAGAACGAGATGATGAAGTAGAGCACTTGAAGAAGGGTTCAATCGAAGATAGAAGTAGAAATGACAACTCTCGTCATTTGTTGCTACATGTACATGTAAAACCAAGGTATACTTGCGGGGTCTTGAACAAGACGAAAAGATGAGGTGGCTATGTCTAGGGCGATGCTGGGTTGTTCTTGGGTGCCTGGATCACTCGAACGTCTTGGCGTTGGGCGTCGAGGATAGCAGTAGGTACAATCTCGGCAGATCAACACTTCACATGTCGTGCAAAAGAACCGTGCTGCTTCACCCTCGTGGATCAAACATTTTGGATGTTGTTTCTGATGTTTCTTTGTTAGTGTAACCTTTCCCTCACGAATGTCCTTCAGTGGAGTCACCTTGTGGTTTGACATTGCTGCGAATCGAAGATGCATTTTGGTACAGGCCGAGCACACATTCTGTTCGCAGTCCAGACATCGATGCGTTGCCTCATTGGCTTCCTCACAAATACCACACGAAATACCAGCATCACCTAAGCTCACTACCTTCTCCTGAAGTACAATCTCCTCAACCAAACCGAATAGATGAAAGTTGGTTTTCAGACCCTGCACCCCCGCCTCTGGAAGCTTTGTCTCCTGTCGACACACGGGGCAAGGAATCTCCGTACAGCCCTGGTGCTTCGTGCTGTGGTATTTCAGCAGGCATTGCTCACAGAAACTGTGGAGGCATTCTAGTATCTTAGGGCGTTCGAATCTCTCGTGACATATACAGCACTCCAGGTGCTGTTTGCTAATCGTCTCTAGAGCTAAACTTATCGCAGGGCCGGTCGCCATTTTGTTTTGTCTGGGAAAAAGAAAAAGAATGTGTTCATGTATTTAATAATAGCCTAAATAGGTATCGACAGCCAGAGCTATAGATGTGAATTTAAAAGAAGTGCCAAATCACCCTCTTACCAAAACTGCACATTCTCTTTAAACTACATGTATCAGTACACACTGTATCATCAAATTCCCCCATTTGTCAATCCAATCCGTTAATTATGGAAAATGCTGAGAATTTATAAGTAACTTACATCCTATCTTGAAAGCCGTGCAAGTTGTTTAAACTTAAAAAAAAATTCAACCAAATTCCATACATAATATTCAGGGAATTAAGATGTGGTTCGAGGTCATGTATCATGCACGTTTGACCTTTGATTTTCTCTGCTAGTGTTAGAGTCCATAGCAGGCATCAATGGGAAGACAGTCTAGATGATAAATTGAGGAAGTACATCGTTTGGCAACATTATTTGAGCACAATCGGTGTGTAACTCAAGATACAGGGGGTGGTCATGCCAGTATAGCTTAGCGTCACCGCCCGCTTCTTTTTTGGGGGGCAGCTTCCTTTCTTTCTTTTTTCTTTTTTTTTGAAAAAATAATAAATTTGACCATTTTGGCCAAAATTTTTTTTTTTTTAAAGATTTATCGTATTTTAGACTTTAGCATCACTGTGTACATGCCCTGGAAATATTTTTATTCTAATAGGAAGGCTAGGGTGTGCATGATGACTTGAATTGAGATGTGTCGGGCGGCCATTTTGAAGAAAAAACAACAACAAAAAACAACAAAAAAGGCCTCCTCCTTGCTTTTTAAAAAAAGGCATGACGCTAAACATGTTTTTTTTTTATTTGGCCTAAAATAATACTGTTCACCGACAACACACCGACAACATTAACGCACAGCACCGACAACACACCCAAAACGTAATCTTGACAAAAAGGTATGAAATATTAGTACCCACGATACAAATGATTGTGCTTGACTTGATGAGCCCATGGAGAAATAAGACACAAAGTGTCTTATTTCTCCATGATGAGCCTGGCCGGCTGCGCTTTTTCTTTCCGTACCGCTAACGCGTCAATTTGCCCGTTTCATTGGAATGGGGCGACTTGAATGGAGACTTTTATAACTTTTACTATAAGACCCTATCTAGATGAGATTATTAACCAATAATTTGGGTTAATAGAAAAAGGTATAAAAGTCGTGTATACGAAAAACTAGGGACTGTATACAATTAACTAGGGACTGTATCCATTAATTTTGGTGAATTATGGCTGTCAACGTCGTTGGTCTTCATACGTTCCGCCCGTATCCAAATCGATTCGTATTGAAGCGCGCGCTTTGGTCTCCATTCAAGTCGCTCCATTCGAATGAAACGGGCAAATTGACGCGTTAGCGGTACGGAAAAAAAAATCGCTGGCCGGCTGGGTTACATTTCTTTTGTGAATTTTTTTTAGGCAAAAATAAATATATCTCTAATTAAAAAAACAGCGTCAGGTTGCACAATTCTCTTCCATGTTCTAATTGACCGATAATATTAATAATATCTTTGCTCACTTTTTGTTATTGGTCCTTTCAGTCAGTCCTAACTGGAAGCAACACGGAAGTACTGTGTAAATTTAATATAATACTACTACTAGTACAAACTCGACGTTGAATGCAACGTGATAAAGAGCGCCACCAAGACAACACGCCCAGCGTTATCAGGCTGGCCGTTTTCCAAGCCCAATAGGCTCCACTGGGCTCTATTACTCTATTTACTGCATAAACGAAGCCTATACGGAGACGAAGCTTGGGCTTGGAAAACGGCGATTGAGCACAACCTGCGCGAGGGCGCAGCGCGGTGTATATAGTACTCGGGTTAAATCTGAGACTAAAATTTTAGTCTCAGGTTAAATTACCTATGGGTACACTACACTGATTGTGTGTGCACGATCTACCAGTACCACTAATTAACTACATTTTTTCATTGTCACACAGAAAAGAGCCATAGACTGCACTCGTTCACAACCACACATCTCACTAAAGAGTATAGTGGCGTTACTTCCAACTACTAATCTTATTGCCTTTTCGCAATGCAAACCTTTAAATCTCATCTAAACTGATATGACATACATGAATATACTGTAATACACGTTCTTAAATTAATCTAACGTTCCTTACAATACCTTTATGCTTACACTCTTTGTAATTTCCCTGTAATGGTCTTTGGAACCTGAGCCTATAGACACACCTTTAAGAACAAAGTCGTCTGTGAGCTGCTTCCGTCAAATCTGCTTACAACCAAACAGTATCTCAACTCATGTTGCGTACCGTAGTTGTTTTCCCCATTGTCTTAATTATGTTGTCTTGCCTCTTCCGCACTAATTTTTTTTTTTGATTTTAATATTTTCTTATTTGCTTATTTCTTGCCTTTTGTTTCATTCCTTGATAGTTTCCTTCAAAAACTGATTTGTTTCTTTGATGAGCCGTATCTCCATCACAATAATAGTAGAGGGGAGACCACCCCCCCCCCCCCCCCCCCCCACACACACACCCCTCTTCCGCTCTTGTCCCTATATCATACACACACACCCCTATCTCAAAGGAATTACTGATGTTTCGGCAATGGTTGAAAATACCGGACTATTTTTAAACACTTCCCCCAATTTATTAAATTAAGTTACACCTCATTTGTTTGGCAATACTGTTACACATCCGCGCATGCTGTTGTCAGTCAGTAGTCTGGTTTCCTAACCTGCATCTATCAATTGCTCTGTTTTGTCTGAATGAAGTCAAGGAACAGCATTAATGTTCTTGGTTTTTCCCAGCGTCTATTCACGCAAAACTTTAAAAATTGATCTCCGTCACAATATTTACCATAAATATAAACTATATTTCAAACCCATACAATTTAGAAATTTACAACAAAAGCAAATGGTGTATACTACCTTCCAATCATGTAACTTTGAAACCTAGAGGAGTACAATCAGAAATTAAAAAAATCTCTATAAAAGCCCAAAACACGGTATACAGTATATCTGTTTATTTCTCTATCTGTTTGCCTATTTTATAAAAACAAATCTTCCAGAGGGAACTAGATCAATATTATTGGAGAACTAACCTATACTGGGCGAGTTTTCAGGTAAAATCTCTATATGAGGGTACAGCATTAACAATCATTTTGTTCATCTATCGCCACCACGACATTATTCAACAGTGTACACCTTAGATCTTGCTACATTATGATCCACACGTATCAATCTTTTAGAAAAGAAAAGAAAATCCGAACAAATAATAAATTGTCACTCGCGTAATTGGTGTTAAACGTCGCGGTTTTAGTAAAACATTTATTCATTTTGTGTGTAAAATAACGTTAACATTATCATAATAATTTAATATAGGTTTCCCCGACCAATTTCTCAAAATGAAGCGAATTAGCTCCCTGCTGTTGTTCCCGTGGTTCGTATTACTCATCCTACGTTAATTTTTGGGCATTTGGTTTAAGTGGTCATTCAATTTAGCAGTCGGTTCGGTAAAAGTTTATATGCATTTAGAAAGATCCACATTTCTCTATTCGTTTTAATTTTCGCTCATTCTATTTAGCAATTTCTGCATCCAGAAACTTAGGTTTCGCCGCTTTTTATCAAATATACATATAGTTTTTGTATGTTTTTTACTTAATTAATAATATTTAATTGAAATCTGTGTTTATTTTTTCCTTCTGTTTTTCATTTTTCTTCTAACTGATTTTTCTTTCTGATGTGTTAAACAAGCGGGAAAAGGCTATCAATTTGGTTCATTTGTTGCTGCTTCTTTGTGGCAGAATGTTGTTAGAAAAGTTCTCATTTACTTTGGAATTTGGAATAAGGCACTGTATAATTCTAAAGAACTGAACCGTTTTCGAATTCCTTTGCTTATATTCCATATACTGGCCAAACTGGCGCAACTGGAAGCTCGAGCGAATTTGAATGACCCAATGTGACATTGTTGCAAAATGAAGTTGGATGCATCGAGATTAAAAATGAACAATCTATTTAGCTAATAAAAATGTTGATCTAAAACGTGCATCAAAATTCGTGCGAAAATGGGCGATTCTTATTTATTTCTTTATTTATTTGTTGTTTTATTTAACCAGGGTGGCCTTATCAGTTAAAAAACTGCTTTCCAAAAGGGCCTTGCATATAACCAAAATAGTATTTGAAACAGAAATTGAAATAAGACCAAAAACAAAACAAAAAATAAAATTTATCTAAAATTTTAATTAACATTTTAAATTAGCATTCAAATAAAAATAAAAAGGACCATAGAGAAAAATATATATTAGATCCAAAGACTATTCCAATAAATACAAACATCTCCTTAATTAAAACCATCAAGACTGCTGTTTCATAGGAATTTTAAAAACATGTTAAGCTTCAGCAAACAAATACAATGATGAAACATAATTATAGCAAACAAAATTCATATAAAATACGAATTTGAATACGCAAGACAATAAGAACAAATATTAAAATACATATAAAAACAATGACAGTAAAGAAAGAACAGGACAAATAAAAAACAAGAAATAAAATAAAAATGAATAAAAACACGGACTAGGCTTAATAAACATTGGTTTTCGATAAGTAACATTTAGAGACAAAATGAACTTAAAAGATATAAAAATAAAGTTGCCAGCAACATTAATTAAAAAGAGCTTTAAAAACATTAAAAAGAGCTTTAAAAACGATTTGGCTGCCAAATCTATTAAACTGACCGGGAAAACCTACATGTTTATTAAAAGTAGTTCCATATTAGCTATATCTGCAAGTACATTGTACATCAATGTTATTATGACTAATACAATGTACTGCCATCATCAAACACAATACAAAAAAACATGTATACAAAAATTATTTTGACGATTTGTTAAAGACTGTAAAATAGAAAACAAAAGAAGTCAAATTAGGGATCGTTAATGGAAGCCATGTAAAAAGAAATTAGAGAGAAGACTCATAACCATCTAAAGACAGATAATTATAATACCATGGTTAATAGTACCAAAGACATTGGAAAGGTCTACAAAATATTCCAAGTTTACTAAAGGGTGAATTAATATTAGTACATGTAGTTACTTTATCAATTAACTGAGTGATAGCGTGCGTTGTTGAGTGATTTTCTCATTAACAAAACTATTGTTAGATATATTATATTACACAGTATAATATTTTCAAAAAAATAGCGGTACGACTGTAAGTGTAGTTACAATTGAGATTGGTCTATAATAATCAACCAATTTCGAACTATCAACTCTTGAAGATAGAAGTAACTCTGGCAACTTTCACTTTTGCAGGATTTATTCCTGTTGAGATGGGGAACATTCACAATGAGGGGGTTCAAGGCTTAGAAAGTGCACAAGTAATTTTCTTTATTAGCGAACTGTTTATCGGATCAGAACCTGCACATTTTTTTCATTGCCAGGTTATGTTCGATATCAATGATTTCTTCACCCATTAAAGTATTACTTGGGGAAGAAAAGTTAAGATTCGACAAATAATGATAACACTTACATGTTCTTGGGGGATTTTATCACCGAGGGTTTGACCAATCACAGTAAAATAACTATTAAAATGGTCAGTATATGATGCGGATTATCATATATGTAGTTCCACTAATAAGCCACATGTGTGGATTTTGAAGAAAATCGTTTTTGCGATAATCGCAGAAAGATTTTCTCCTACTTTAAAACTTCAAAAAATACTACTTTATTTGCAACAACTTTTGCAGTATAAAGGAAACCTTCACATGATTCTATGAGAGGTGATTTTTTTACATAAACCCAGTAATTAGAATTAACACAATGGTAATGGTAAATTAATTTGTGAAAACGTAAATTTAAGTTTTTCTACAATGCCGCCCTTTCTGTTTAATGTGTTTTTCCATAATGGAAGGGGCGCACGTGTTTACAGGCGCGCACGGCCGAAAATGTAACAAAGATGTGTGGCTCTTCGTGAAAACAAAATGCATTTATCAAGATGGCTGTCTCTTGCACCAATAACGTAATTAACCCTAACTCCCTAGGGTGTGTGCAAAATCATATTGATTTTGGAGGATTGAGAACTGTAAGGGTTAATATAATTAATGATGTTTTGCTCACAGAAGCATATCAAAATGTTTAAGTACAGAGTTTTAAAGCAAAATACTGAAAAACAAATCGGGAAAAAAATGTCATTGTTGACATATGTGGCTCTTTGTGAATGTGTGGCTCTTAACATAAGTTAAAAGTTTCAGAGAACACTAATTTGTTCGATTTGAATAATTACGATGCGATAAATATCGATGATTGGGCTTTATATTTTGTGTGTGATAGATTATTTTATGAATATGTGACGTCACACTGCACGAGCATTGGTAAGGGATTCCCTTGGTTTCAGGTTTCAGTTAACAATGACCAAACAATGTACAAATGTAGAACGATACACAACAGTAAACTGAACTATTGGCATGTCATTGGTGATTAGAAACTGACATGACTGATTACAATGTCACGTCACACCTGGTGATACATCTTGACTGAGTAGTAGTCAGCCACTGCCAGCTGCCCATCTGATGTGAATGTGATTCCGCAGGGCAAGTACAGACCCTGTGCAACGCACTTGAGAAAGCCACCTTGAGGGTCATAGTGGTGGATATGGCCCATGTCAATACCATCATTATACATTGCAACATAGATACCTGAGCTATCAGTGTACACACCGCGGCAGCTCTGTACTGGTTGACCATTGATGGTGGGTTTGATAGTGCGCTGTGTAGTACCATTGCCATCAGCAACATTTACTGTCTGTGACTCTGAACTGATGACAATTCTATCATTGCTGTCTACAGCCAGAAAGTGAGGTGCAACCTGGACTGGTATGGTACGTAGGAGCTCACCATCAGTGGGGCTGTGTTCAGTCAACACCAGCCTCTTGACATCACCTACTACGATGGTACCATCATTCTTGACAGCTACACCGCAGAGGTTAACTGCGGTCTTACTGACCTCACTCGGTGGCACTGTTGGGAACTCAAAGGCCAGCGTGTCGTCGCTGTTAAACACCTTCACACGGGATGCGTCTTCCTCGACGACCACCAAAAGATTGTTGGTGCGTGTAGATGCAATGCAGAGTGGACCTGTAGGAGTCACGTTGTCAAAACAAACAAACGACCATTATGCATTTATTGCACAATCCTTTCAAAACAGACATTCTTAAAAGATTGAAAACTACAGTAGAAAAAATGTCTGTCAAAGAATACATTTTTAAGATTTGGTATACATGTTCGAGAAATCACCGCGTCTGATAATTCATCTTGCATGATCTTGTTATGTTTTTGGCGTTTATTTAATCCCACAATGTGGGGCACAACATGCTTCACCGTGATTTATTTTTCTGTGTAAATAATGTGCTATATAGACATTTTAAAAAAGGTCTTCCATGCCTAAGAGTGATAAACATACACTGCAAAAACTGTGTTTAGCGTGTAAACACTTTTCTATCAGTTTGTAAACGCTTTTACATACTAAACATGCCTGTTTAGCATTAAGGATGGAGTTTTAGCAATTTAACATCAAGTTTAGAAATTGGATACAGGTATTTGGCTGCAAAACATGTCAACTGTTAGCAAACAAAGTCTGTTTACTCGGTAAACACAGGTTTTGGAGTGTAAATCTGTGGATATCGTTGTTTACCGATGTTTTCTTTCATCAAATTCACAGTATTTATGTGTGTTTTTTTTTCTCTGTAACTATCAGATGTATTTTGCTTGGAATTCCCATCTTTTGCAAAGAGCTTCAGGAATAAAGCAAATCAAATTACTGAGGTGAAATTTTCATTTTTGGTTTGTCCACTTTTGAAATGTTGTTTTCGTGGAAAATACATTGAGGTTGAAAACGTTCCCATGTCATGAATACCAACTTATTGAATACAGTAGATCATTATTTTGTGTTTTTAATTTTAGAGTTTCAATGAAGTTTTATTTACTTTTTTGTTTACCTTATTTGTTAAAAATTTAAATACAGAGAATATTAGTGAAGAGCGAATGGAAATTGTTCAAGTGCATAATTTCGCAGATGGCATGTAATTTTTACTTACATCCTTGCATCGGGATTGTGCTTTTCTGGTTGCCATCGATGCTGCAGATCACAACTCGTTTGTTGCCGTAGTCAGTCACTGCAATCTCATCAGGTTGACGAGCAGCAATGCCCCAAGCCCCAATGAACTTTCCTGGACCGCTTCCCCGTCTACCAAACTCCCCACACAGCTCCCACTTGTCTTCCATCACCACCTCACCCAGATTGATGTCACCAATCCCCCCACTCTGCTTGAACTTTAGAAATGCCAGCCTGTCATCAACTCTAGGAATAGTCCGACCGGCCAACAGTTTCAAGTCTTTGCTGATTGTAGGATAGAGTGACAGGAAGTCACTATCCGATGCAGTTCTTGTCACCTCTCTAGCTGTATCTAGTGACAACTGAAACCTCTCCACAGCCAAGCTCACGGTTTTCTCACATTCTTTCAGTTTCTGCTCACGATCCGATTGAATGTTTTTGATGTCGTCAAGGATGCGATTTTCTTGGGCCGTGATCTCTGCTCGTATCTTAGCTGCTCTGTCTTGCACTTCTGTTGTGACCCTCCTCAGTGTGAGACTCAAATCTTCTTTCAGTCGTAAGACTTTTTCTTGTGATTCTTGGATTTCCTTCATTGAGTTTTCAAGTGGATGAAACAGTTCAGCCAACGTTTGCTTGTAAGTGGATGCGGCCTCGTATCCCTCAATGTACGAGTGTTCTGGCATACGGTGGTTTACGACCGTACAGTCTCGGCAGATGAGTATTTCACACGTGGTACAAAAGAACCTCGCTGCTTCGCCAGCATGGATCGGGCATTTTGGATGTTGTTTCTGATGTTTCTTTGTCAGTGTAACCTTTCCCTCACGAATGTCCTTCAGTGGAGTCACCTTGTGGTTTGACATTGCTGCGAATCGAAGATGCATTTTACTACAGGCCGAGCACAAACTCTGTTCGCAGTCCAGACATCTATGCGTTGCCTCATTGGCTTCCTCACAAATACCACACAAAATACCAGCATCACCCAAGCTCACTACCTTCTCCTGAAGTACAATCTCCTTAACCAAACCGATTAGATGAAAGTTGGTTTTCAGACCCTGCACCCCCGCCTCTGTAAGCTTCGTCTCCTGTCGACACACGGGGCAAGGAATCTCCATACAGCCCTGGTGCTTCGTGCTGTGGTATTTTAGCAGACATTGCTCACAGAAACTGTGGAGGCATTCCAGTATCTTAGGCCGTTCGTATCTCCCTTGACAAATGCAGCACTCCAGATGCTGTCTGCTAATTGTCTTTAGAGCTAAACTTATTGCAGGTCCGGTCGCCATTTTGTTTTGTCTGGAAAAAAGAAAATGAATGTGTTCATGTATTTAATAATAGGTATTTAATAACAGCCAGAGCTATAGATGTGAATTTAAAAGAAGTGCAAAATCACCCTCTTACCAAAACTGCACATTCTCTTTAAACTATCAGTATCATCACTTTTTTCCCCATTTGTCAATCCAATCCGTTATGAAAAATGCTGAGAATGTATAAGTAATTTACATCTTGAAAGCCATGCAAGTTGTTACAAAAAAAACATTAAACCGAATTCCATACATAATATTCAGGGAATTAAGATGTGGTTCGAGGTCATGTATCATGCACGTTTGACCTTTGATTGTCTCTGCTGTTGTTAGAGTCCATAGCAGGCATCAATGGGAAGACAGTCTAGATGATAAATTAACCCTAACAGTCCTCAATCCTCTGACAGGTAAATGATTGAGGACTGTTAGGGTTAAGGAAGTACATCATTCGGCGAAATTATTTGAGCACAATCGGTGTGTAACTCAAGATACAGGGGGTGGTCATGCCAGTATTGCCACAAGTTGTCACAAAATGTACGTGTTCATCACAAAATGTACAGATATAATGCAATAAACTAACTACAGCTTCAGTACAGCTAGCTACTATCAAAAGAAGTATTACATTAACCCTAACCCTAACCCTACCTAATGCTACTTTTTACTACTAGTAGTAAAACGTAGTATGCAGTACTCTTACTGACTTGTGTGCAATGCCTGTAGTAATTTTTAGTATTTGGTACTTCACCCCCAATTGCACTCGTAGTACTTTTTAGCATTTGGTCCCTCTGCTTGCTGAGTGTGCAGGTGTACAGTAGTATGCTGTGTAGAGTGAGCTAAACTCTACAGCAAAAATTGTCACTTGGGACACAGCAATGGGTCAAGGCTGGACTACTGCATTTTTTGCCAGGTAAGTATTACTGACCTGTAGTGCCACTGTTACTATTTTGAAGTTGGTAGTATCAGTACACACCCAATCATCAGTCACGGATGCGCTACCGGTACCGAAACTCACGTAAGAATAGACAAAGTACGTAGGATTGCGGTCACATATGACGTAAGAATAGCCACGGTGTAACTTTGAGCATTTTTACACTGATTGGTTGCGGTCCTAAAATACCCCGGTAATATTCACCGACAACACACCGACAACATGAACAGCACCGACAACCCACCCAAAACGTAATCTATATTGACAAAAAGCAAATAGCAAATAGTATAGCAAATACTAAGAGTAGTACACAAGCACACACGATACAAATGATTGTGCTTGACTTGATGAGCCTGGGCCTGGCTGGGATGGGTTATTACATTTCTTTTGTGAAAATGAAATTTGTTTTTACGCCAAAAATATACCTCTATTTTCTCTAATCCAAAAAACAGCGTCAGGTTGCACAATTCTTTTTCATTTTCTAATTGACCGATAATATTATCTTTGCTCACTTTTTGTTATAGGTCCTTTCACTCAGTCCTCGAACTCGAAGCAACACGGAAGTACATGTACTTTAAATAAAGGTAAATCATTAATGGACTACAACAAAGTCGACAATGAATGCAACATGACGAAGAGCGCCCTCAAGGCAACACGCCCAGCGTTCTGACTCTGGCCGTTTTCCAAGCCCAATAGGCTTCATCTGGCTCTGATACCGGTACCATTGACGAATTACATATACTGCATAAACAAAGCCAAAACGGAAACGAAGCTCGGGCTTGGAAAACGGCAAAAGCTTTTTTCCAATGGCCACGGTATACCTGATGAGCACTGACCTCTATACATGGACAGATCATCCATTGTTTCATTTTGAAGTCGGCATGCAGAGAAGTGCAACATGGCGGACCCACGAAGTCACTCTGTGAGCCAATGAAATGTCCAGGTGTAGAGTTCAGTTGGTTGGTACATCCACTGACCTCTACAACTGGACATTTCATTGGCTCACAGCAGTGACGCCATGTTGCACTTCCAGTTCGCGCCGACTTCAAGTGTTAGCACAGCAGCATATGGACAATGATCCGTCCAGGTGTTGAGGTCAGTGCTGATGAGGCATTAGGATGATCGCAACCAGCGCGAGGGCGAGGCGCCGCGGTGTTATTAATACTAGGGTTAAATATGCAGCCGCGGATCCAGGGGGGTGGGGGGGCCGCGGGGGCACGTGCCCCCTAGGTAAAATGAGTTTTAAAAAAAAACGGGGTGTGGGGGAAAAGAGGGGGAGGTGAGAGAAAAGGAAGGAAGGAGAATCGGATCGGAGGATCTGCTGTGTCTATTTTGGGGCATAATATAATACTGACAAAAAAGGGTTATCAATCCACGGAACCCCAGTTTGCGACACGCACCCGTTTAATTTCTCCATGCACAAGAAGCTCTCTTAGGGTCTCTACCACTGATCTCTATAACTGGATAGGTCGAGCGGCTCTGCACGTGAAGCCATCAGCGGCCATATTGGGATATTCAAAACATTGCAGGCGTACACACGTTTGTATAGCGCACGACCGAGAAAACTCATTTAATATCACAGGAAACGAAGTTAACGTCGCCAAAACGATCCAGTTTGATCAGGAAAATCAAGTTAAACATAATAACACCCAAGAATTACCTGTATACGCCAAGTTTCAATGTTAAATAGGCCTATTTTTTGGAAAAGATATGAGACATTCGTGTGAGACGATGCAATGCAGTGCAAAGTCTATGGGATATGTCGGACAAGTATTTTCAAGAATTTCCAACTTCTAAATTATTTTTTTTTTGTTTTTTTTTTTGGGGGGGGGGGAGGTGGGGGGAAGAAATCCACATCATAACCTTATGCACAAACCGGAACAAGGAAAAGGCAAAACGAGTTTTTTTGGATTAAGGAAATTCTTGAAATTGTTGGTTTAATTTTATATCCAGACACTAAAAAGTGCATTTTATAATAAAATAAAAAAATGTTGAAAAAATTGAAAAAATGTCAGTGTGTTTCAGGAAAATTTAATTGGCACATCACGGTTTGTTCGTGGGGTTTTAAGGCAGTGTCCAGATTTGGAATCAACCTAATGTTTAGTAAATTTTTTAGAAAGAGTCCCAAAAATTCTTGCTGGACAAGTGGACAGAAAAAATTAATTATGTGGTTTTGAGCTTAAACCATGGAGCTGTATAATAAAGATACACCTCTATGGCTTAAACTATGAACTTGAGAAACTTGAAATAAATCACAATTAAAAATATCAATCACATGTGTAAATAATGACATAAGTCACACAGTGGATTCAATTTTGCTTTATGCTTTTATTTTACATTGATACACTACATATAACATGTAATAACTACTGCCATAGTAACAATATGCTTATTATGTATTGTTTACTGATGTTATAAAACCAAATAAAAAACAATTAACCCTGGACTGTTTATGAATTTAAAACCAAAACAAAACTTGCGATGTCATTTTAGAATAATAATTGTTGATACTATGCAAAGATACATTTGGCAGCATTCTTCACAGGCCAAATTTTAATAGGACACCCTTGTACGGCTTTAACTTTGAATTGTGAGTGTTTCTAGATATTTGTGCGATATAAACACAATATTAAAGATTTGTACACCACAATTGTTGTTTTGTAAGAAAGCAAAATAAAACCATGATTGAAAAGCAAAATTTGACAGGGCGGCATAACATTTTAACAGGGCAGCATACAAATATGACAGAACAGCGTAACATGTACACAGGGCGGCCGCTACCCAGTGATTGTGGAGAACACTGACTGGGTAAATCCATGTCATTTCAACATCTGTATAATTTGCTTTGAATATTAACAATACAATTTTAACCAGATTTGTCAGTTTTCATAAAACACATGTTCAATATATTTCCATGTTACAAATTTAGGTTTGTGACTGTTGCGACTGTTTTATTATCTGTACTTATATTGTTAAAAAATGAAATGCCAAGATGCGCAGAGTTCTGCAATATATTTGCAGCACATCTAAGAAATGTGGAACACCGAGATAGCTTATCTTGGAAAACGTAGTTGGTCAATTAAGCTACCGTATTTACTGATGGTTAGACAAAATAAGTTTTGACATTCGCTGTCATCTGTTGTCCCTCTGTCATAATGGGAGCAGTTCGTCCTATGACTTGTCCAGCCGTAATAAGCTGTACAGACTGACATCTTAGTAGCAAGAAGTGGACTTGGGTAAACCAATTAGCTGTAGTGTACAAAGAAAAAAAATATACAGGTATAAATTAAATGCCAAGGAAAGAATGTTGTAACATGACACTATTTTAAAAACACAAAATTCTCAATTTATTTGGCATACCCATTTCTTCAGAGAGTGAAATTTAATTTGAGCACTGCAAGGAATGTCATCAGGACTACGTTTTTAAGAGAGATTTGTGGGCGAAAATGAAATTGTTCTGAAGTATTGGAAATACGTGTCTACATCCTAAGTTCCACCATGATAGCCTTGGCCTACACCATGCATTTAATAATACTATTATTATTATTAATATAGGTGGCTCTACACTTCCAGAATTGTGAGAGAAAAAACTGTGATCATTGCGATATTGGGATAATTCTACAGAACATTACATTTATGCACGTCAAATAGTTCATGACACAATATGTTGTGTACGAATGTGTACACAAATTACCACCATGAACTGTTTGACGTGCAAGTCAACGGGACAGTCTTCATAGAATGGGTACAAAATTGGTCTGAAAATACCTGTATTGTGGAATTCAATCATATTATAAGGGTATCCTAGACCAACTGATTCTATAAATCTACTGTTCTTTCGAAATATCCCAGTTTTTCTTTCAGATAAAATGATGGATAGGACCACAATATGAAAAAATCCCGCTGGAATTCATGTGGAAACGAATATCGTTTTCGCCCAACAATGTTCTCCTAAATCTCTCTTAAAACCGTAGTCCTGACATTTTTTACAAAGATAGATACTGATCGCACAGTCTGCAAGTTTATTTAATAAATTTACTTATTTACAAAGGATTTTAATGCATTTTTACCCACCATCGCTGCTGCCACTGTCTCACTCTCGACGTGTCTACGCGTCTTTTGCATGCACGAAGGCAATGTTTTGAATATCCCATCATGGCCGCCGGTGACTTCACGGCTCGCTATCCCATCAATGTACGCTCGACCTATCCAGTTATAGAGATCAGTGGTCTCTACTCGCAGCGGGAGAGCGAGGTTGGTGTTATCCGCAGAAGACAACCTGAACCCGCAACCCGCCTGGCGCGCATCCAGCCGCTCGTTGGTATCATCAGGGGTGGCTCCGTTAACCAACGTATGATACTCGCACTACCTGGCATCGAGGTTCGATAAATAATCCCGCGCCTGGTGGACATGTGGTCATTGAATTGGCAGTACTGTCCCCTTCATTGCCAATAAGGCTACCCTTTTATTGCAGTATGGATGAATGTTTATGTTGTTAATGACCTTGTGTAAGAATGTTAGTTAGTGGGTTGGTTTGTTCACGGAGCTATGGTTTGTCCAACCCAAGCTAGGACATTGTCGGAAATCTTTTTGGCGACATTTTTGCTATATAATATTTAAATATATTCTCGCATTTTCCAGTTTTGGGTGTGACCCACATTCATATATAAACTTATATATCTTTATAATCTCCATAATTCTGCATTTTATCTCCATATAATCTTGAAAACTTGTCAGAGTAAAGAGGACAGGAATCGCCTCAAATTGCACCACAAAGCCCTTAAGCGGGCCCCGGAACCCACGTCGTAAAGGCCCCACGCTCACATTTTTTTCAATTTGGGGGGTGCCCCACAATCACCAATAAATGTATGTGTAATATATATTTATATATATTCTCTATTATAATCTCCATAATTCTCGAAATCGCCTCAGATTGTACCACAAAGCATATCGAGTCTATTTTAGACCGCACGCTTCGCGCGCATTTTTCAGTTTTGGGTGTGCCCCACATTCATATATAAATTAGTATATATTTATTTGTTATATTCTCCATTAAAATCTCCATAATTCTTCATTTTATCTCCATATCTTTTTTATAACTTTTGCTAAAAACAATCACAGGAAAGAGGCCGGGAATCGCCACAGATTGCACCACAATGCATATAGAATCCAAAACTTTCCCGCACCCACGCCTTAAGGGCTTCGCGCTTTGCGCTCGCATTTTCCAGTTCGGTGTGTGCCCCCCGTCTAAACAAATCCTAGATCCGCGCCTGATATGGGTGCACTGGCACTGATTGTGTGGGCACGATCTACCACTAATTAACTACATTTTCTCATTCTCACACAGTAAAGGGCCATTATAGACTGCACTCGTTCACAACCACACAACTCACTAAAGAGTATAAATAGTGGTGTTACTTCAAACTATCTTAGTATTGCCTTTTCGCAATGCAAACCTAAATCTAAACTGATTATGACATCCATGAATATAATATTGAATACACGTTCTAAAATTAATCTAATGTTCCTTACACTACCTCTATGCTTACACTTTTCCTTTACATGGTCCTCGTCTTTGGAACCTGAGCCTATAGACACAGCTTTAAGAACAAAGTCGTGTGTGGGCTGCTTCCGTCAAATCTGCTTACAACCAACAAATCGTCAGCGTTTTCACGAAGAGACGAATTTGGCCAAAATCATTATTTTTTTTTAAATTCGTTTTTTGGCCGAAATCGATTAAGTGGATAGCAACGAATATTCTGGCGAGGTTAATATTGTCAAAATCAGTCTGAATCATTAAGATTACGAAAATCATGCAGGGGGAAATTTCACCCAAATCGTATTTTCAGTTTTCACGAACAGCCAAATTGTATTTTGTCCCTGCGTAGATAGAAATAATGTTGCTCCGAGTATATACATTGTATATACATTGTATATACATTCACGAAGAGACAGATATCGGCAAAACAAGTTTTTAAGTTTTCACGAAGAGACAAATTCGTGCGCTATGGGCAAAAAAGCCACCACCGTAGATTTTGAATTTTAACGAACAGACAAAATATAATTTGTGAATTTTGACGAACAGCCAAATTGTATTTTGTCCCTGCGTAGATAAAAATAACGTTGCTCCGAGTGCAAAAACAACGCGCGTACAACGTTGTATATACATTCACGAATTGACAAATTTGGGCAAAACTAGTTTTTAAGTTTTCACGAAGAGACAAACTGATTTCGTGCGATATGGGCAAAAAAGCCACCACCGTACGTAGATTTGGAATTTTCACGAACAGTCAAATTTATATCTACAAATTACTCGTCAATTAAGTTTGTTAGTGTTATTTAATAGGTATATTGTTATAGTGTTAGATCTTACCTCTCTGTACGTACCAAATATAAGTTAATATGTGCTTTAAAAATGGGCGAAATCTCTTTTTCAAAAAGTGACCAACTTTAAACCTGATTTTCTCAAAACCAATGTGCAACTCCTCGTGGCCAAATTCGTCTCTTCGTGAAAACGCTGACGAAATATCTCATCTCATGTTGCGTACCGTTGTTTCTTCCATATGTCTTAATTATGTTGTCGTGCCTTCTCCGCAATCATTTTCTCCTTTTTATTTTAATATTTTCTTATTTGCTTATTTATTGTCTTTTTTTGTCATTCCTTGATAGTTTTAATTTATCATATTGCCCCCTCCATTTATTTTGTGGTGTCAGTCATTGTCTTGTTTGTTTAATTGTTTGTTGGGGTGTTTGTTTGAAAACACGTTATCTAAAAATTCTTTACTTTACCTGCACAGGGCCCTTAAAAAACGGATTAGTTCCCCTCCCCCCCCCCCCCCCCCCCCTATTGCTCTCATGCCCTTATATCATATACACCCCCCCTATATATCTAAAAGGAATGACTGAGATTTCGGCAATGGTTGAAAATACCCGACTATTTTTAAACATTTCCCCCAATGTATTAAATTGAGTTACACCTCATTATTTTGTTTGGCAATAGTGTTACACATCCGTGCATTGCTGTTGTCAGTCAGTATAGTCTGTAATCTATTTGCCTATTTTTATAAAAAAAATCTTCCAGAGGAACTATATCAATATTATTGGAGAACTAACCTATACTGGGCGAGTTTTCAGATAACATCTCTATATGAGGGTACAGCATTAACAATCATTTTTTTCATCTATCGCCACCACGACATTATTCAACAGTGTACACCTTAGATCTTGCTACATTATGATCCACACTTATCACACTTTTAGAAAATAAAATAAAATCCGAACAAAATGTCACTCGCGTAATTGGTGTTAAACGTCGCGGTTTTAGTAAAACATTTATCCATTTTGTGTGTAAAATAACGTTAACATTATCATAATAATTTAATATAGGTTTCCCCGACCAATTTCTAAAAAACAAAATAGCGTTCCAATTCTTTTTAATAGTGACCAATGTGAAGCGAATTAGCTCCCTGTTGTTGTTCCAGTGGTTCGTATTAGATTGTAGACGTTCAAATTCGTGTTCATACCTGACATAATTCATGTTTTACTCATCCTACGTTAATTTGTTGGCATTTGGTTTAAGTGGTCATTCAATTTAGCAGTCGGTTCGGTAAAAGTATATGCATTAAGAAAGATCAACATTTGTGTATTCATTTTCATTTTCGCTCATTATATTAAGCAATTTCTGCATCTAGAAACTTAGGTTTCGCCGCTTTTTATCGCATATACATATAGTTTTTGTATGTTTTTACTGGTTACTTTTAGCTCTTTTATCTTGTGTATTTAATTGAAATCTGTGTTTATATTTTTTTTCTGTTTTTCATTTTTATTCTAACTGATTTTTTTTGGATGTGTTAAACAAGCGGGAAAAGCTATGAATTTGGTTATTTTGTTGCTGCTTCTTTGTGGCAGAATGTTGTTAGAAAAGTTCTCATTTACCCAATCAATTCGGAATAAGGCACTGTATAATTCTAAAAAACTGAACCGTTTTCAAATTTGCTTATTTCATATACTTGCCAAACTGACGCAACTGGAAGCTCGAGCGAATTTGAATAACCCAATGTGACATTGTTGGAAAATGAAGTTGGATGCATCGAGATTAAAAATGAACAATATATTTAGCTAATACAAATGTTGATCTAAAACGTGCATCAAAATTCGTGCGAAAATGGGTTTTATAGGTTTTCCCGGACGATATCGCAAAATGTGCACATCAATTTGTAACTGGTGCATTTGTTTTCGTGCGAAATAGTATGAACGTTCACATTTCCGTTTTCTATTTAACAATTGATAATTTGTTTTTGCATAATGGTGCATCCAGTCGTAAGAAATCTTCACACGATTTCCCGAATGTGAACTGAATTTAGTATATTGATAGTTCATTTTAGTCTTGGTTCCAAGACCTTCGTGTTGTTTATTCCGCGATCACTGACACAAACCACCGATGTTATAGAGGGCGCTATCTACAGACGAATCGCACCCGCGAACTCAGCTCAGTGGACTCACTCCATTGGGGAATCCAAAATCATGTACGTTTGTCAAACGTCGGCTCCAGTGCGAGTATGGATCCAGCTGCATTATGTAAACTACGCATGCGTGAGACACCACGCACACGAAGTCGGGATTTGAAAAAGAGACAGCGTTAACGAATCTGCGCGCGTGGGCGCCGAAATAACACAAGGGTCTAGGACTAGACTAAGTTCATTTTAGCGCGAATTTGAATGCACACCCGTAATCATGTTTTCCTTTTAATTTATCAACATTCAATTTCGCTAAATGTGCAGCCGATTTTCTACGCATTTGTATGCCTGGCCAAGCATTGGAATCCATATGTGTTATCGAAAGTAACATTTGGGGAATTAAACCAGGTGGTCTCGTCTTTGAAACTACCAAAATGCTATATAAACCACTAAATTGAAGGAAAAAAATCTTGATTTGCTGAGCATTTGCCACGATCGCACCGAATAGCTAGATTTTACTTTATGCCCCCTAAAATATTACAATAATGGCTGCAAGAGGGAGATACAGACGAGTCTCGGACGTTGATCGAAATCGTCTTATCAATGCCTTTGAGGCTGACGACGCGGACTAATTAGATGTAGCAAATAGACTGGACATCAACCACTCATGTATTGGTGGACAGTTCATTGACGGATAGACAATTGAACTGATAAAATGATAGAGAAGTCATTAACAAAAACAAAATAACCTCAATTCTTTAAAATCTTTATTTGGATAAATTCCTAAGTAGCCTCAATCCTGCAAATTCATCTGATGCATCAACTTCCAAGTGACCTCATTCCTGCAAAACACCTTCAATTTGCAAAGAGGATTTTGGAGGATTTGGGATGGTTAGGGTTAAAATAAACTTACGAGCCAACACATAAATGAACAATTAGTCCCACGATACATTGATTTATTAATGATTTAATCCAAGTTGTATCGTGAATTATATAGCCAAATGTACTTTATTAAAATTGAATGCAGAATATGCGAATTTAAATTATAACAAATGAAAAGGAATATTCAATTCAGGCCGTGACACAATGATAAATCGATTTGCTGCGAAATAGATTGCACACTCTTAATAATCGGTCACGCATGCGTCAAACCGAAAGCCCAATCGTGTGTTTTGTAATCGTTTAAATGAAACGCTAAGCACATTCATTTATTTGAATTAAACAAAATAAAATTGAATGCTCGTTTTTGCGAACATGAAACTCGGACATACGTCGTTCTGAAATTCAGCGCGAAATTGAATACATATTTTACAAATTAATGTGCACATTTTGCGATATCGTCCGGAAAAACCTATATTAAAATACATATAAACAATGACAGTAAAGAAAGAACAGGACAAATAAAAAACATCAGAACAAGAAATAAAAATGAATAAAAACAAGGACTAGGCTTAATAAACATTGGTTTTCGATAAGTAAAATCTAGAGACAAAATGAACCTAAAAGATATAAAAATAAAGTTGCCAGCAACATTAATTAAAAAGAGCTTTAAAAACATTAAAAAGAGCTTCAAAAACGATTTGGCTGCCAAATCTATTAAACTGACCGGGAAAACCAACATGTTTATTAAAAGTACATGTACATGTAGTTCCAATGTAGTTTACAATTAAGATTGGTCTCTAATAATTACAATTTTTCGAATTAGCAACTCTTGAAAATAGGAGTAACTCTGGCAACTTTCACTTTTTTAGTTTCACCATTGAGCCACTTGGTGTGGATTTGAAAGAAAAAAACGCTTTCGAGATAATCGCAAGAGGATTTTCTCCTATTTTAAAACTTCAAAAGATACTACTTTGCAACAACTTTTGCAGTAAGGAAACCTTCACATAATTCTATGAGAGGTAAATTTTTACATAAACCCAGTAATTATAATTAACACAATGGTAATTAGCCTCAATTAATTTGTGAAAACGTAAATTCAAGTTTTCCTACATTGCCGCCATTTTTTTTAATGTGTTTTTCCATAATGGATGGGGCACACGTGTTTACAGGCGCGCACGGCCGAAAATGTAACAAAGATGTGTGGCTCTTCGAGAAAAAAAAGAAGATACCCTTGACCTACTTTTACGCCTTTCTATGCAATACATTTTGTTCACGTTCAAGGGGCAGTAACGTTTGTCTCTTCGTGAAAATACAAAATGCATTGATCAAGATGGCTGCCACTTGCATCAATAATATAATTAATATAATTAATAATGTTTTGCTTACAGAAGCATGTCAAAATGTTTGAGTACAGAGTTTTAAAGCAAAATAGTGAGAAACAAATCGAAGAAAAAAAATGTCATTGTTGACATGTGTGGCTCTTTGTGAATGTGTGGCTCTTAACATAAGTTAAGAGTTACAGAAAACACTATTTTGTTCGATTTGAATAATTACGATGCAATCAAAATCGACGATTGGCTTTATATTGTGTGTGTGATAGATTGTTTTATAAATTTGTGACGTCACACTGCGCGAGCGTTGGTAAGGGATTCCCTTGGTTTCCGGTTTCAGTTAGCAATGACCAAGCAATGTACAAATGTAGAACGATATACAACAGTAAACTGAACTATTGGCATGTCATTGGTGATTATAAACTGACATGACTGATTACAATGTCGCGTCACACCTGGTGATACATCTTGACTGAGTAGTAGTCAGCCACTGCCAGCTGCCCATCTGATGTGAATGTGATTCCGCGGGGATAGTACAGACCCTGTGCAATGCACTTGAGAAAGCCACCTTGAGGGTCATAGTGGTGGATATGACCCGTGTTATCACCAATATGCATTGCAACATAGATACCTGAGCTATCAGTGTACACACCGCTGCAGCTCAGTACTGGTTGACCATTGATGGTGGGTTTGATAGTGCGCTGTGTAGTACCATTGCCATCAGCAACATTTACTGTTTGTGACAAGGAGCTGATGACAATTCTATCATTGCTGTCTACAGCCAGATAGTAAGGTGCAACCTTGACTGGTATTGTACGCAGGAGCTTACCATCAGTGGGGCTGTGTTCAGTCAACACCAGCCTCTTGACATCACCTACTACGATGGTACCATCATTCTTGACAGCTACACCGCAGAGGTTAACTGCGGTCTTACCGACCTCACTCGGTGGCACCGTTGGGAACTGGTAGGCCAGCGTGTTGTCGCTGTTGAACACCTTCACATGGGATTCGCCTCCCTCGACGACCACCAAACGATTGTTGGTGCGTGTAGATGCGATGCGGAGTGGACCTGTAGGAGTCGCGATGTCAAAACAAACAAACGACCATTATGCATTTATTGCACCATCCTTTCAACACAGACATTCTTGAAAGATTGAAAACTACAGTAGAAAAATGTCTGTCAAAGAATACATTTTTAAGATTTGGTATACATGTTCGAGAAATCACCGCGTCTGATAATTCATCTTGCATGATCTTGTTATGTTTTTGGCGTTTATTTAATCCCACAATGTGGGGCACAACATGCTTCACCGTGATTTATTTTTCTGTGTAAATAATGTGCTATATAGACATTTTTAAAAGGTCTTCCCTGCCTAAGAGTGATAAACATACACTGCAAAAACTGTGTTTAGCGTGTAAACACTTTTCTATCAGTTTGTAAACGCTTTTACATACTAAACATGCCTGTTTAGCATAAGGATGGAGTTTTAGTAATTTAACATCAAGTTTAGAAATTGGATACGGGTATTAGCTGCAAAACATGTCAACTGTTAGCAAACAAAGTCTGTTTACTCGGTAAGCACAGGTTTTGGAGTGTAAATCTGTGGATATCGTTGTTTACCGATGTTTTCTTTCATCAAATTCACAGTATTTATGTGTTTTTTTCTCTGTAACTATCAGATGTATTTTGCTTGGAATTCTCATCTTTTGCAAAGAGCTTCAGGAATAAAGCAAATCAAATTACTGAGGTGAAATTTTCATTTTTGGTTTGTCCACTTTTGAAATGTTGTTTTCATGGAATATACATTGAGGTTGAAAACGTTCCCATGTCATGAATACCAACTTATTGAATACAGTAGATTATTATTTTGTTTTAAATTTTACAGTTTCAATGGAGTTTTATTTACTTTTTATTTACCTTATTTGTTAAAGGTTTAAATACAGAGAATATTAGTGAAGAGCGAATGGAAATTGTTCAAGTGATAATTTCGCAGATGGCATGTAATTTTAACTTACATCCTTGCATCGGGATTGTGCTTTTCTGGTTGCCATCGATGCTGCAGATCACAACTCGTTTATTGCTGTAGTCAGTCACTGCAATCTCATCAGGTTGACGAGCAGCAATGCCCGAAGTACAATTGAACTCTCCTGGACCGCTTTCTTGTCTACCAAACTCCACACACAGCTCCCACTTGCCTTCCATCACCACCTTACCCAGATTGATGTCACCAATCCCCTCACTCTGCTTGAACTTCAGAAATGCCAGCCTGTCATCAACTCTAGGAATAGCCTGACCGGCCAACAGTTTTAAGTCTTTGCTGATTGTAGGATAGAGTGACAGGAAGTCACTATCCGATGCAGTCCTTGTCACCTCTCTAGCTGTATCTAGTGAAAACTGAAACCTCTCCACAGCCAAGCTCGCGGTTTTCTCACATTCTTCCAGTTTCTGCTCACGGTCCGACTGAATGTTTTTGATGTCGTCAAGGATGCGATTTTCTTGGGCCGTGATCTCTGCTCGTATCTTAGCTGCTCTGTCTTGAACTTCTTTCTTGACTTTCTTAATTGTGAGATTTAAATCTTTTTTCAGTCTTGAGACTTTTTCTTGTGATTCCTTGATTTTCTTCATTGATTTTTCAAGTGGAGAAAACAGAACAGCCAACGATTGCTTGTACGTTGATGAAGCCAGATTCATGTCAATGTACGCGTGTTCTGGCTTACAGTGGTCAACGACGGTACAATCTCGGCAGATCAACACTTCACATGTCGTGCAAAAGAACCGTGCTGCTTCGCCCTCATGGATCGGACATTTTGGATGTGGTTTCTGATGTTTCTTTGTCAGTGTAACCTTTCCCTCACGAATGTCCTTCAGTGGAGTCACCTTGTGGTGTGATGAGACAGCAAATCGAAGATGCATTTTGCTACAGGCCGAGCACACATTCTGGTCGCAGTCCAGACATCTATGTGTTGCCTCATTGGCTTCCTCACAAATACCACACAAAATACCAGCATCACCCAAGCTCACTACCTTCTCCTGAAGTTCAATCTCCTCAACCAAACCGTTTAGATGAAAGTTGGTTTTCAGACCCTGCACCCCTGCCTCTGGAAGCTTCGTCTCCTGTCGACACACGGGGCAAGGAATCTTCGTACAGCCCTGGTGGTTCATGCTGTAGTATTTCAGCAGACATTGCTCACAGAAACTGTGCAGGCATTCCAGTATCTTAGGGCGTTCATATCTCTCGTGACATATGCCGCACTCCAGATGCTGTCTGCTAATAGTCTCCAGAGCTAAACTTATCGCAGGTCCGGTTGCCATTTTGTTTTGTCTGGGAAAAAGAAAAAGAATGTGTTCATGTATTTAATAATAGCCTAAATACATGTAGGTATCGACAGCCAGAGCTATAGATGTGAATTTAAAAGAAGTGCCAAATCACCCTCTTACCAAAACTGCACATTCTCTTTAAACTATCAGTACACACTGTATCATCACTTTTTTTCCCCCCATTTGTCAATCCAATCTGTTAATTATGGAAAATGCTGAGAACTTACATCCTATCTTGAAAGCCATGCAAGTTGTTACAAAAAAATTTTAAACCAAATTCCATACATAATATTCATGGAATTAAGATGTGGTTTGAGGTCATGTATCATGCACATATGACCTTTGATTTTCTCCGCTGGTGTTAGAGTCCATAGCAGGCATCAATGGGAAGACAGTCTAGATGATAAATTGAGGAAGTACATCGTTTGGCTACATTATTTGAGCACAATCGGTGTGTTACTCAAGATACAGGGGGTGGTCCTGCCAGTATAGCTTAGCGTCACCGCCCGCTTCTTTTTGGGGGCCGCTTCCTTTTTTCTTTTCTTTTTTTCTTTTTGAAAAAATGATAAATTTGATCATTTTGGCAAAAAAATTTAAAAAAACAAAAATTTAAATCTTTTTAAAGATATCGGTACTAAAATTATAAGATCGTATTTTAGACTTTAGCATCACTGTGTACATGCTCTGGAAATATTTTTATTCTAATAGGAAGGCTAGGGTGTGCATGATGACTTGAATTGAGATGTGTCGGGCGGCCATTTTGAAGGAAAAAACAACAAAAAAGGCCTCCTCCTTGCTTTAAAAAAAAAAGAAGGCATGACGCTAAACATGTTTTTTTTTTTATTTGGCCTAAAATACTGTTCACCGACAACACACCGACAACACGCACAGCACACCCAAATAGTCCGGGAGCCCAGCCAGGTTTAATCATAATTTTGAGTGCAAAAGGTTTGAAGCGTGGGATATGTTGGGGTGACTGGGACAAATGCAAAATGGGTTTTCTTAAGTTTGGCGAGTGGTGCGTTGGGTGGGGGGAGCCCCTGACAGACCCCCCAAAATTCGATTTAATCATAATCTTGAGTGCAAACATAATTTCTTCATGAGTCGAAAGTTTATCGAGTACTGAATAGGATTTGTATACTTAAGAACAATATAATTGGTGCTAAGTACACTTAAGAAGGTCTTTAATTAGTGCTAATTACACGTTTAATCATAATTTTGAGTGCAAGGATAAAACAAGTGTCAATGTGTAGCTGACACCCTGCTGGAGCAAAATCCGCCACTTAAGAAAGTTTCAAGTGGTGCCATCCCTAATTAAGAAAGGGTCAAAGGTCATCATAAGTCATTAAACACCAATAATTATACCGTTGAGTGCAACTTGCATTTATGTGTATACAAATAGGTTATCATAGACCGATCACTGATCACAAGCTTAAGAACATGATATATGGTGCAAAGTCTAATTAAGAAGGTCTGTAATTAGTGCTAATTACACGTTTAATCATAATTACGAGTGCAAGAATAAAACAAGTGTCAATGTGTAGCTGACACCTTGCTGAAGCAAAATCCGCCACTTAAGAAAGTTACAAGTGGTGCCATCCCTAATTAAGAAAGGGTCAAAGGTCACCAGGGGTATAAATTGAACACCAACAAAGAACAATGTAAGTGCAACTTGCATTTCTATGTGCATCAACCGTTTATTATGGACCAGTCACTGATTACACGGCGCCATGTCCGATCAAAATGTCTGATTAATAAATAATTAGAATGATAATTGAAATCATAAAACGAGCGTCAAAGTGTACTTTACCAAACGCAGGAACAAAACCCACCACATACGAAATATCACAAACAGTCATGAAGTTGATTGCAATTGCCTGTACCCTATCAAACACGAATGGGTGTCAATGTGTAATACGTTAAAGTTAGGGAATAAAAAGTTAAAGTTAGACAAGATGACAATACTGCCGCCTCTATTAATGATTCTCTTGATAAAGAATGCGTAGTACCTAATGTTACATACGAGTTTTTTCAAAAGCAAATATAATCTATGTCGGTTGGGAAAGCAACAGCTCTGGATGGCATTAAAATGATCAAGATTGCTTCAACTTAGGCCTATATCATTAAATCTTTAACTGGTATTTTTAACCTGTCTATAAAAGATGTGAGCGATACCCTAAAAATTGGAAACATGCAGGAAATAAATGTAGTACAGGTAACTATTGGCCTATTTCTGTACTGCCAATTATCTCTAAGATTTTTGAAAGATAGGTGCGCACATCGGTATATAGCTACCTTGATGAAAACATTCTGATTCCTAGTTGCCAGTCAGGATTTAGACCCCTGCACTCAACTGAAAGCACCATACACGACTTAACAAACATGTGTGTTGAGGCCATGGAGAATATAGAAGTTACAGGCAGTGTGTTTTTAGATCTCAGTAAAGTATTTGATTGTGTTAATCATGAAATCTTACCAGAGAAACTAGAAAAGATGAACATGTCATCTTCTGTAATTAATTGGTTTATTAAAGTCGTAAATAAGTGATCGCAGTCAGTCTGTGAATATTAGCGGCACCACGTCCGTAAACACTGGTGTTCCGCAGGGGTCGATACTAGTTCATTGTTCTATACTAGTTGTGAAAACTAGTAAGAGCTGTATTTGGGGAGCTTCACATGAGTCATCAGCTTACATAAATAAGTTGCAGTTTGGGAATATAGAAAAAGGAAGATCACTAGTATAAACAATAAACTAGTATCGACCCCTACGGAACACCAATGTTTACGGACATGGTGCCGCCAATATTTACAGACTGACTGCGATCATTTATTTACGACTTTAATAAACCAATTAATTACAGAAGATAACATGTTCATCTTTTCTAGTTTCTCTGGTAAGATTTCATGATTAACACAATCAAATACTTTACTGAGATCTATAAACACACTGCCTGTAACTTCTCTATTCTCCATGGCCTCAAGACACATGTTTGTTAAGTCGTGTATGGTGCTTTCAGTTGAGTGCAGGGGTCTAAATCCTGACTGGAAATCAGATTGTTTTTTATCAAGGTAGCTATATACCGATGTGTGCACCTATCTTTCAAAAATCTTTGAGATAATTGGCAGTATAGAAATAGGCCGATAGTTACCTGTACTACATTTATTTCTTGCATGTTTCAAATTTTTAGGGTATCACTCACATCTTATAGACAGGTTAAAATTACCAGTTAAAGATTTAATGATATAGGCCTAAGGTGAAGCAATTTCGACAATTTTAACACCAATGCCATCCAGAGCTGTTGCTTTCCCAACCGACATAGATTATATTTGCTTTTGAACTCTTATGTAACATTAGGTACTACGCATTCTTTATCAAGAGAATCATTAAGGTAAGCGGCAGTATTGTCATCTTGTCTAACTTTAACTTTTTATTCCCTAACTTTAACGTATTACATATTTACACCCTTTCGTGTTTGAGAGGGTACAGGCAATTGTAATCAACTTCATGACTATTTGTGATATTTTGTATGTGGTGGGTTTTGTTCCTGCGTTTGGTAAAGTACATGTACACTTTGACGCTCGTTTTATGATTTCAATTACCATTCTAATCATTTATTAATCAGACATTTTGATCGGACATTGCGCCGTGTAATCAGTGATTGGTCCATAATAAACGGTTGATCCACATAGAAATGCAAGTTGCACATTTACATTGTTTTTTGTTGGTGTTCAGTTTATACCCCTGGTGACCTTTGACCCTTTCTTAATTAGGGATGGCACCACTTTTAATTTTCTTAAGTGGCGGATTTTGCTCCAGTAAGGTGTCAGCTACACATTGACACTTGTTTTATTCTTGCACTCGTAATTATGATTAAACGTGTAATTAGCACTAATTACATACCTTCTTAATTAGACTTTGCACTATATATCATGTTCTTAAGCTTGTGATCAGTGATCGGTCTATGATAATCTGTTGATATACACATAAATGCAAGTTGCACTCAACGTTATAATTATTGGTGTTTAATGACTTATGATGACCTTTGACCCTTTCTTAATTAGGGATGGCACCACTTGAAACTTTCTTAAGTGGCGGATTTTGCTCCAGCAGGGTGTCAGCTACACATTGACACTTGTTTTATCCTTGCACTCAAAATTATGATTAAACGTGTAATTAACACTAATTAAATTAGACCTTCTTAAGTGTACTTAGCACCAATTATATTGTTCTTAAGTATACAAATCCTATTCAGTACACGATAAACTTTCGACTCATGAAGAAATTATGTTTGCACTCAAGATTATGATTAAATCGAATTTTGGGGGGTCTGTCAGGGGCTCCCCCCACCCAACGCACCACTCGCCAAACTTAAGAAAACCCATTTTGCATTTGTCCCAGTCACCCCAACATATCCCACGCTTCAAACCTTTTGCACTCAAAATTATGATTAAACCTGGCTGGGCTCCCGGACTAAAAACGTAATCTTGACAAAAAGGTATGAAATAGTACCCACGATCGACGATACAAATGATTGTGCTTGACTAGACCCAATAATTGGGGCGTTTTCACTCCTTTTTTTAAATTTTGGATTTTGTCTGTCGCTAGACTTGACTAGTGCCAGTGATACTAGTACTAGTGCTTGACTTGACTTGATGAGCCCGCCTGCCTGTCCCTGGCCTGGTTAATTACATTTCTTTTGTGAAAATGAAATTTGTTTACGCAAAAATAAATATATCTCTAATCCAAAAAACAGCGTCAGGTTGCAAAATTCTTTTCCATGTTCTAATTAACCGATAATATTAATAATATCTTTGCTCACTTTTTGTTATTGTCCTTTCAAGTTTCATCGGTCATCGAAGCAACACGGAAGTATGTACAACTACAAAGTCGATGTTGAATGCCACGTGATAAAGAGCGCCACCAAGACAACACGCCCAGCGTTATCACTCTGGCCGTTTCCCAAGCCCAATAGGCTCCGTTGTGCTCTATTACTCGATTTACTGCATAAACGAACCCAATACGGAGACGAAGCTTAGGCTTGGAAACTGGCGGTTGAGCACAACCTGCGCGAGGGCGCAGCGCGGTGTATATTACTCGGGTTAAATTACCTATGGGTGCACTACACTGATTGTGTGGGCACGATCTACCAGTACCACTAATTAACTACATTTTTTCATTGTCACACAGAAAAGAGCCATAGACTGCACTCGTTCACAACTACACATCTCACTAAAGAGTACAGTGGCGTTACTTCAAACTACTCTTATTGCTTTTTCGCATTAATGCAAACCTTTAAATTTAATCTAAACTGATATGACATCCATGAATATACTGTAATACACGTTCTAAAATGAATATAACGTTCCTTACAATACCTTTATGCTTACACTCTTTGTAATTTTCCTGTAATGGTCTTTGGAACCTGAGCCTATAGACACACCTTTAAGAACAAAGTCGTCTGTGAGTTGCTTCCGTCAAATCTGCTTACAACCAAAAAGTATCTCAACTCATGTTGCGTACCGTAGTTGTTTTTCCCATTGTCTTAATTATGTTGTCTTGCCTCTTCCGCACTAATTTTTTTCTTTTTATTTTAATATTTTCTTATTTGCTTATTTCTTGTCTTTTTTTTCATTCCTTGATAGTTTCCTTCAAAAACTGATTTGTTCCTTTGATGAGCCGTATCTCCATCACAATAATAGTAGAGGGGAGACCCCCCCCCCCCCCCCCCCCCCCCCACACACACCCCTCTTCCGCTCTTGTCCCTATATCATACACACACATCCCTATCTCAAAGGAATTACTGAGATTTCGCAATGGTTGGAAATACCGGACTATTTTTAAACACTTCCATCAATTTATTAAGTTACACTTTGTTTGGCAATACTGTTACACATCCGCGCATGCTGTTGTCAGTCAGTAATCTGGTTTCCTAACCTGCATCTATCAATTGCTCTGTTTTGCCTGAATGAAGTCGAGGAACAGCATTAATGTTCTTGGTTTTTCCCAGCATCTATTCACGCAAAACTTAAAAAATTGATCTCCGTCACAATATTTACCATAAATATAAACTATATTTCAAACCCATACAATTTAGAAATTTACAACAAAAGCAAATGGTGTATACTACCTTCAAATCATGTAACTTTGAAACCTAGAGGAGTACATTCAAAAATTCAAAAAATCTCTATAAAAGCCCACAGCACGGTATACAGTATATCTGTTTATTTCTCTATCTGTTTGCCTATTTTATAAAAACAAATCTTCCAGAGGGAACTATATCAATATTATTGGAGAACTAACCTATACTGGGCGAGTTTTCAGGTAAAATCTCTATATGAGGGTACAGCATTAACAATCATTTTGTTCATCTATCGCCACCACGACATTATTCAACAGTGTACACCTTAGATCTTGCTACATTATGACCCACACTTATCACTCTTTTAGAAAAGAAAAGAAAATCCGAACAAATAATAAATTGTCACTCGCGTAATTGGTGTTAAACGTCGCGGTTTTAGTAAAACATTTATTCATTTTGTGTGTAAAATAACGTTAACATTATCATAATAATTTAATATAGGTTTCCCCGACCAATTTCTCAAAATGAAGCGAATTAGCTCCCTGCTGTTGTTCCCGTGGTTCGTATTACTCATCCTACGTTAATTTTTGGGCATTTGGTTTAAGTGGTCATTCAATTTAGCAGTCGGTTCGGTAAAAGTTTATATGCATTTAGAAAGATCCACATTTCTCTATTCGTTTTAATTTTCGCTCATTCTATTTAGCAATTTCTGCATCCAGAAACTTAGGTTTCGCCGCTTTTTATCAAATATACATATAGTTTTTGTATGTTTTTTACTTAATTAATAATATTTAATTGAAATCTGTGTTAATTTTTTCCTTCTGTTTTTCATTTTTCTTCTAACTGATTTGTCTTTCTGATGTGTTAAACAAGCGGGAAAAGGCTATCAATTTGGTTCATTTGTTGCTGCTTCTTTGTGGCAGAATGTTGTTAGAAAAGTTCTCATTTACTTTGGAATTTGGAATAAGGCACTGTATAATTCTAAAGAACTGAACCGTTTTCGAATTCCTTTGCTTATATTCCATATACTGGCCAAACTGGCGCAACTGGAAGCTCGAGCGAATTTGAATGACCCAATGTGACATTGTTGCAAAATGAAGTTGGATGCATCGAGATTAAAAATGAACAATCTATTTAGCTAATACAAATGTTGATCTAAAACGTGCATCAAAATTCGTGCAAAAATGGGCGATTCTTATTTATTTATTTGTCGTTTTATTTAACCAGGGTGGCCTTAACATTTAAACAACTGCTTTCCAAAAGGGCCCTGCATATAACCTAAACAGTATTTAAAACATAAATTGAAATAAAACAAGACCAAAAACAAAACAAAAAATTTAAAATTTAAATCAAAAATTTAAATCTAAAATTTTAATTAACATTTTAAATTAACATTTTAAATTAACATTCAAATTACCGTTCAAATAAAAATAAAAAGGACCTTATAGAAAAAGATATATTAGATCCAAAGACTATTCCAATAAATACAAACAGCATCTTAATTAAAAGCATTAAGACTGCTGTTTCATAGGAATTTTAAAAACATGTTAAGATTAAGCAAACAAATACAATGATGAAACATAATTATAGCAAACAAAATTCATATAAAATACGAATTTGAATGTGCAAGACAATAAGAACAAATATTAAAATACATATAAAAACAATGACAGCAAAGAAAGAACAGGACAAATAAAAAACATCAGAACAAGAAATAAAAATGAATAAAAACAAGGACTAGGCTTAATAAACATTGGTTTTCGATAAGTAAAATCTAGAGACAAAATGAACTTAAAAGATATAAAAATAAAGTTGCCAGCAACATTAATTAAACAAAGCTTTAAAAACATTAAAAAGAGCTTTAAAAACGATTTGGCTGCCAAATCTATAAAAACTGACCGGGAAAACCTACATGTTTATTAAAAGTAGTTTCATATTAGCTATTTCTGCAAGTACATTGTACATCAATGCTATGGCTAATACAATGTACTGCCATCATCAAACACAATACAAAACACATATGTACATGTATACAAACATTATTTTAACGATTTGTTAAAGACTGTAAAATAGAAAACAAAAGAAGTCCAATTTTGGATCCTTAATGGAAGCCATATAAAAAGAAATTAGAGAGAAGACTCGTAACCCTCTAAAGATAGATAATTATAATACCATGGTTAATAGTACGAAAGGCATTAGAAAGGTCTAACAAATATTACAAGATTACTAAAGGGTGAATTGATATTAGTAGTTACTTTATCAATTAACTGAGTGATAGCGTGCGATGTTGAGTGATGTTCGGTTAACAAAACTATATGTTAGATATATTATATTACACAGTATAATAACATTTTAAAAAATAGTGGTACGACTGTAAGTGTATAGTTACAATTGAGATTGGTCTATAATAATTAACCAATTTCGAACTAGCAACTCTTGAAGATAGAAGTAACTCTGGCAATTTTCACTTTTGCAGGATTTATTCCTGTTGAGATGGGGAACATTCACGATGAGGGGGTTCAAGGCTTAGGAAGTGAACAAACATTTTTCTTTATTAGTGAACTGTTTATTAGATCACAACCTGTAATATTTTTCTTTGCAGGTTATGTGCGATATCAATGATTTATTGACCCGTTAATTACTTAGGGAAGAAAAGTTATTAAACTACTCTTGTGACGTCACTATATTCAGAAAAGTGTCGATTATTTTAAAGAATGTACAGTTAACTGTACATTCTTTTAAGAATTAACAGAAAAAGAACGACTCAATGGACACAGAAATTGCTATTGTTATATTTATTACAACTTAGTAAGAGCTATGTTGACAGTTTCTCTAGAGCTTTCAACAGTTAATTGTCTTGGAGGTCTCTTTGCCGTGTAGACGCGCTTAATCGGTTTCAGCCCTGCTGACTGCTCTCCTATAGTCCTCACTGGTTCTGGCCACCGAAGCCCTTGTTGTAGAGACGAGATGCTGCTATGCTCGACCGTATGGAGTGGTTCGTCCAAAAGCCTTGTTGCACAGATTTGCCACAACCTGGGATATCAACAATAACAAAAATAAAATAAAATGGATGCGCCAAACCGCATGTAACAAATTGCATCAAGGTTTGTCTAAAACATTCGAAAATGAAAATGGCCCAAGAACTTATTACGACTAAGAAAACAAATGGAGGATAAACCTTTTTATTAGCAAGGTCGAAGCGATGGTTTGCAATTTAAAATATGTACATTTCTTGTAAATGGGAATAATTTTCGACGGAGATAGGTCATAGTTATGTCATACGTTCGAAGGTCCTAAAAAGTACTACTAATGCACAACTTTAAAAGGGCTGGTATATACGTATAACACGTACATGTACTTTACATTCGCTAACTCGCCCATGTTGTCCTGTCCTGTCGTATACCTGTGTAGCAAAAACGGCAGAAAAACCAACAGAAATTAGTTTTGTTCCGAGTCCGGTTTGACGTGTGATAATGAAACCGTTCAGGGTTTAACAAAAGGCTGGTATACTTTCGACACGGAATAATGACTACTGACGCTATTGTTACACCATAAAAAGGGCTAAAATTTGTAAAAATAATAAGCCAAAATGAGCTGCTGATGAGAGCTAAGCCAAATGTTGGTAATAACAAGTAAGTTCTTGTTTCCTTTTCTTGCTTATTTTCCATCATTACCTGATCCGTTAGGGGTCCAAATCAGCCTCGAGTAGTAGGAAGTTTCTTCACCTCTGAATCTGCCGCTTTAGTATAAATCCTCATTGGAGTATAAATCCTCATCGAATATGTCCCAAAATACTGGTGTAAATCACCATCAAAATACATTGGCAAGTCAGTTCTTGAGGTGACACAACATATCTCCAAACGTATTCCTACTCAAAAATATGTACGGATCCTCACTGGAAGACATGTTAGCAGAGACACACCCGACGCACGAATGTATGGCATCAAATGACTTCGATGTCGAATGTACTGGGCATTTTAAACACCCTCATTTTACCCAACCTTTATTGAATTGTGTGGTTACGCAACACGGAGACTAGACAGGACAAAGCTTTCACATTCCTTAGTAGCTTGCACCACTGAACAATGGAATTAAATCGTCTCATACTTTAAAGCATTAGTAAGAATTTACACTTGTTGTTCCTTTTAAATATTGACAATGGGTGTAAAAGGGACGTAGTTTAAGTCGGAGAAACGACTCAAAAGGTGGACATTCTTTGATTCAAATTGGGCTCGGACGCTGCGCGTCCTCGCCCATTCGAATCAAAGAATGTCCACTTTATCGTCATTTCTCCTTAACGGATTCGACAAATAATCAATAACAGTTACATGTGTTTGGGGGATTTTATCACCAAGGGTTTGACCAATCACAGTAAAATAACTATTAAAATGGCCAGCTACAGTATACGATGCGGATTATCATACATGTAGTTCCACCAATAAGCTACATGTGTGGATTTTGAAGAAAATCGTTTTTGAGATAATCGCAGGAAGATTTTCTCCTACTTTAAAACTTCAAAAATACTACTTTATTTGCAACAACTTTTGCAGTACAAAGGAAACCTTCACATGATTCTATGAGGTCATTTTTTACATAAACCCAGTAATTAGAATTAACACAATGGTAATTAGCCTAAATTAATTCGTGAAAACGTAAATTCAAGTTTTCCTACATTGCCGTCCTTTCTGTTTAATGTGTTTTTCCATAATGGAAGGGGCGCACGTGTTTACAGGCGCGCACGGCCGAAAATGTAACAAAGATGTGTGGCTCTTTGTGAAAAAGAAAATACCCTTGACCTACTTTTACGCCTTTCTATGCAATACATTTTGTACACGTTCAAGGGGCAGTAACGTTTGTCTCTTCGTGAAAATACAAAATGCAATTTTCGAGATGGCTGCATGCCCCTTGCACCAATAATGCAACTCAAATAATCAATGTTTTGCTAACAGAAGCACGTGAATTTCTTTTTACAGCGTTTTAAAGCAAAACAGTTAGAGAAAAAAAAAAAAAAAAAAAAAATGTCAAGTTTGACATGTGTGGCTCTTTGTAAATACAGTGTATGTGGCTCTTAACATAAGTTAAGAGTTTCAGAGAACACTATTTTGTTCGATTTGAATAATTTCGATGCGATAAATATTGATGATTGGGCTTTATATTTGTGTGTGACAGATTTGTGTGTGCACGTGCGTACGTTAGTAAGGGATTCCCTTGGTTTCCGGTTTTCAGTTGACAATGACCAAACAATGTACAAATGTAGAACGATATACAACAGTAAACTGAACTATTGGCATGTCATTGGTGATTAGAAACAGACATGACTGGTTACAATGTCACGTAACACCTGGTGATACATCTTGACTGGTAGTAGTCAGCCACACCAGCTGCCCATCTGATGTGAATGTGATTATGTAGGGCCAGTGCAGACCTTAATGCACTTGAGAAAGCGACCTTGAGGGTCATAGTGGTGGATACGACCCGTGGTAAAATCATTATACATTGCAACATAGATACCTGAGCAACCAGTGCACACACCGCGGCAGCGCTGTACTGGTTGACATTTTCGCTTATTCTATTTAGCACTTTCTGAATTCATAATATTAAAAGGGAAACGAATCAGGCAAGATGTGAAGTAATTTGTTTAAGTAAACTTTTACACAAGTTTAAATCTAGTCTAGTTAATTCAGTTTTAAATATCTGTCTCTAACCCAAAGAAGTAAAATATAAGTTAGCAATGCGGGAAAATTATACATGTGTGAAAGTCAAAATCAACCAGTAAACTTTGGCAATATTTATCCCCGCTTTTTATCGCGTATACACATAGTTGTTATGCTAAAGGTGAATTCGAATAGCCAAACTGGCGCAACTGGAAGTTCGAGCGAATTTGAATGACCCAATGTGAAATGTTAATGTCTCATTCTTGAAATTGAATTGTTGCAAAATACAGTTGAATGCATCGAGATTGAAATTTAACAATATATTTAGTTAATTGAAATGTTGATCTAAAACGTGCATCAAAATTCGTGCGAAAATGGGTGATTCGGCATCAATTTGGCTGCCAAATCTAATAAACTGACCGGGAAAACCTATATCAAAAGTATAGTTCTAGATTAGCTATGTACATAGATGTTATTATGACTAATACATTGTACTGCCATCAGCAAACATAATCAAAGAAAATGATTTTGACGATTTAAAAAAAATTATTAATGTAAATAGAGAACAAAAGAGGTCCAATTGTGGATCCTTGAGGGACAGCATATGGAAGTTGTTTAGAGAGAAGACTCGTAAAGACAAATAATTATAATACCATGGTTAATAGTACCAAAGACATTAGAAAGGTTAAACAAATATTCCAAGTGTACTAATAAAAGGGGTGAATTAATATTAGTAGTTACTTTATCAATTAATTGAGTGATAGCGTGCGATGTCGAGTTATTTTCCCGTCAACAAAACGGTACAAGTATATTAGATATATTATATTAAACAATATAATATATTAAACAAAATGACCTACATGTACATGTACTTTTACGCTATTCCATGCAATACATTTTGTACACGATCAAGGGGCAGTAACGTTTGTCTCTTCGTGAAAATGCATTGTCAAGATGGCTGCTCCTTGCACCATTATTGTAATTTATATAATTAATAATCTTTTGCTTACAGAAGCATGTCCAAATGGTCAAGTACAGCGTTTTAAAGCAAAATAGTGAGAGAGAAAAATCGAAAAAAACACTAATGTGTGGCTTTTAACATTAGTTAAGAGTTACAGAAAACACTATTTTGTTCGAATTGAATAATTCCGATGCGATAAATATCGATTATTGGGCTTTATATATTGTGTGTGAGTGACATATTGTTTTATAAATATGTGACATCACACGGCACGCACATTGGTAAGGGATTTTCAGTTAACAATGACCAAACAATGTACAAATGTAGAACGATATACATTTGTACAACAGTAAACTGAACTATTTGCATGTCATTGGTGATTAGAAACGGACATGACTGGTTACAATGTCACGTCACACCTGGTGATACATCTTGACTGAGCAGTAGTCAGCCACTGCCAGCTGCCCATCTGATGTGAATGTGATTCCGCAGGGCAAGTGCAGACCCTGTGCAATGCACTTGAGAAAGCCACCTTGAGGGTCATAGTGGTGGATATGACCCCTGTTATCACCATTTCGCATTGCAACATAGATACCTGAGCTATCAGTGTACACACCGCTGCAGCACTGTACTGGTTGACCATTGATGGTAGGTTTGATAGTGCACCTTGTAGTACCATTGCCATCAGCAACATTTACTGTCTGTGACCATGAACTGATGACAATTCTATCATTGCTGTCTAAAGCCAGATAGTAAGGTGCAACCTTGACTGGTATGGTACGTAGGAGCTCACCATCAGTGGGGCTGTGTTCAGTCAACACCAGCCTCTTGACATCACCTACTACGATGGTACCATCATTCTTGACAGCTACACTCTGGAGGTTAACTGCGGTCTTACTGACCTCACTCGGTGGCACTGTTGGGAACTCGTAGACCAGCGTGTTGTCGCTGTTCAACACCTTCACACGGGATGCGCCTTCCTCGACGACCACCAAACGATTATTGGTGCGTGTAGATGCGATGTTGCGTGGAACTGTAGGAGTAATGATGTCCAAACAAACAGACGACCATTATGCATTTATTGCACAATCCTTTCAACACAGACATTCTTGAAAGAGTAAAAACTGCAGTAGAAAAATGTCTGTCGAAGAATACATTGTTAAGATTTGGTACACATGTTTGAGAAATCACTACGTCTTATAATTCATCTTGCATGATCTTGTTATGTTTTTGGTGTTTATTTATGCCCCACATTCATGCTTAACCGTGACTTCTTTTTCTGTGTAAATAATGTGCTATATAGAATTTTAAAAAAGTCTTCCATGCCGAAGAGTGATAAACATACACTGCAAAAACTGTGTTTAGCGTGTAAACACTTTTCTATCAGTTTGTAAACGCTTTTACATACTAAACATTTAGCATAATGATAGAGAAGAGTTTTAGTAATTTAAAATCGAGTTTAGAAATTGGATATGGGTATTTAGCTGCAAAACATGTCAACTGTTAGTGTTAGCAAACAAAGTCTGTTTACTCGGTAGCACAGATTTTTGAGTCTAAACCCTGAATATCGATGTTTACCGATGTTTTCTTTCATCAAATTCAAAGTATTTATGTGTGGTTTTTTCTCTAACTATCAGATGTATTTTGCTTGGAATTCCCATCTTTTTCAAAGAGCTTCAGGAATAAAGCAAATCAATTTACTGAGGTGAAATTGTCATTGTTGGTTTGTCCACTTTTGAAATGTTTTCATGAAATATACATTGAGGTTGAAAAACATTCACATGTCATGAATACCAACTTATTGAATACAGTAAATCATTATTTTGTTTTAAATTTCACAGTTTCAATGGAGTTTTATTTACTTTTGTTTACCTTATTTGTTAAAAATTTAAATACAGAGAATATTAGTGAAGAGCAAATGAAAATTGTTCAAGTGCATTATTTCGCAGATGGCGTGTAATTTTAACTTACGTCCTTGCATCGGGATTGTGCTTTTCTGGTTCCCATCGATGCCGCAGATCACAACTCGATTGTTGTAGCAGTCAGTCACTGCAATCTCATCAGGTTGACGAGCAGCAATGCCCCAAGCCCCATTGAACTGTCCTGGACCTCTTCCCTCTCTACCAAACTCCCCACACAGCTCCCACTTGTCTTCCATCACCACCTCACCCAGATTGATGTCACCAATCCAACCACTCTGCTTGAACTTCAGAAATGCCAGCCTGTCATCAACTCTAGGAATAGCCTGACCGGCCAACCGTTTCAAGTCTTCGCTGATTGTAAGATACAGTGACAGGAAGTCACTATCCGATGCAGTCCTTGTCACCTCTCTAGCTGTATCTAGTGAAAACTGAAACCTCTCCACAGCCAAGCTCGCGGTTTTCTCACATTCTTCAAGTTTCTGCTCACGATCCGACTGAATGTTTTTGATGTCGTCAAGGATGCGATTTTCTTGGGCCGTGATCTCTGCTCGTATCTTAGCTGCTCTGTCTTGCACTTCTGTTGTGACCCTCCTGAGTGTGAGACTCAAATCTTCTTTCAGTCGTAAGACTTTTTCTTGGGATTCTTTGATTTCCTTCATTGAGTTTTCAAGTGGATAAAACAGTTCAGCCAACGATTGCTTGTAAGTGGATGCTGCCTCGTCTCCCTCAATGTACGAGTGTTCTGGTTTGCAGTGGTTTACGACCGTACAGTCTCGGCAGATGAGTATTTCACACGTAGTACAAAAGAACCTCGCTGCTTCGCCCGCATGGATCGGACATTTTGGATGTGGTTTCTGATGTTTCTTTGTCAGCGTAACCTTTCCCTCACGAATGTCCTTCAGTGGAGTCACCTTGTGGTTTGATGAAACAGCAAATCGAAGATGCATTTTACTACAGGCCGAGCACACATTTTGGTCGCAATCCAGACATCTATGTGTTGCCTCATTGGCTTCCTCACAAATACCACACAAAATACCAGCATCACCCAAGCTCACTACCTTCTCCTGAAGTACAATCTCCTCAACCAAACCGATTAGATGAAAGTTGGTTTTCAGACCCTGCACCCCCGCCTCTGTAAGCTTCGTCTCCTGTCGACACACGGGGCAAGGAATCTCCGTACAGCCCTTGTGCTTTGTGCTGTAGTATTTCAGCAGACATTGCTCACAGAAACTGTGCAGGCATTCTAGTATTTTAGGCCGTTCGTATCTCTCGTGACATATACAGCACTCCAGATGCTGTCTGCTAATCGTCTCTAGAGCTAAACTTATTGCAGGGCCGGTTGCCATTTTGTTTTGTCTGGAAAAAAGAAAAGTAATGTGTTCATGTATTTAATAATAGGTATCGACAGCCAGAGCTCTAGATATGATTTGAATTTGAAAGAAGTGCAAAATCAACCTCTTACCAAAACTGCACATCCTCTTTAAACTATTATCATCACTTTTTTTTCTTCCCATTTGCCAATCCAATCCGTTAATGAGAATGATGAGAATTTAGAATTTACTTGCATCCTATCTTAAAAGCCATGCAAGTTGTTACAAAAACATTAAACCGAATTCCATACATAATATTCAGGGAATTAAGATGTGGTTTGAGGTCATGTATTATGCACATGACCTTGGATTTTCTCCGCTGGTGTTAGAGTCCATAGCAGGCATCAATGGGAAGACAGTCTAGATGATAAATTGAGGAAGTACATCATTTGGCAAAATTATTTGAGCACAATCGGTGTAACTCAAGATACAGGGTGGTCATCATGGCAGTATTGCCACAAGTTAAAATCCAGATAATTATGTACGATGAAAATAAACACTTTCTTTGCATTTTTGCACTGATTGGTTGCGGTCCTAAAATACTGTTCACCGACAACACATACACCGACAACACACCGAAAACGTAATCTGTAAATGACAAAAAGGTATAGCAAATACTGAAATAGTACACACGATTACAAATGATTGTGATTGACTTGAGCCTCTGGCTGGGTTCTTTTGTGAAAATGAAATTTGTTTTTACGCAAAAATATATCTCTAATCCAAAAAAACAGCGTCAGGTTGCACAATTCTTTCCCATTTTCTAATTGACCGATAATATTAATAATATCTTTGCTCACTTTTTGTTATTGGTCCACTCATCATCGGTCATCGATTCGAAGCAACACGGAAGTACTGTACATGTGTGTACAACAAGTCGACGTTGAATGCAACGTGATGAAGAGCGCCACCAAGACAACACGCCCAGCGTTATCACTCTGGCCGTTTTCCAAGCCCAATAGGCTCCGTTCGGCTCTATTACCATTGACGAATTACTGCATAAACGAAACCAAAACTGAGACAAAGCTTGGGCTTGGAAAACGGCGGTTGAGCACAACCTGCGCGAGGGCGCAGCGCGGTGTTACTAGTAATAGTACCCGGGTTAAATTAACTATGGGTGCACTACACTGATTGTGTGGGCACGATCTACCAGTCCAGTACACTGACCTCTACACCTGGACGGACCATTGTCCATATTCTGCTGTGCTAACACTTGAAGTCGGCGCGAACTGGAAGTGCAACATGGCGGACCCGAGACGTCACTGCTGTGAGCCAATGAAATGTCCAGGTGTGGAGGTCAGCGGATTTATTCTGTACATTTTGTATTTATAAACATTACGTAATACGTATCGTACCAACACCTGGACATTTCATTGGCTCACAGAGTCACGTCGTGGGTCCGCCATGTTGCACTTCTCCGCATGCCGACTTCAAAATGAAACAATGATGATCTGTCCATGTATAGAGGTCAGTGGTCCAGTACCACTAATTAACTACATTTTTTCATTGTCACACAGAAAAGAGCCGGACTGCACTCGTTCACAACCACACATCTCACTAAAGAGTATAGTGGCGTTACTTCAAACTACTCTTATTGCCTTTTCGCAATGCAAACCTTTAAATCTCATCTAAATTGACTATGACAACCATGAATATAATATTTAATACACGTTCTAAACTTAATCTAATGTTCCTTACAATACCTCCATGCTTACACTATTCGTTTCCATGGTCCTCGTCTTTAGAACCTGAGCCTATATCACAGTTTTAAGAACAAAGTCGTCTGTGGGCTGCTTCCGTCAAATCCGCTTACAACCAAATAATACCTCATCTCATGTTGCGTACCGTAATTTCTTCCCCATTTTGTCTTAATTATGTTTTCTTGCTTCCTCCTCAATTATTTTCCCCTTTTTATTTTAATATTTGCTTATTTCTTGTCTTTTTTTCATTCCTTGATAGTGTAATTTATCATATTTTCCCCTCCATTTATTTTGTTGTGTCAGTCATTGTCTTGTTTGTTTGTTGAGGTGTTTGTTTGAAAACACGTTTCCTAAAAATTATTTACTTTACCTGCACAGGGCCCTTGAAAAAACGGATTTGGTTCCCCCCTCCCCCCCCCCCCCCCCCCCCCTCCCCTCTTCCTCTCTTGTTCCTATATCCTATATACACATCCCTCTATGTATCTCAAAGGAATTACTGAGATTTCGGCAATGGCTGGAAATACCTGACTATTTTCAAAAACTTCCCCCAATTTATTAAATTAAGTTACACCTCATTTGTTTGGCAATACTGTTACACATCCGTGCATGCTGTTGTCAGTCAGTAGTCTGGTTTCCTAACCTGCATCTATCAATTGCTCTGTTTTGTCCGAACGAAGTCAAGGAACAGCATTAATGTTCTTGGTTTTTCCCAGCATCTATTTACGCAAAACTTAAAAAATTGATCTCTGTCACAATATTTACCATAAATTAAAACTATATTTCAAGCCCATACATTTTCAAAAATTACAACAAAAGCAAAAGGTGTATAGCCTACTACCTTCAAATCATGTAACTTTGAAACATAGTAGTAGGCCAGCCGAAGTGTGAAAATACACTTTGGACAGCATTGTTTGTTAATGGCCGCAATCCATGCTAAATCTTTTGTTCATGGGATCAGGAAGACGAATAGGGTGGATGCCACGCATGTTTTTGAATTTTAAGGTCATTTTGAGGTCAAAAGGTCAATAAGGTCAAAAATCAGTATTTTCAAAATTTGTACAAATGTTTACCGCAATTGATAGATCTGTCCATAAAAGTTATTGTTAACTTCATGTTGATACACCAAACCTATGAAATTAACGGATAAACTTTCATCTTGTACACAAATATATAGCAAAATGAAATTTAAAAGTGTGATTTCTCAAAAAGTGCATATCTTAGGAATAACGAAGTTGTTTGCACTCCCTATCTCATCGGTGCATATACTTGTTTCAAATTACTATTTTCAAAGGTAAAGGTACCCCCAGGCAGTTTTTTTATATACAAAATTCATATACCACACCTTCAGATAATGTTATGATGTAATGAAACAAGTACATTTGAACGAAGAGAATTTGAACGTGTAGTGGTGTTATAGTTTGACATGGTGCTTGTAACTTTGACAATTATTTCGTTGTGGCAGGGTACATCACTTTTTTTTGTACATCAGAATAATTATGTGCCCACCTAAGCTTGCTCACAATAAAAGAATGGAAACATTAGTGTATGAGTCTATTGGCCAGCTGGGTTGTTGCAGTCAGTTGCGTCACAACCGCAGGCATAAGTGCACCTTAGGTCCTTTTTGAAGCAATGCATCGGGATGTCCTGCACTTTGATTTGCATCCACATGAAACTAGCTCAAGACATGCATCTGGGATAGGGAGTAGTCTTGTCCAGACATCTTCCAGGTAACCTGACTCTTTCTTCCAAGCTGTTGTGTCTAAGGAAGATGGGACATCTTCCTATTCCTCGTCTGCCTAAAACCAAATCTTTGCCCCGTAGTTGGCGCGTACTGTGTGAAGTTCCAGTGCATCTCTTGTTGGCGGTAACATCTCCAGCACCCGATTTCACTAAACTTTGCGACGCGTCGAAATTGGAGTTACGAAGAGTAACGCGTCGCATCTCGCGACGCGTCGTACGATCCATTTGACTAAAGTTACGATGCGTTCAACGCGTCGCAAATACCTTGACAACGGCAAGTAACACGTCGTAAGTTACGAAGTGTATTTGGGTCGTCGTAAAATAAGATGCGTCTTTTCATAGCCAGTTTTAGGCCATAGAAATGAAACAAACGAGACTAGAATATTCAGAGAATGTGTTGGAAGTTGTAAATAAAACAGTCATCGTAGTCATATGAATAAACCTTGAATAGTGCACTTGAAATTTAAAATTAGCTAGAGGTCCACAGCAAGCTTGTTTTTCGTTAAAATTGCATCGTACGTCAGCCATTTTGATTTACATTTTTGAAGCTTGGCGAGAAGAAATTCTACGACTCTTTGCTGAATACCAGATGGCTATTTACTGTGAGTTGAATAGGTACATACAACAGTCGTTGTTTTGTGCTAAATACACCTACGACGCGTCGCACGTACGATGTGTTTCGTGAAATCGATTTCACGACGCGTCGCAGCTGCGACGCGTCGTGGATATACGACGCTTCGCAGTGCTGCGATGCGTCGTAAGTTAAGAAGAGTTTAGTGAAATCGGGTGCTGACCCTTCTTCGCCTTACCAAAAAGTTGGAGTCTGGCATGGTTGATGGTTGGCTGCTCATGTTCACCCTATAGGTGACATACAAACTGCTCAATGGGGCAAGTTATCCATCACAACCAATTCCCTTGACGTGTAGTGGTTGCTTCTCAGTGATTTGCCAGCACATTTTCTTCACATGGCCATGGAAGGAGGAGGTTGTATCACATCCTGTAAGGGCATGAAAGCTGAGCAGGTTATCCCTCACAGGTTGTGCGAGTCTCTCAGATACTGCATGTATTGGGTAACATTTTGTGCTTCTTTGCCGTTCCCGGGATCATCTAAACTTCTGTTGCTTTTGAAGATAACAAGTGCGCCAGAAGTAGCATCACGTCTCTATCCCTGCAGATGGCCACCACTCTTGTATATCCTTCATTGACCACCTCACATGCATGGAGTATCTACCTGCTGTCAGCCTCTTCGTGGTTTCCTTGATGGACTACAACGAAAACTCACACATTAAATTTATTATCGGACCTTGTTTATGTTGTGTTCAGGTAACACTTTATTGTTACGGTCATGTTTTTCTCTAAATTATTTTGTTGCAATTTGACCGACAAAATTAGACCTCGATTCTTCGATTTTGAAATTTCCCGCCCTGTACTGGTTCCCGGCAAAGATCCACTGAAAAGTAAACAAAAGACGCCATTTTATTCCGTGTGTATTATGTATGCGTTTTCATGCAGAGGCATGAAGTTTTTACGAATCTTTTTTTTATAGTGTATTACTATCACTCAGCTACAATAATGCCAACTTCATGTGTTGTTGGTGGATGCACGAGAAATTGTTCGAAGAATCCAGAGATTCATTTTGTGCAATTTCCGCGGGATCCTGCGTTATCAAAGGAATGGTGGGTGAAGTTCGTAAATATTACACGAAAAGATTTCACCTTCTCAGAAAGAAGTAGGCCTTTGATTTGTTCAGCACATTTTTCAGAGGACTGTGTTGAACCTTCAAGTGCTTTGAAAAAATCACTGGGATTGACAACAAAGTTTCGTTTGAAGCCTGGATCGATCCCCACATTGAAAGCGCCAAACATCGAGAGAATTCGTACTATTACTACCACCAGGCCTACTGCTTCTACGTCGGCCGAGTCATCGGCAACCGCCGGGTCTGCCGTGGCCACAGAGTCATCAGCAGGTGAGCTCCCCTCGTCTGGTGAGCTCCCCTCATCGCTAGAGCTCCCCTCATCGCTAGAGCTGCCATCACTGTCCCGACAGAAGTACCTCCACGAAATGCCTCTTCCTCATCTATACTGTGGTCTTCCCAATACTCGCTGCTATCGGACATTTTTCGCTGTTTTTTGGTCGAAAATAGTTGTACCAAAATATAGCCTAGCTTGTCCGCTGTTATTCCGCATTGCATTGTACGGTAAAAATGCACGCACACGATCGATCCGAGTAAATCGTCATGGGTAGTACGTCACACACAAAGTATGAATTATTCATGAGTTAAGGGCTTTTGCTGAAACTGAGTTTTTCTGGGTCGTAGAACGCCGATCAATTTTGGGTTTTTTTTGCATGAAGGAACAAGTTTTATTGAATACTAATGATATATTAGTAATCATTATACATTTCTCGAACAAAAACAGCAACACAGCCTTTATCATTATTCCGTTGTAGTCCATCTTTAAAGTTTTACAGCATCTCTCCTCGTGGACCTGGCTTCTGTAACATCAAGGAACTCACCGCCTGTTACTATCTCGTTTCTTTGCAGTATAGATCCTTGCCCTTCTGTACGATGGCGTTTGACAAGAACTTGGCGAGATCAGCTTTGTTTTCATCCAAGGCAATGAATTGGCCCAAACCTTTGGGAGTGGGACCTGAGGTCCATCGATGAGCTTTCGAATTGGCCTTTTTTGTCTTATTCCCATTCGCTTAGATCGAGTCACTGCCTTAATGGGCCCTCTCCAACGCAGCGATCAAATACCACGTCAACTCTTGTTGTATTCTCTCCAAAGTTTTGTGTCACACTATTTACGAAAACACCAGCGTAGTCACCAAAATGTTTGACACCCATGAGGCTTTCCAAAAGCTTAGATGAGTGCTAAACCATCTATCAGCACACATGTACATGTCTTCATGTTGGCATTTGGTATATTTGTGGGCGTGGTAAGCCCAGCCATTAAGATGTTGATCAGATCTGCCTTGCTGTTGAATTCATCTTTCCTGCAGTCTTGGCGAGAGACAGTGCGACTGAAGACAGCTCATGCTGGAGATTTTTCACCATTTCCAAGTGGTCGACGTCCAGTGGCAGCATTGAGCAATCGTTGTAGTAATTACTTTCTGTCGGCTTTGATAATCTTCTGAACATTTTGTTTGGTAGAAACATTTGCTTTGTACAGATCAGCACAAGTTTTTAAGCGATGTTTCTTCAATCAGAAGTTGCTTCACGTTGGTCATCAAATACTGCTTTCCACGACCTACCGCCTTTGGAAGCTCACTTACCACATCAATTGGTGCAGTGTCTTTGGTTGCCAATGATACCAGTGACATCTCTCTAACATCACCAGCGTCAGTGTTGTCTTCTTCAGCCAATGTGGGGTTTACTCGGAACACATCAAATCGTGTTAGCTGTGTGGTAAGCTTAAGTCATCAACATCTCGCTTTGTGCGAGATTGAAGACTGTCGGAGCGGGTGAAAGTGGTTTCTTCCTCATCATCTTCCAGATTGAAGATAAATCTTATGTCTTGTTTGATGCGTGGTCGCTCGGACCATGTGATACAAAATTTGTCTCTAGCTTGATATTTTCTCGTAATTCCACTTATGCCATTCTGCATTTTACATGTCCTATTCATCCACTCAGTTGGCTGATCAGCGGGAACCTGGTTGAAGCGCCGCTTTGTTCGCTTTACAACAACATTTCCATTACTGAATTCTGCATAACTTTCTGGTGCTGTCTTTTCGAGGAGTTTTATATCTGGTCCCCATCGGGCATAGTTGCTGTGGTCGTATATGGTGAGCCATGTTAGCATAGCTGAAAAAGCTTCCAGATGGAGGATCCAGTTTCCGTCCATCTGAGCTCTGATAAAATATAGCAGAATCTCCACCATCTCCATGTAATGAGACCACAGTCGGAAGTTTGGATTCCAAGAGTGCTTGTTGTTGAATTCTTTGATGGGCTCTTGAACATTGTTACTGCTCAGAAAATCTGACAGCTGCCCTACTGCTTCGAAAAGTTCTGTTCTGTGAATGTTATCGCTCTTTTTGAACTGCTCAACCACACTTTGGGCTAGTTTGTCAACTTCCACATATTTTTGTTCACCATTTTCAACCAGCTAAGATTTAAGCATAGACCATTTGATGAGCCACAGAGCTTCTATTGGCGCGGTAATAGAGAAACTGAGGGTTGATGGCCTTAGATTTAGCCATTATACACACTTGTCAGAGCATGTCCAGTATAGTCCGATCAAAGAATGGATGTAAGTGTGGCAATGTGGCCCTTGATGTATGTGCTAATCAGACACCCAAAGTTCGCATGGTTTGGGCAGTTGCTTGGCAACAGAAGTACTTAGAGTGTCCATCTTGTGATAGAAGTGGCCTTGGAGTGCCTGTCTGCTCTGGAGCTAGCTTTGAAACTTGGCGATCCACATTATGTTACAACATGTAGCTTTCAAAAGCTAAAATGTATCACTGCACGACACCCCCATCGTGTAGGAAATTGGTATAACATAGAAAAAAGCTAAATCACAAAAATGTTCAACATTTTAACTCATTGTGAGTTTGTTGACTGTGTTGGACTCTGAAAAATGTTTTACATGGAAAGATTGGGAGTAAAACTTTGATATCAAACATACATTTTTTGAGGAACATGTCAAACTATAAACTCACTACGCGTTCAAATTTACTGCGTGAATAGCATAACTTCTTGTTCCATTACACTACATATGAAGGTGTGTTATAATTTATTGTTTTTATTAAAAACTGCCTGGGTATATTTACCTTTCAAACAAAAGTTGTTTGAAACAATTATATGCACTATTGGGATAGGGGGTGCAACACTTTTTGAGAAAATCACACTTTTAAGTTTCATTTTGCTTTACATTTGTGTACAAGATAAAATATAAACTTTTAATATCACAGCTTTTATATGTCAACTATGACGATGAAAATAAATGTTATGGATAGATTTACCACTTGGGGTCAAGTTTGGTGCAAAATCCAAAAATACAAATTTTGACCTTATTTGACCTTTGACCTCAAAATGACCTTAACATTCAAATTTAGGCATCCACCCTAACCGTCTTCCTAATCCCATGAACAATAGACCTAGCATGGATGCTAGGACTTTTTCAAGTTTGGCTGGTACGTGCAAAAATTTTGCTGCCAAATCTATTAAACTGACCAGGAAAACCTATGTATAATTATCCAATATACAGTTTTGTTAACAATAAATTAATTCAACATTGCACGCTATCACTCAATTAGTCGATTAAGTAACTACGTTTACTAATTCACCCCTTGGAACTTTTGTTTGACCTTTCTATTCCATTTGGTACTATTAACCAATTATCTGTCTTTAGAGGGTTAGCAATCTTCTCTCTAAAATAATCCCATATAATGGTGTTCACAATTGGACCTCTTTTGTTCTCTTTTTACATTAATTTCTTTACAAAATCGTCAAAATCATTGTCTTTTATTATGTTTGCTGATGGTAGTATTAGTCATAATAACATCTATGTACTTGCAGATATAGCTAATATGGAACTATACTTTTAATATGTATTATGTGACCTGCTCCAGGAAAAGGTGACATTAGTCGCAAACACTAAAAATAGAGTTATGTACATGATTGAAAAGTCCAGAATATAAGCTTTCATTTGGTACATACATGTAGTAAAGCCCCTCCCGTTCTGGTGATATAACATGTTTGCATATTAATGATTTCATGGAAATTCAAAATACACTGTAAGACAATACATTGGAACCATGCACTCTTAAAAGGTTTCGTTTCACTTTATTTATCATATTCCAGCTTTTTGTTAATTAAATCTGAAACTTTGGGTATTAAAGATTTCATTTAAGACAACAAATAAAAATCTATTTTTAACAAAATATTTACCCTAATAACTTTAACAGGCAATTACTCATAAATGCATACAGTAGCGCAACTTATGTCACCTTTTCCTGGAGCGGGTCACATTAGACAGTATAATATATTTGTTTTGATAGTGGTACGACTAGGTGTAGTTCAATTGAGATTGGTCTATAACAATTAACCAATTCCGAGTAGGCAACTCTTAAAGATAGGAGTAATCCTGGCAACTTGAGGAGATTGAAGGCTTAGAAAGTGCACAAGTAATTTTCTTCATTAGTCATTTAGTGAACTGTTTATTAGATCATGACCTGCAATTGTTTTCTTTGGCAGGTAAATGTACAATATCAATGATTTATTGACCCGTTAATTTATACTTGAGGAAGAAATGTTAGGATTTGACAAACAATCATAACAGTTACATGTGTTCGGGTGATTTTATCACAGAGGGTTAGACCAATCACAGTAAATTAACTATTAAAATGGTCAGCTATATGATGCAGATTGTCATAGTTTCACCAATGAGCCACACGTGTGGATTTTGAAGAAAAAAAAAAGTTTGAGATAATCGCATGTGGAGTTTCTCATATAATTATAACTGAAAAAAATACTACTTTGCAACAACTTTTGAAGGAAACCTTCATCTATGAGAAGTGAATTTTTACATGAACCCAGTACCGGTAATTAGAATTAACACGGTGGTTAATTAGCCTAAATTAATTCATGAAAACGCAAATTCAAGTTTTCCTACATTGCCGCCCTTTCTGTTTAATTTGTTTTTCTATAATGGAAGGGGCGCACGTGTTTACAGGTGCGCGCGCACGGCCGAAAATGTAACAAAGATGCGTGGCTTTTCATGAAAACGAAATGCCTTTATCAAGATGGCTGTCTCTTGCATCAATAATGTAATTAACCCTAACTCCCTAGGGTGTGTGCAAAATCTTATTGATTTTGGAGGATTGAGAACTGTTAGGGGTTACAGAAGCATGTCAAAATGTTTAAGTACAGAGGTTTTAAAGCAAAATAGTGAAAAACAAATCGAAAAAAAAATGTCATTGTTGACATATGGCTCTTTGTGAATGTGTGGCTTTTAACATAAGTTAAAAGTTTCAGAGAACAATATTTTGTTCGATTTGAATAATTACGATGCGATAAAAATCGATGATTGGCTTTATGTTTTGTGTGTGATAGATTGTTTTATAAATTTGTGACGTCACACTGCGCGCGTGTTGGTAAGGGATTCCCTTGGTTTCCGGTTTATGACAAACAATGTACAAATGTAGAACGTAAACTGAACTATTGCCATGTCATTGGTGATTAGAAACGGACATGACTGGTTACAATGTCACGTCACACCTGGCGATACATCTTGACTGAGTAGTAGTCGGCCACAGCCAGCTGCCCATCTGATGTGAATGTGAATCCGCGGGGACAGTACAGACCCTGTGCAATGCACTTGAGAAAGCCACCTTGAGGGTCATAGTGGTGCATATGACCCGTGTTATAACCATTACACACTGCAACATAGATACCTGAACTATCAGTGTACACACCGCGGCAGCTCTGTACTGGTTGACCATTGATGGTGGGTTTGATAGTGCGCCATGTAGTACCATTTCCATCGGCAACATTTACTATATGTGACCATGAACTGAAGACAATTCCATCATTGCTGTCTACAGCCAGAAAGTGAGGTGCAACCTTAACTGGTATGGTACGTAGGAGCTCACCATCAGTGGGGCTGTGTTCAGTCAACACCAGCCTCTTGACATCACCTATTACGATGGTACCATCTTTCTTGACAGCTAAACTCTGGAGGTTAACTGTGGTCTTACTGACCTCACTCAGTGGCACTGTTGGGAACTCGTAGGCCAGCGTGTTGTCGCTGTTGAACACCTTCACACGGGATGCGCCTTCCTCGACGACCACCAAACGATTGTTGGTGTGTGTAGATGCGATGCGGAGTGGACCTGTAGGAGTGATGATGTCAAAACAAACAAATTAAACAATCATTCTGCAGTTATTGCACAATTCTTTCAACACAGACATTCTTGAATTGAAAGAGTGAAAACTGCAGTAGAAAAAATGTCTGTCAAAGAATGCAATGTCAAGATTTGGTGTACAATCTTGCACAATCTTGTTATGTTTGGTGTTTATTTATGCCGCAGATTGTGGGGCATAACATGCTTCGCCACGATTTATCTTTCTGTGTAAATAAGGTGCTTTATAGAATTTTTAAAAATGCCTAAGAGTAAGAGTGATAAACATACACTGCAAAAACTGTGTTTAGCGTGTAAACACTTTTTTAAACACTTTTTCATATCAGTTTGTAAGCGTGTTTACATGCTAAACATGCCTGTTTAGCATAAGGATGGAGTTTTATTAATTAAACATCGATGTTTAGAAATTGGATACCAGTATTTAGCTGCAAAACATGTTGTTTACTCGGTAGGCACAGGTTTTAGAGTGTAAATCTGTAAATATAAATGTTTACCGATGTTTTCCTTTATCAAATTCACAGTATTTATGTGTGTTTTTTTTCTCTGTAACTATCAGATGTATTTTGCTTGGAATTCCCATCTTTTGCAAAGGGCTTTAGGCTTTAGCAAATCAAATTACTGAGGTGACATTTTTATTTTTGGTTTGTCCACTTTTGAAATGTTGTTTTCATGAAATATACATTGATGTTGAAAAACATTCCCATGAATACCAACTTATTGAGTACAGTAGATCATTATTTCGTTTTATATTTTACAGTTTTCAATTTTATTTACTTTTTGTTTTACCTTATTTGTTAAAAATACAGTGAATATTAGTGAAGAGCGAATGGAAATTGTGCATAATTTTGCAGATAGCATGTTATTTTAACTTACATCCTTGCATCGGGATTGTGCTTTTCTGGTTGCCATCGATGCTGCAGATCACAACTCGTTTGTTGTGGTAGTCAGTCACTGCAATCTCATCAGGTTGACAAGCAGCAATGCCCCAAGCCCCTTTGAACTGTCCTGGACCGCTTCCCTCTCTACCAAACTTCCCACACAGCTCCCACTTGCCTTCCATCACCACCTCACCCAGATTAATGTCGCCAATCCCTCCACTCTGCTTGAACTTCAGAAATGCCAGCCTGTCATCAACTCTAGGAGAAGCCTGACCGGCCAACAGTTTCAAGTCTTTGCTGATTGTAAGATACAGTGACAGGAAGTCACTATCCGATGCAGTCCTTGTCACCTCTCTAGCTGTATCTAGTGACAACTGAAACCTCTCCACAGTCAAGCTCGCGGTTTTCTCACATTCTTCCAGTTTCTGCTCACGATCTGATTGAATGTTTTTGATGTCGTCAAGGATGCGATTTTCTTGGGCCGTGATCTCTGCTCGTATCTTAGCTGCTCTGTCTTGCACTTCTGTTGTGACCCTCCTGATTGTGAGACTCAAATCTTCTTTCAGTCTTAAGACTTTTTCTTGGGATTCTTTGATTTCAATCATTGAGTTTTCAAGTGGATGAAACAATTCAGCCAACGATTGCTTGTAAGTGGATGCTGCCTCGTCTCCCTCAATGTACGAGTGTTCTGGTTTGCAGTGGTTTACGACAGTACAGTCTCGACAGATGAGTATTTCACACGTGGTACAAAAGAACCTCGCTGCTTCGCCTGCATGGATCGGACATTTTGGATGTTGTTTCTGAGGTTTCTTTGTCAGTTTAACCTTTCCCTCACGAATGTCCTTCAGTGGAGTCACCTTGTGGTTTGATGTTGCTGCGAATCGAAGATGCATTTTACTACAGGCTGAGCACACATTCTGGTCGCAGTCCAGACATCTATGCGTTGCCTCATTGGCTTCCTCACAAATACCACACGAAATACCAGCATCACCCAAGCTCACTACCTTCTCCTGAAGTACAATCTCCTCAACCAAACCGATTAGATGAAAGTTGGTTTTCAGACCCTGCACCCCCGCCTCTGTAAGCTTCGTCTCCTGTCGACACACGGGGCAAGGAATCTCCGTACAGCCCTGGTGCTTCGAGCTGTGGTATTTCAGCAGACATTGCTCACAGAAACTGTGCAGGCATTCTAATATCTTAGGCCGTTCGTATCTCCCTTGACATATGCAGCACGCCAGATGCTGTCTGCTAATCGTCTCTAGAGCTAAACTTATTGCAGGGCCGGTCGCCATTTTGTTTTGTCTGGGAAAAAGAAAAGTAATGTGTTCATGTATTTAATAATAGGTATCGACAGCCGTTAATGAGAATGCTGAGAATTTAGAAGAAAGTTACATCCTATCTTAAAAGCCATGCAAGTTGTTACAAAAACATTAAACGGAATGTCATACATAATATTCAGGGAATCAAGATGTGGTTTGAGGTCATGTATCATGCACGTTTGACCTTTGATTTTTTCTGCTGGTGTTAGAGTCCATAGCAGGCATCATTGGGAAGACAGTCTAGATGGTAAATTGAGGAAGTACATTGTAGATCGTTTGGCGAAATTATTTGAGCACAATCGGTGTGTAACTCAATATACAGGGGGTGGTCATGACAGTATTGCCACAATTTACAAAATGTGTTCATCACAAAATGTACAGATATGCAATAAAATAACCACTAGTATAACCACAGCTAGCTATACTGTCAAATCCAGATAATTATGTACAATGAAAATAAGCATTTGTTAACTTTTTAGCATGTTTGCACTGTGTTGGTTGCGGTCCTAATTAAATACTGTTCACCGACAACGCACCGACAAAACGCACAGCACCGACAGACAACACACCCAAAACGTAATCTATATTGATAAAAAAGGTATGAAATAGTACACACGATACAAATGATTGTGCTTGACTTGATCATTGACCAAGCCTGGCTGGGTTATGGTACATTTCTTTTGTGAAAATGAAATTTATTTTTACGCAAAAATAAATATATCTCTAATCCAAAAAACATCGTCGGGTTACACAATCCTTTCCCATTTTCTAATTGACCGATAATATTAATATCTTTGCTCACATTTTGTTATTGGTTCTTTCACGTATCAGTCATGAATGTCGGTCGTTTCGTACCCAAGTCGTTTCGTACCCAAGTCGTTTCGTACCCAAGTCGTTTCGTACCCAAGTCGTTTCGTACCCAGTCAATTATAATGCACAAAGGAGATTAAGCCAGTGCGTAATGCAAACCCGCTCCTCGAGTCCTGTTAGTCACCGACACGCGGCATCATCATAGAGATGTATCAAGTATAACCACCTTCTTATTCCTCCATGGTATAACGAAGCAACACGGAAGTACTGTACAACGTAATGAAGAGCGCCACCAAGACAATACGCCCAGCGTTATCACTCTGGCCGTTTTCCAAGCCCAATAGGCTTCGGTACGCGGTCGGCTCTATTACCATTGACGAATTACTGCAGAAACGAAGCCAATACGGAGACGAAGCTTGGGCTTGGAAAACGGCGGTTGAGCACAACCTGCGCGAGGGCGCAGCGCGGTGTTACTAATAGTACTCCGGTTAAATTAACTATGGGTGCACTACACTGATTGTGTGGGCACGATCTACCAGTACCACTAATTAACTACATTTGTTCATTGTCACACAGAAAAGAGCCATAGACTGCACTCGTTCACAACCACACATCTCACTAAAGAGTATCATAATGAAAACTACACGTCATCTGCTCGACCGAAACTTTGCACGCATCTCTTTGTACAGTAATGACCCTCAAAAACGGCCTCAAGTTTCACAAAACCTCGAGTACATTTTAAACGCAATATTTCATAATTTCGGATAGAATCGATTATGAAACTAAACACTCTAAGCTTCAATATAGTATATACATTGTTATAATCAAGGCTAAGATAACGAAGCAAGTTTCCCGGGAAAAAAAAACTAATTTTCTCCATGTACAGCCGTGTAAAATATTTTATGTTGTTGTTGTTGTTGGTGTAGGTTTTGTTGGCACGTATGTCACATTGAAATGTGCCCTTTGCGCCACTAACTATATGCGGCGATCGCTGGAGACTTAATCGACGCTTGCATTGTAGGTTGAGACGGTATCTGTCAGTGACGAAAAACTAGAAGAATCGATACTAGAAAATTATAGAAAGAAAACAACGAAAAAATTGAAAACCAATGGGATAATGTTAAGGGGAGAGAGGGAGGCGTTCATCACCCCCAGACACAGCGCCACAAGGGATAAAGAAACATCCAGTAGGCCGGTCCAGGCAGTCACTTACACCTCCCCATCACCCCAAAACATTACATAACAATATCAAGTTAATTCGAGAGGTACTCTGGAAAAAAACGAAGAATGTTTAGATATTGATATTACAGTTTTTAACATAATTAATGATGTGATTACAGTTGCGTTTTGGTCAAAGAATTTGTGTAAGGGTCATTTGGTCATGAACAATTTAGTGATATTTGGAGTGATAGTCGTTGAGTCGTGTATTTTCAGCATTTGAGAATGAAGTGTGCAACATTGTCTGGACGTGCACAGCTTTCACATAGGCCATCAGGGTGTTGACCAATTCTGTATAGGAAAGTTTTCAGTCCTCTACATGTTCCTAGGCGGAGTCTGTGTAAGATTATTTCTTTGGGTCGTTGCAGGCCCCAGTTAGTAAAAGATAGAGATACATCATAGCTGAAGTTGTTATTGGGATCCAAATTAGGAACGGTGGAAGCCCACTTTTCCTTGAGATGTGTTTTAAGAGTTTGTTTAATTTCCGAGTCTAAGAGAGGGATACAATAGTCAACATTGTTTTTGTATGTTGCTGATTTAGCGATCTGATCCGCTTGTTCATTTCCAGGGATACCGCAGTGGCTAGGTATCCAAACGAAATTAACAATATTACCTTGATTACGGATATTGATAAGAGTATGTCGTATATCACAGACAATTTTATGTACAGGAAAATGTTTGGAAATAGCTTGTAAGGCACTGAGACAGTCACTAAAGATGCAGGAATAAAGGGGTTTAACATCTTCAATCCATTCCAGAGATAGAAGAATGGCAAAGAGTTCCGAGGTAAAGATATGCACTCTGTTGTTGAGTCGGAAAGCTTTAGAATATTTCAGTTGTGGGATGTGTACTCCGCAGCCTACCGTATCATGGGTAGGATTAAGTGAACCATCTGTATAAATCTGAAGACTGTTGTTCCATTTGGTGTTGATTAGTTCCAGACTAATATTTCTTTTTCATGTATACTGTCAGTATGTGCCACGAGAGAGTGGATTTCAGTTGAGATTTGAGGATTAGTATAGTGCCAGAAAGGAAAGGGGTCATTTAAAGGAAAGGTGTTTAGACCAGGATAATGAGAGATTCTTGCTTCAAAGGGGATGTAACGTGTAGAAGAATTCCATTTGTCGGCAAAATAGTGTTTTTGCCAGTTATCACGGTTGAAGTGATCATTAGGGTGGTTATTTATAGAGTTAATTTTAATTCCGTAAAGATCGCTTAAAAACTGTCGACGTAATGCTAGGGGGGATCTCCACATTCGGCTTGAAGTCTGTAAAGTGGGGTGCTTGGGATGGCCCCTGTACAAATCTTTAAAGCTTGATATTGGATAGTGTCTAGATTGTGTTTGATTGTCGGGGAGGCCGAGTCGAATGCCTCACATCCGTATTCAAGGATGGGTTTTATAAGTGCCATATACAGTTGATAGAGCGTTTTGCACTCGGCTCCCCAGGAGTTGCCACAGATGCAACGCAAGATATTAAGTCTCTTTTTACATTTGGTGATAATGTTATCAATATGATTCTTCCAGGTGAGTTTATTGTCGAAAATTAGTCCCAAAAAATTCGCAGAGGAGCTCATTTTGATCGCTAAATTATAAATGTGTAAAGAAATAGGTGGGTATTTCAGTTTATTTGTGAAAAGGACAGCATTTGTTTTGGGGATGGATAGTTTAAATCCCCATCTTTCACACCATGTATTAATATTATCAAGGTTTTGTTGAATTTTCTTTTGTAAGTAAAGAATGTTTCTATTTGATTTCCAGATGGCAATATCATCAGCGTATTGCGAGACATTGACATCGGTGACTTCTTTGACGAGATCGTTAACAGCAATGTTGAACAGAAGTGGACTAATGACACTTCCCTGGGGAACTCCGTTTTCTAAGGTTCTTTTTTTCAGAGAAAAGATTGTTGATACGGACCTGTATTTTTCTGTCGCCAAGGAAGTTATTAATCCATTTAGTGATACGTCCAGATATACCCAAAGATTGCAATTAATGATAATACCTTTCCGCCATAACATATCATATGCTTTTTCTAAATCAAGAAAAACAGCTAAAGTACTCTCTTTGTTAGAGCGGGCTTTATTAATAGAAGTTTCAAGGTTGAGTAAATGATCTTCGGTGCTTCTTCCCTTCCTGAAACCACTCTGAGATTTGGAAAGAAAGTTATGAGTTTCCATATACCAAAGAAGGCGGGAGTTTACCATGAGTTCCATGATTTTACAGAAAGTGGAGGTTAATGCAATGGGTCTGTAAGAAGATGGGTTAGCCGGATTTTTTCCAGGTTTCAAGATGGGAATGAGGATTGCATCCTTCCATTGCTTAGGACAAGTACAAGTGTGCCAGATGAAGTTGATAATAACAAGTAAAAAGTGACGAATTTTAATAGGAAGGTGTTTCAAAACAATATTACTGATACCATCTTTTCCAGGAGAGGTACATTTAGAAGAATGGATGGCGTGATTTAATTCCTGTATGTTAAAGGGTTCATTGATGACACTGTCATTGTTATTATCAATAGTGAAGTCTTTTTCAGCTTTGTCTTTAAGAGGAATAAAGGAGGGGCGGTAATTATTAGTACTGCTAATTCTAGTGAAATTGTCGGCAAGTGCTCCAGCCTTTTTTCCATCGGTGATGGCGTCTGTGTTGTTGTGAGGGAGGACAGGGATACTGTTGACAATGCGGGTTTTCTGGATACGTTTGAGTTTATTCCAAATAATTGTAGTGTTTGTCTTGGGGTTGATGTCATTACAGAAAATTTGCCAATTTTTTCGTTTAGCGTTATTGATAGTTTTTCTTGCTATGGCACAAGCTCTCTTGTAACTAATAAGATCAGATGGAAGGAAAGTTTTTCTGAGAGTTTTAAGGGCTTCTTTTTTGTTGAAAATAGCTTGCTGACATTCGTCGTTCCACCAAGAGGAAGGAGGTTTAGGGTGGTTGGGGTTGGTTTTAGGGATAGAATAAGTCATAGTAGTATCAATTTGGTAAAGGAAGTTGTCATACATTTTGTCGACAGTATCCGACTCATTAGGTTTAGTAATATTTTGGTCACAGGCGTCCTCGAATTTGTTCCAGTCGGCTTTTTAAAAGGACCATTTTGGGCTATTTCTGTATGAGTTTTTCTGAATAGGGTGGTTGACATCAATAATTACAGGACAGTGGTCGCTTGCCCATGTATCATTAAGAACTTTCCAGTTACATTTGGCAGCTATGTTAGGCGTAACGAAGGTGATATCAATACAGGAGAGTGTACCATGTGCCGTGTCAACTCTGGTGCCCTCACCAGAGTTTACACAGACCATGTCAGTATCAATAATCACATCTTCGATGATCTTGCCATTATGGTCGAGTTTTGAACTACCCCACAAGGGGTTATGACCATTGAGGTCACCACACACTATACAAGAATGATCAGTTTTATCAAGGATATCTTTAAGAGTTTTGGTGTCTAGAATATTACATGGGTTGTAAATATTTATAATAGTAATTTTATTTTTCTGTGTATCATAGAGTTCCCCAATTTGATATTCAACAGAGTTATTATCACCTAGGGCATATTTGAAAGCAATGTCTCGTTTGGCCAAGAAAGCGCATCCTCCACCCTTACTTTTAGGATCGTTTTTTATTTCTGTCATGTCTATATATGTTATAGCCAGGAAAAGTAAATTGTTTGTTTTCTTTGAGCCATGTTTCCTGTATACAGATGACATCTGTTTTTTCTTTCCAAGTGTTAATGCAGTTTTTAAATTCTTTTCCATGAGCTAACAAAGACTGGGCGTTCCATTGTAAGATAAGAATCATTGTGAAAATAAGAGTCATGTTGTTGTGTTTTTGGATTTTCTTGACGTTTTTTGGCTATTTGCTAGTGAGTCTGTGTTTTCTTGGGTAGAGGGTGTTTTGTCCTTTTTTGGGGATGATTTATGGTCGGTGTTTCCTTGCTTTGTATTTGCTGGTGGTTGAGAGGACGTTCTTGATTTTCCTTGTTTAGTTTTGGGTGTTGGCTGAGAATAAGTTGGGTAGGTGATGTGATTGACGAGAGTCTTCACTGCCAAAATTCTTTCTTCTTTATTTTTGATTGTTTCCCAAATCTGCATTGTACCAGTGAGGAGTTCGGTCAGGCGTTGTTCACTGCAAATACATTGAGTGTGTTCAGTTTGTGTTTGTGCTGTTTTTTCTGTTTGAGTGGTAGCGTCTTTGGTGGTTTTTACTGGTTGCTTTGTGGTTTGGCGTCTCGCTTCGATGGTTGGGCGTCTCGCTTCAGTGGTAGCCTTGGTGGGTTTGTTATTGGTTCTGTATTGAGGTTCTGCGTGATTATTTGTTGGTTGGATTATAGGTGTTTGCTGGGTACCGGTACTGATAGGGTATTGCTGGGAGGGTTGCTGCATCGGGGTTTGCTGGGTGGGCGAGTCATCCTGGCGAACGCTGATGTCAGTTTTGATAACCTTTGCGGCATCGGCATAGGAAATATTGTAGGTTACTCTAAACCCTTGAATTTTTTTTCTTGCTTTATGGTTTTACAACCTCCATATGCAGATGAGTGGCTTTCTCCACACCTACAGCATTTTACATTATCTTTGTGTTTGCATTGGTCAAAGGAATGTGGGCCCCCACATCGCACACATCGTGTCGAGCTGCGACAGTTGCTAGCTGTATGACATAGGCGCTGGCAATTAAAGCATCTGATTACAGGGGGGATGAAAGGTTTAACAACGAATATTTCATATCCCATTTGTATTTCGTCAGGTAGATTTGGGGTGTTGAAGGTTAGGCAGATGGATTGAGTCGCTTCTAAGATACCATTTCGTTTTCGCATTAGACGTTTAGCTTCGATCACTCCTTGTTTCTTGCATGATGATAGGATCTCATCATCTGTGATGTCTGTGGTTATGCCATAAATGACTCCTTTGCTTTGGGTTTCTGATTTTGCGTATGAGGTTTGGACTGTCCATTGACCTAATTGGGTGATAGCCTTAAGTTTTGTGGCTTGTGCTGGGGTGTAGCATCGTGCAGTGATCCCTCCTTGGTTGTTTTTGGACACACTCTTGATGAGGTCCTTCCCTATTTTACTGAGGGCGTTAGCGATTTTGATTGGGTTTATTCTGGCTAACTTAACATCCGGGGAGTTTATGATAACAATTGTAGGTTGTATTATGTTTTGAACAAAGCGGCGTTTTGTAGGTTGCTCATCAGGGGAGTCATTTTGTGAATCTGAATATACATCATTATAGTGCCAGCTGGATTTTGACCTTTTCCTTTTTTGTGTCTGAGGTGTGTCATTTTGAGCTTGACTTATAAGTACATCAAGAGTAGAGCGTGGTTGGTCTAGTACTTCCTGATCATTGCAATTCATGGGAGTATGTTGAGACATTTGATTCCAAGAAGTTTCATTACTAGATTCATCCGGATCATCGTCCATATTTAGTCCATCGTCCATCGTCGATTTTCCGAGAACAGGACAGAGAAAGGAAAGCAAGTATAAAGTACCTCTCGAATAAACTGATATTGCTTACCCAAAAGACCAGGAGAAACGAGGATGTTCAGAGAGCCAAACACCCCAAGAAGAGCGCGTTTTTTAAATTTCCCGCCACTGACAAAAAAACACGTCCGTCCACTCTGCTCGCGTGACCAAGCCCAATTTTTTTTATGACTAACGTACACTCGAGCCAGCTTCATATAGGCGTAGCTCGAGAACCAAAGGTCGTTGAACTTTGGATAGAACGGTTGTAAATAGCTGACGTCGTTAGCTTTATAAGACACAACCTGATTGGATACATATAAGCAAAGCACTATTAAAAGAAAATAGTCTCACCAATCACGAATCGTCTTACAGCTGTGGTCACCGGGCGACCTTTTAACCCCTATTTAATAATGGAATGTTCCAATGCTAAGTCACCGCGTGTGTTGTGTGGTTTAGAGGTCAACTCTCCTTGGCCTCTGCACACATCAGCTGACCACACAATAGATGCACAGGGCATTCACTGAGCTTTTGCTTAAAATCGGGCAAAAGTTGTCATTATGAGTGGCGTTACTTCAAACTACTCTTATTGTAATGGCGAGTACAACTAGGCCTACACAGTATTTTAGGTCATGTACACCACATGGCAACAATCGGTGGTCAAGTGTAAATCCAGGGTAAGATTCGTATAAGTCTAAGGTAATAAATAATAAGTACATCAGTAGATGTAGGTAAATCGAACCCATAGGCCGGGCCATTGGTCGGTCATGGCCTGTAGGTCAGGTTTAGTATGTAGACCAAGGAGCGGCTTGTATTTTAGGGATTGCTGTCGACTGCCACGTAGCATTTCAAGTTTGTTGTTTCATGGAGTAGTATAGTTGAAACAATTGGGACCACATTGAAGTTTAGCTGACAATAAACCTGTAGAATAGGAGTTCCCACACAGTCGTTAACCGCACACGCACGTGTTACAGGGGCACTTATCACTTAAATTAATTTGGTTTTGTTTGTTATAGGAGTTCCACCCCGTGTATACTTGTTTCTAGAGTTTTATTTGACCTGTTGACATGTGTCTGGTCCATGCATTAAGTCTGGTATTGACAGGGTAACAGGTAGTGTGACCCCCTGTGTTAGATAAACAGTCCCTGCCTAGGATCTTGTGGTCAGACCATGTGGTCCCAGCTTCAGTTTGCAGACTGGCAGAGAAGAGGACACACGTACATGTACCTCAGTTTGACTTCATTTTCACTAATGTCCTGCCCTGAAAGTTAGGTCTGTCGCTTGGTTCGGTTGTTTAAGCTGTTGTTTTCTTGTGACCTGCTTTAATGCTGTGTGGGTTTTCATAAATTTAGTTTCTGATTCTTTCGTTAAGTTGATTTTTTTATATTTAGCCAAAAGCTTTTTTCTCTTCTTCGAATAAATTCATTTTTTTCCAGTTCCATTACAAAAATCATCTCAATTATTATTTTTTGTGAACTTGGTTATCTGACATTTTGATTTATTCTTGCTTTATTTTTAAGTGTAGTCCTATAGACTGCATGTTAAGTGTTAAGTTTTAGAGTGACAAATAAATATTTTTTGTGTAATTTGTGCGGAACTAAAATCACTGTCTTTATCTCCTAAATATTATCTCCTCGCGCCTTTTCACTAAAGATCCCTGGTACAGACTTTTAATTAGCGAGTATCCCCACGACTAAATTCTTTTTCTTTTAAGTTTTCTAAGCGGACCAATTTTCTGGGCTACATTTTTTATTCTTTTTGGTGGAGAATCCGGGTAGTGGAGTCTGTTATAAAATATATAATAACTTAGCTAGGAGTTTTATTTGGGAAATAAGGATAAGATTTAAATAGGAAATCCAACACAGTGTTATTAGTGGGAAACGTTTTGACTGCAATGGCGCAGACACCGAACCAGCTTCAATTCACCTCTATGGCTGGTGGCCCTCCGCAACTGACACCCCAAACATACAACGGAATCGGTCAATCGCCCAATTTCCATCACTCACAACATCATCCAGTCCAACCCTGTCCGCCCATGGAGTCGTCTCCTCTAAACCTAGCGGGTTTTGATCCAGTCAATGCCTCCAAGCCCCCACCACCACCACCACCACCACCACAACAACAACAACCGACCAACCCCAGGATGTTTGCCACACATCAAGCGAAGACTGTGTCAATGTTCACAGGGAGGGAGCGCAACGGTCCACGCATGCAGGACTGGATTAGAGACATGCGCTACCTGCTGAACGCAAAAGAGACACCAGAGCCTCTGCAATTCCATGAAGTCGTTCGCTACACCAGAGGAAGGGCACGAGATTTGCTGCTCAATCTAGAGAGCCGCGCAGCGGGCAGCCTGAATGCCGAAGCTGCCTTTACGGAGCTATTAGAAGAGTATGGGGAGGAGAAGTGTGGCCTGTCCCCCGAGGCCAAGTTTTATGCCCGCACCCAACGATCAACAGAGTCCCCCACCGAGTATGCCATAAGCCTGGAAGCCACCCTACGTGAGGTCGAGGAAACAAGACGGCGCTGTGGTCTTGCCATAGAAGTGCGCAGAGATCACATGCTTACAACCCAGTTTATGTACGGTCTCCGAGACTTGCACTACAAGAAGAGGTTGGCGCCAATGCAGCCACGTTTCATGACCTACAAGGACCTCAGGAAGGAACTCCACATTATTGAAGAGGAGGAGCGACAATCTCAAGACGTCCAGAGAAAGAGCCCCTTATACGTAATGAGCGAGACTGCCAGCGCACCCCCTCAGCCAGGAAGAGGAGAAAAGAAAAACTCTCCCCCGCAGCAAAATGAAACCACCACAATTAAAGATCTCATGGCCCAGCAAATGGAGGGAATGAAGGCGATGCACCGTGGCCAGATGGAGACCCTTGAGCGAGTTCTCCATGAACAACGCCAGCATGGAGAGCGCCTTGCACGACTGGAGGGCGTCGTGTTTCAACCTCGACCCCAACCGACGCGCCAACCTCAACCTGGAAAGCCACAGTACACGGGTTGTTTCAACTGTGGAGATCGACGACACATGGCCAGAAGTTGCCCCCAACAGCGAGAGGTACAGAATCACCTGATGTCGGCACAACCCACCCCTTCCAATCCGTTAAACGGGCAGAACCTGCAGATGTAGGGCTATCAGCGGGTTCTACAAGAAAATGCCCATCCCCTATACGAAGAGCGGATGACCCCCAAGTACATAAAACTTTGCCGCGTAAGGATGCAGAAAGGACAACAGAGTTACCTGAAGCTGGTCCAGTCAACAGAGCTGAGATCCGACTCTCTGAAGTGCGGTGTTATGCGCTTCTAGATACGGGCTCCCAGGTGACAACAGTGACCGACAAATTTGTTCAGCGGCATCCTGATCTTAGGAAGCAGCCATCCCGTCCCTCTGATATATGCATCTCTGGAGCTGGAGGACAGGCCGTTCCGCACTTGGGTGTCATCACAGTAAATCTCAACGTCCTGGGAAAGGATGTCCAGCGAGTTCCCGTCTTTGTGGTCCCGGAGACACCTTTTCGTCGAGACACACCAGTCCTTATAGGCACGAATGTCATTCGTGCAGGACGAGACGAAATGAGGCGTTCCCACGGCCATAAATTCATGGCCAAGACGGAGATGCTATCCCCACCTTGGTTCCAGGCGTTTCAATTCGTAAATGAGGATGGGGCCGACATTGCGAAGGAAAATGGTGACATTGGGTTTTGTCGCTATGCAGGAAGGCGTCCGTTGGATATTCCCCCTGGGAAGGAGGTAGCAGTGACAGCATGGTTACCAAAGGCAGTTCATTCCAGAGGCATTACAGCCATGGTCGACAGCGACCCATCAAAGAGTTTAGCTGTTGGTCGAACCCTGTTACAAGTACAAGGGCGGAAAATACAAGTTCACTTGTGTAACCTGTCAGATCGTCCGGTGACCCTAAGACGAAACTCCAGAATTGCTACTCTGTCCTGCATCACTGTAGTTGGCCCTCTCGACGTGCAAGACGGAGGAGATGTCATTACTATGGAACAGGCCACAGTCCACTTAGGTACGTCCGACATACCAGAGGTTGACCTGGAAGGGGTAGATCTGACTCTGTCACAGAGAAAGGCTGTGAACCACCTCATGTCCCAGCATGAAGATATCTTCTCCAAGGGTCACCTTGATGTGGGTTCGACCAACACAATAGAACACGAGATTCCCCTCAGTGATCCGACCCCATTTAGGCTTCCTTACCGAAGAATTCCCCCTTCCCAGTACCAGTCGGTGAGGAACCATATTGAAGAGCTGAAGCAGGCAGGGATAATCAAACCGAGTCAGAGTCCATTTGCTTCACCGATTGTGGTTGTCGAGAAGAAGGATGGGACGATACGCTTGTGCGTCGACTACCGAAAGCTGAATGCGAGGACAGTCCGCGATGCGTTTCCCCTCCCAAGGATCGACGAGGCTCTTGATGCTCTGGGGAAGGCAAAGTACTTTTCTTGTCTAGACCTCACATCAGGCTATCACCAGGTGAGAATGGCATCCAAGGACCAACAAAAGACGACATTCACCTCCCCCATGGGACTCTACGAATTTACGCGGATGCCTTTTGGTCTGGTGAATGCCCCAGCCACCTTCCAGAGATTGATGTCAACCGTTTTTAGCGACATGGCGTTTGATAGCCTACTTATCTACCTCGATGACATAATTGTATTCAGTAGCACAGTGGAGGAACACATTGAGCGCCTGGGAAAAGTCTTCACTCGCCTACGAGAACACGGTCTGAAACTAAAGCCCTCAAAATGCCAGCTGTTCAAGACAGAAGTGCACTACCTGGGCCATGTGGTGTCTGCTGAGGGGATATCAACTAATCCAGAAAAGGTTTCGGCAGTGGAAAGTTGGCCTGTGCCCAAAAGCAAGCGAGATGTAAGAGGCTTCCTTGGAATAACGGGATACTACCGCAGATTTATCCACCAGTATGCCAAAATAGCTGCTCCACTCTTCGCACTGACGGGTGGAAAGCGCGGCAGCAAAGATCCACCTTTTACCTGGACGGCAGATTGTCAAGCAGCTTTCGAGACTTTGAAGTCAAAGCTGACCTCTGCACCTATCCTTGGGTATGCCGACTATAGTCTGCCGTTCATACTTCAGACCGATGCCTCCATTGACGGCTTGGGAGCTGTCTTGGCCCAAGTGCAAGATGGGAAAGAACGAGTCCTTGGTTATGCGAGTCGCACTCTTTCTTCTGCGGAGGTGAACTACCCAGTTCACAAGCTTGAGTTCAAAGCTCTTCACTGGGCGGCAACCACTAAGTTCAAGGACTACCTGTATGGCAACAAAGTGACTGCAGTAACAGACAACAACCCACTGACGTATGTACTAAAGAAAGCCAAACTGGATGCACACAGTCATCGTTGGGTGAGTGACCTTGCACAGTACCACCTTGACATTTTGTATAAGCCAGGACGACTCAATACCAATGCAGACGCTCTGTCGAGGATTCCCAGGGAAAGGGTATTGCAGATACTAAACACAACCGAAGAGGCAAGGACTGAGGAGACAGCACAGTCGCAGGTGGCTCAGCAGACAGTGTCCCAGGAAACAGACAAAGTGGCCCCGAATGGTGAACCCTTCACTAGCGCACAGGATGATCCAGTGGAGTCTCTTGAAGTGCTCGGAGGGCCCACAAGGGATGACCAGGAAGGAGTGGCACCTGCGGGGACACCGATCGAGCCAAGCCTTGATATAGCATCAGCACAACATGATGACTTAGTTATCAGCCGGTTGACTACCTTCAAACAGACTGGACAAACTCGGCCAAGCAGACGACGAATGAAAACAGAATCGGGAGAAACTCGTCGGCTGCTGCGGTACTGGGATCACCTCTGCGTGAAGGGTGGCTTGTTGCTATACAGCTGGAAGACAGACCAAGGAGAAAAATTGCTCCCTGTTTTGCCCAGAACGCAGAGACGTGAAGTCTTGAGACACCTTCATGATGAAATGGGTCACCTGGGTTTCGAGAAGACGGTACATCTAGTACAGGACCGATACTTCTGGCCAGGTCTTCACTCCGAGACAAAAGAGTACGTCAGAAAGTGTAAAAGATGTGCTTTGAGAAAGCTTCCAGACACACGAAGACATGCCAAACTCCACAGTATACAGACAACCCGACCGTTGGAGCTGGTATGTTTGGATTTTCTGTCACTCGAGAGGTCAAAAGGCGGGTTTGAGCATGTCTTGGTAGTAACAGACCATTACACCAGGTATGCTCAAGCGTATGCAACAAGGGATGAAACGGCAACAACCGTAGCTCGTGTCCTGTGGGAGAAGTTCTGCAGAAACTACGGCATTCCAGAGCGCATCCACTCGGACCAGGGAAGGTGTTTTGAATCAGCCGTGATACAAGAACTGTGCCGCCTCCTGGGTATCCAGAAAAGCAGGACGTCACCTTATCATCCGCAGGGGAACGGGATAACAGAGCGATTCAACCGTACTCTTTTGTCCATGTTGGGGACCCTCGAGCCTCATCAAAAAATCAACTGGGCGATGTACCTGCAAACGATGACGTACGCATACAACAGTTCACAACATGAGACGACAGGTTATGCCCCTTTCTATTTGATGTTCCTGAGGGAGCCGAGGCTACCAGTGGACGTCATAACCCCACGCAGGCAACAGAAGGAAGGAGTCCGGCCCCAGTCCTCCTACATCCAACAATTGGAGAAACAACTTCAAGTTGTACGGGAGAAGGTCCAGAATGCTACACAAAAGGCCCAGCAGAAACAAAGTTCCACATACAACCAGAAGGTGCAGGAAGACACTCTACAGCCTGGAGATCACGTCCTAGTCGCCAACAAGTCAGTACGAGGTAAAGGCAAGCTCAGGAGCAAGTGGGAAGAGATACCCTACACTGTCTTACGGAAGCTGGGAGACCTACCTGTGTATGTCGTACAGCAGTATGGCTCCGCAAAGTCGAGGACCTTGCATCGGAATCTACTGACTATCTGCCCATTTGACGTAGACGACATGTCACTAGCTGATCTACTTCCGCCAGCACCGCAGTCTGAAGAGGCTGATGTTGACCTGCAGCCGTACTTTCTTCCACCCCCGATGAAGTTCCAAGAGGCCAGTGAAGTGCCTCAACTTCATTCTCCACCACCTGAAGGATTTCGTGATCCAGAGCCCTGGACAGCGCTTTCGGGCGACAGCCCCATGGCCTCTGGGATATCAGAGTTTTCCAGCGACAGCTCAGATGACGAGTCACAAGCATTCACTGACAGTTCGCCCAACTCTGGAAGGAGTTCACCGATGGTTGTCCACCAACGTCCAAGGAGACAAGTCCGTCCACCAAGACGATTTGGAGACTGGCAGTGAAGGTTTCTGACTACGCATGTTTAGCTAAGTGAAACACGTATTTAGTTTAGAAGATCTGACATTATTTTTACCCCATTGCTAGGGATAGCAATGATTTGAGGTGGCGAGAGTGTAACAGGGGCACTTATCACTTAAATTAATTTGGTTTTGTTTGTTATAGGAGTTCCACCCCGTGTATACTTGTTTCTAGAGTTTTATTTGACCTGTTGACATGTGTCTGGTCCATGCATTAAGTCTGGTATTGACAGGGTAACAGGTAGTGTGACCCCCTGTGTTAGATAAACAGTCCCTGCCTAGGATCTTGTGGTCAGACCATGTGGTCCCAGCTTCAGTTTGCAGACTGGCAGAGAAGAGGACACACGTACATGTACCTCAGTTTGACTTCATTTTCACTAATGTCCTGCCCTGAAAGTTAGGTCTGTCGCTTGGTTCGGTTGTTTAAGCTGTTGTTTTCTTGTGACCTGCTTTAATGCTGTGTGGGTTTTCATAAATTTAGTTTCTGATTCTTTCGTTAAGTTGATTTTTTTATATTTAGCCAAAAGCTTTTTTCTCTTCTTCGAATAAATTCATTTTTTTCCAGTTCCATTACAAAAATCATCTCAATTATTATTTTTTGTGAACTTGGTTATCTGACATTTTGATTTATTCTTGCTTTATTTTTAAGTGTAGTCCTATAGACTGCATGTTAAGTGTTAAGTTTTAGAGTGACAAATAAATATTTTTTGTGTAATTTGTGCGGAACTAAAATCACTGTCTTTATCTCCTAAATATTATCTCCTCGCGCCTTTTCACTAAAGATCCCTGGTACAGACTTTTAATTAGCGAGTATCCCCACGACTAAATTCTTTTTCTTTTAAGTTTTCTAAGCGGACCAATTTTCTGGGCTACACACGCATACATGTAGACACTACCACACTGAGGGCATACTTGTCATTCTATCCAATGGAGGACACTTGAGTGTGTGTGAATTACACCTATCACAGTGAGGACACGACACTAAAATGCTGGCTGTCCATTGTTTCATATTGATGTGCATTCTAAAGTATTCATTGTGATTGCAAATTCTAAATAGTCGAGTACTCTGACGCATCCGTACATGTATGTAAACTGACGAAACACCCTGCTTAGCTTTGATGAAGCTTCATTTTGTTCCGACAAAAGTCTTTGATGTTCCTCCAGGTTCGTGTCTGCAGTGCCACAGGACAGGACGTTTCGATGTCTCGTTTGCCAGGAATCTTCTTCAAACTGCAAACCCTTCGTAACGTCTCCCTTCTCTTCGGCAGTCCAGGGACGACGTTTCACTCGTCTCGAGTTGTTCAGAGATGCCAGACTTCCAGATGGAACACTGATAGGAGCCTGTCGAGAACCTAATGTCACATAGGAAACAAGTCCATATAAAACACAGATATTTATGCACTTTTAATTCAGACAGCCCGATAGCCAGATGAACAAAAAAATGGACAGAGAGACAATTGTTTTTTTAAATACAGCCCGACTTAAAATACAGACAAATAAAAGCCTAAACTTACTGTTTTCACTGGGCACATCACAGGAATTGTCACTGCTGTCATCGCTGTCCTCGTCACTAGTGAAGCCTTCTGCAAGTCACAAAGAGCAGTTTTTGTTAGATTAATGCACACATACCTGACAGTTGGTCAATCTCTGCTGGAGCGGATGGAATGAAAGATGGGGGGAGGGGAGGTGGAGGAGGGAGGGGGAGGGAAGACAACTAAGGTGGTGGTAATAGTAATACTAGCTAGTTATGCATTTCTAGAATGGTAAAGTCAAGCGGGTTTGTTGTCCTGCATGTAAAATCAGAAAAGTGGACTCAACTCTTGCATTTCTTTCGCTGTTGAAGATGTATTAGTGAATAGTAATTACTGATCAAGTGTTTTTCAACAAAAGCAATAATTAATGTCTTTCTTTTGCTGTTGAGTAAATAGTTTAAAACGACTGTGTCCTTACCACCAGTGACATGCAGTTCATCCAGGGATTTGCCCTGCTGGGAAGGCAAGTTTCCCCTCTCCAAGCTGAGAAAAATCCGAGAAAGTTTGGTGACCCTCTGCACAGTATCTGGCAACTGGTAGTATTCACGATGGACACGCAAATCATGACCCATGAAGTTTGCAAGTGTTTCAAGTTGATGTTCCTTCAAGGCAAGAATTTGCGAAGCGGTTGCCACGTGCTTACGAAGTTTTGTAGACCGGATGCTGGCAGCATTGTCAAGGCCCGCCATGTCTGCGTACACTCTATACAGTCACATCCTCTTATATGACCTGTACCTCCATAAGAACATCGTGCAAACAAGTACGTGTTGTCGTGGGCGACTTCAGCTTCATTTCTCTTTGCAATCAGAGCACTCAACCACGTCACCGCCTCATTGCTGAGAAGCACAGGAACAGTTCGACCCCTCTTGCCAACTATTTCGACAACTCTGAACATCTTGCACAGATGCCGTTCAAGATCAGTCAGCAGGCATTCCCCGTTGACACTAGCTGTTGTGTGCTTCTGAAAGTCTTCTAGTTTCATCTTTGATACCTCCCCCTGCCTTCTGCGGTTGAACATAATAAGGTGGCACAGTGCGACTTCATTCAATCTCTTCCAAGCTGGTCCGATTTGTTCACCCCGAGCATCCTGGACAAGTTCCACTTCCCTGTTGCCAGCTTCATGGAGGAACGCCGACATTTTCACAACATCAGCATTTGTCGGCAGAATGTTAGGTTTGTTGCGCTTTTCTTGGTACAGTGTTCTGTGTGCATGGGTGGATACACGGTCTCGCCAGGTCAGTTCGCACAACTGCAGAAATTCTTCAGCGTGTTGCGCTTTTTGCTTTTGGCCAGACTCTAGAGCATTTCCTTTAAGTATGAGTGCACATTTATTGATGGAATGTCCAATCTTTAAAGCTAGAGACGGAACGTCATACAACTGCTTGTCTTCATTAAAGCCAGCTACACCATGGACAGCCTTGATGATATCATTCACGTAGTGGGGGTGCACAAATAATTCAAGTGATGCATTTGGCTGGTGTGTATTCTTGCGGAGTTGTATGACAAGACGAGCCAATTCCCGTATCTTGTTTCGGATGTAGCCATGTTGATCTACATCGTGCCCGAGTTTCGCGTATTCCCGCTTGGCTACTTCCACAATCAAAGAGTCATTCTTGGCCAGCAGAGGCACCTCATCTCTCTTTATCGGAATAAGAACCTGGTTCAACTGGAAAGACACACCGATAGGTGGAGGCTTTAACAAATCACTCTTGTGAGCAACACGTCTACGCAGAGGAGTCGTGGTACTGCTACCATGCGAGTGTGCAGGGAGCGCAGGTTTCAGTGGGCACTGGTGACGCTAGAGATCACTTCGCACATAATAGCCATAACAATATATGCACGGTCCGTATGCATGTGGAGCTACCTTATGATTAGGCCTATATCCTACAATAAGTGCACCCCGGCCTTCCCGAAGGACTTGGCAATTGTGCCTATGATTACCAACATTGCGGATTTTCCACAGAAGTATCTTACGAACACTTGGGTTGGTCTCAGACGCAATCTCTACAACTTCGCTCTCTTCTTTGTAACATGACTGGAGATGACGGGGCAACTTAGATTGAGGTACTTCACAGTAAAAGCAGAAGTGTTTCTTGTCCCATTTCCTGTGCCCACTTTCATTGCTGGTCTCCGTGACTGTTATGTGACAGGTCTCAGTAGCCTCGGTTGATGATCTCTGTGACTCGGCACTTGAGGCTTCATATGGAGGAGGACAAACGGCAGGTCCTGTACCAGAATCAGCCTGTGGGCCATCATCCCAACTGGAACTGCTTTGTGGACTGTCTGAACCATTTAAGTGCGGACTCAAGAACACCGGATGGGCCACCTGGCATAGAAATCAAATCAAAATCACATTTAATTTTAAACAAATAACAATTTCTTTGGGTTATCTCTAAAATATACTATCCATTTTAACACCATCACAAGCAACCACCCCACCCACATTCGCTCTTGATGTGCAACTTAACTGACGACATACCGGTAGTTATCCTCTTCATAAAAAGATATGTAATTCAAATGAGAATTTGTGTCATGTGCATTTATTATATGACTTCTAAGACTGAGCAGTTCACTAATTAAAAACTTGTAGTCAGCGTACAATACAAGCGTTGTTCATATTAATAATAATAATAATAATGGTAATTATTATTATTATACCTCCAAATAGGCACTTGGGGAGACAATCCCATAGAGATGTACACAAACTTAAAACAGTCCTAACTTGTTTACCCTAACCCTTTTGTCTAAGATTTTTTCAAAATTTGCTATTTAGACCAAAATCTGTCGTTCTAGGACAAAAATAACTCCCAAATCTCGTTTTTTAAGGTAGGTAGACACTTAGGGAGACACTGAAATGTCTCCCTAAGTGCCACTGTCTCCTTATTACCTAAAAACTTACGCTAATTTGTCTCCCCAAGTGCCTATTTAGAAGAATTACGCATTTAATTTGTATTCTTCCTAACCTGTCTGTTGTTAATTAATGCATTCTATGGTAATTTTCTCACCTGGTGCTCAATTAGGCAGCGTGTCACACCATCAGTGTACCGGACGCAGAACTTTCCTGATAAGAAAGCCACAAATTCAACTAATTAAACTTTAAAGGGATTACATGCAATTGGGAGTAGTGGGGGAGGAATGGGGAAAAGTATTTGTTGTTTACAGATCATATATATTTTTGGTTCTGAAGTGGGGGGGGGGGGGGGTGGGGGTGGGGGGGGTGGGGGGGAGGAAGCAAGTTTAGGAAAAATGACATTGTTTATTTACATGTGGTACATGTCATGGGGGGATGTAAGAGGGTATACAGCTGTCTTAATTTATGTGGGACAAATGTGATTCTACATTATGGATTACATTTCTTACCTACGGAACCCCTAATGGGACATATGACGAATAGTAATCACCGTGACAAAATAAATTTAGTTTTGTATTTCTTGCTCACGAAATGACTTATTTCTAGAGCTCGAAATCATTTCGTGCCTAAGAAATGATTTCGTGCGCTCTTAAAAAATAAAAAAATATTTTGTGCGCTCGAAATACTTCATTTTGTGTGCGCTTGAAATAATTTCCTGCTCTCGAAATCATTTTGTGCAATTGTTAGAAATCGGTTAAGTAAATATGTTTTACAGCACGGTCTTGACGCAAGGTTAACGTGGACCCACAAATTACGAGGGCATTTCATTTGTTTTCGTCATATGTCCTTTTAGAGGCTCCGCACTTACCTTTGGTGAAGGAGATTATTACGGCAGGATACCATGATGAATCTGGAGGCCACAGTGGGATTACGTTTTCCCCTTCATGATGCTGGTGATTTGTCAAGGTTCCATCAAGACGACTACTCCGTTTCATGTTTGTTATGGTAGTTCTGTCAGCCACACCTAGACTAGCTAGCTGTAACAGGACAACAATACAACAACAATATACCATTAAACTGATAATACAAGTAAATATTAATAATTGTGGCTACTTATTTGTTTTATTATTTATACAATAACTACAATTAACTATTTCTTGTTCGCATGGTGCTCAACAACTCATGCTTGGGTTGGCAAAATAAAGCAGTTAAATTTGGTTATAACTTCTATATTATTCTGAAATTAGGCATATTCACTTCCCACATCATCCTAAGACTAAGAGTAGAGTGAGAGAGGCCATGACTACAAATTACATTACAACGTAAATTAGCATGTCATATATATGTCATAGAGTGAGCTACATTCATAGCGAGTGACATGCAAGCTTCCAAATACAATTGCTCTACTTACCATCTATCCACGAATTTATTCCAGCTCCATGGTACACCTAGCTAGCTGCAAATGACCACGTCTTCGCATAAACTACAATATGCCTCACTACACTCAGGCCAAAACAATGTTATAATAGTTAAGACATGTCTAGACTAGTTTATAGTTAGAGACATGTATGTATTTACTTCGTTGTCACACGCGCCACTTATGGAAACCAACGGAGGGCGCTATGCCATTCAGGGTAATACTGTTTGCGTTTTATTTGACGGGGTAAAAAATGTGCATACTGCCCCACGTCAGGTCTTATTCGTGAACCGAGGACTCCTCCGAAACGCTTTGATATTTAACCAACAGTCAAAAACGGCCACGAAAGTGCCATTTTTTCACAATATTTCATACCGAGGACGCGCTCGGTTTGGAAGGTGTCCTCAGTATGTGAGTGTGTACTTACATAAAAGCCCTCCATTTGCGGTATTGACATGTACACATGCACACGTATACAACAACGCATACGCAGCTAGAATAAGTTAACCAGCTAAGATAAGCTACGCAACGCTAAGTTACCACTAGTATGTAAATGGTAAATGAATGTATGCTGATAAGTTAAAGGGTCCTAGAAATGTGGTTTTTATTAGTTTAAATGAAAGATTATAACTAATTGAGTGATTTTCAGTTTATAAAAGTTTTATTTTTTGGTAATTTTATGAGAAAAAAAATAATAAAGTGCTTTGGTGGACCGGCCCCGCCCCTAGAATGGTAGCTTATTAACATGTAAAATTTGCATAATTGTGACGTATGTTTTGGGAAGACTTCGACGTCGCGACCAGCGCAGCGTGCCCGTGCATGCATGCATGCATTATGTGCCACGCGTATCGATGCAAAATCATTCAGTCGATGGTCGACTCAAGTTATTGTCAAAGGAATTGTCAAGTGGAATATCTTCTTCAGATGTAGGACCTAGTGATACTGCGGATATTCCGTCCGATTCTGTGGAATATGCGAATATGAAAAGCTTGGCTGAGCAACTGGATCTCAAGGGTGAAAGGTCAATTTTTCCCTCACTACAATTGGAGGAACCAGCAGATGTAATGGAATGGAGGTCAACCTAAAGGTGAAGTCCATCCAAGATGAAGAGGAGCTGGACATTCCAGGGGTGAGAACAATGACAGCCTTGCCAATTTCCAGAAGTGTTTTTCCAAACCAAATTGATCTGAAGAATTGGGCGCACTTGGAGGGCATCATATTTCCTGTACTGGACGAACAACTACTACTTTAACAATAGTAATGTTGATAATTGTATTCATGACTTGAATGATACTGAGTGGGACTGTATAACTTCTATAAACGATATCCACAGTATGTATAACACGTTTTTATTACATATTAAACAACTTTATAATAAAAACTTTCCTCTGCACGAGGTAAAATGTCGCTATGATAAACTCAAATCCCCATGGTTAACTGATGGTATTTATAACTCGATAAGGCGTAAGAATTAATTGTACAAAAAGTATTTGAAAAACCCTACTCCGCGAAATAAATCTACTTATACTAGCTTTAAAAATAAACTTAACTTTCTGATAAAATTATCCAAAAAGAATTATCTATATAAAAAATTCAATGAAGTAAAAAATAATATAAAAGGTACGTGGAATGTAATTAATTCTCTTTTAAATAAGCGTAAACAAAAAAGTAGCTCCTATTTTAACCATGATGGCATTAACATTACGAACGACACCGAAATTGCTGATTAATTTAACAACTATTTTGTTAATATTGGCAACAGTCTTTCTAGTGGACTACCATTATGTAACACCTCTTTTCATTCATTTTTAAATACCCGATGTTCGGATTCATTTTTCTTGTCACCTATTACCCAAGAGGAGATTGTGGACAATATTAACAAAATTCCTTCTGGCAAGGCCCCTGGTTTCGACGCTTTGAATTCTTTTGTAATAAAACAGGCAAGTATTCGTTAGCAAAACCTTTAGCTATTATTTGTAATAAATGTCTAACAGCAGGAGTATTTCCCGATGGCTTAAAAATAGCCCAAGTTATACCAATCTACAAAAAAGGTTGTAGACATGATATTACTAATTATAGACCAATTTCAGTTCTGTCGACATTCTCCAAGTTATTTGAAAGGCTCATATACATTAGGTTAATATCTTTTATTAATAAGAATGATATTCTTTCGGAGGCACAATTTGGCTTCAGACAAAACCGGTCAACTGAATTATCAACATCATATGTTCTCAGTAAAATATGTAATGCGATCGATCATAATAAATTTTCAATTGGCATATTCCTTGACTTATCTAAAGCATTTGACACAGTCAATCATGAAATATTAATAAGTAAGATGGAACATTACGGGGTGCGTGGGATTGCCTTGGACCTATTTAAAAGTTATCTGACTAACAGAAAGCAGTATGTGTCTTATAATTCTGTAAACTCAACTGATCGTGATATTGTCTGTGGAGTACCACAAGGTTCTGTGTTAGGTCCTCTATTTTTTATTCTTTATATAAATGATATTTGTAACACCTCCGACATTATTTCATTTTGCTTATTTGCTGATGACACAAGTTTACTATATACTCACCAAAATGTTGACACTGCTGTTAGAAACCTCAATGTTGAACTTAAAACAATTAGCACTTGGCTCTTAGCAAACAAATTATGTCTTAACTTATTGAAATCTAACTATATGATTTTCTGTGCCCATCAGTATAAATATTCTCAATCTGTTCCTCTAATTTTAAATGAATCAAGGCTAAACCAAGTAACAACTACTAAATTCCTAGGAATAACTATTGATGAGCATCTCACCTGGAGAAACCATATTGATGACATAGCGACAAAAATATCTAAAAATGTTGGCATAATGAACCGTCTAAAATATTACCTGCCCAGTAGAATCTTGTTAACTCTGTATAATTCTTTTGTTTTGCCATATTTAAATTATTCAATCTTGACTTGGGGGGGTTCTTCATCTAAATACAACAAACTGTTTACCTTGCAGAAACGAGCAGTCCGAATAGTATCAAAAGCTGGCTATCGTGATCATTCCCTTCCTTTATTTACAAACCTGAGTCTTTTACAGTTTTATGACCTGTACTATTTTAATTTAGGAAAATTGATGTATAAATTTAAAACCAATGTATTACCCCGTTGTTTTAATTCATTCTTCATGTTAACCTCTGACATTCATTTGTATAATACCCGAAGTACTGCCAAGAACAATTTGTATGTCTAGTTTAGCCGAACAGAGTTGTGTAAAAATAGTGTTTTTCAGCGTGGCACTTTATATTGGAATAGCTTAGACGAGTCCCTAAAATCATCAAACTCCCTCTCTATATTTGTTAAAAAGCTGAAATTCTATCTTCTTGATTCACATCTATATAATTAGTTATAATTTATGAAATTAATGTATGTGGTTTTGTCTCTCACCAGCTTGTGTTTTCTAGTGTGTGTTTTGTCGTATTGTTTGTTTACGTATAATGTCATTTGTCCTTTGTGTTGACCGTATAGATTGTCTGTCAATAGGTTAGGGTACAAAAGCAATTCGCTTCACCTTATACCTAAATGTTGTCATTAATTTGGTTATAATTTTATACTTCTGTATATAATTATAATTAGATCATTTAATTGTTTACTCTTTGTTAAAGTGAATTCTGTTTTCTTCTATTCTGTGCTAATGGCAGCGTTGAAATAAATGTACTACTAAAACAAAGGGTCCAACTATTGATAGGCGGAGATGTGCCAGAGGCCTTTTGGATTTTAGAAGAAAGAAGGGGCGGCCGTAAAGAACCGTATGCAGTCCGGTCTCCCTTAGGATGGTCCCTCATCGGTCCTACATCTTCCGCTAAGAGGGATGCAAACACCTTCCATATCAACCATGCCCGGTTCCAGGATGAAGGGCTCCAGAGGCAAGTATATTATAGAGAGATTTTGGGAAATAGACGACGGGGGAGCTATGGTAGACTCCAAACGTGCCGACTCTGTAGAGGACCGTAGAGCTATAATGGAAGAGACCGTGCAACAGGTCAATGGCCATTATGAAGTTGGGTTCCCATGGAGGAGGCCTAGTCCTGAGCTACCAAACAGCCGTGTTCTTGCAGAGTCCAGACTAGGGTCTTTGAAGAAACGTCTCCAGAGAGATGATACACTGTATCAGCAGTACAAGAGTACTTTTGACGACTACACCCAAAAGGGCTATGCCAGACCGGTCATGAATGAGAGAGAGGATGCGGGGGTGAAGTGGTATCTGCCACATCATCCAGTTTTTCATCCCCAGAAACCTGGCAAGATGAGGATGGTGTTTGATTGTGCAGCAAAGTACTGAGGCACATCAATCAACGATCAGTTGCTGAGAGGGCCAGATTGCACGAATAGCCTAGTTGGGGTTCTGACCCGTTTTAGGAAGGAAACCTTGGCTTTAGTTGCAGATATTGAGGCCATGTTTAATCAAGTGAGAGTGCTGGAAAAGGATAAGAATGCCTTACGATTTCTCTGGTGGCCAGACCATGATATGTCAAAGGAACCGAGTGATTACAAAATGCTTGTGCACATCTTTGGTGCCACGTCCTCACCTAGCTGTGCGGGATTTGCTCTCAGGAAGACCACAGAAGACTATAGGGAGGAGTTTGGAGAGATAGCTGTCAAAACGGTGCAGAATAACTTCTACGTAGATGACTGTCTTAAGTCAGTGAGCTCCAAAGAGGCAACTATCAGTCTTGCTGGTGATCTGATTAGCCTCCTAAACAAAGGAGGTTTTAGGCTGAGAAAGTGGGTTAGCAACGATCGAGATTTTTTGGCTACCATACCGACCAGCGAAAGAGCACCGTTCATTTTAAACTTGAACTTAGATGACCTGCCACTCGAGCGCACTCTTGGCATACAGTGGAATGCGGAAGCGGATATATTTGGCTTCAAAGCTGTCCTGAAAGAAAGACCCACAACCAGAAGGGGCATTTTGTCTACTGTAAGCTCATTGTATGATCTTTTAGGATTCTTGGCACCGTTTATACTTCCAGCCAAGGTCCTACTTCAAGATATTTGCTGCCAAGGGCTTGGTTGGGATGAGAAGGTGGAAGAACGAGATATGTTAAGATGGAAGATGTGGCTAGACGACCTGCCAAAATTAGAGGCTGTAACCATCGAAAGGTGTTTAAAGCCAAAGGAGCTCTGGGACAATATGGATTATCAGCTTTATGTCTTCTCGGATGCTTCAGAGCGAGGGTATGCAGCTGTGGCGTACCTACGAATGCATAATGGGTCAGGAAAGATCCATTGTTCATGTGCTTGGGAAGGCCAGGCTTTGTCCAAAGAAGTCCCTCTCCATCCCTAGATTGGAATTGACAGCAGCCGTACTGGGAGTACAGCTTAGTAAGGTGATAGGGGAGGAGTTGGATCTACCTACATCCGAAGTTGTATTCTGGACTGATTCTACGTCAGTACTGCAATACATCAGAAGTGAGAGTGGACGTTTTTACACGTTTGTAGCCAACCGGGTAGCGAAGATCCATGATGCCACTGACGAATCCCAGTGGACATATGTAGATTCAGAATATAATCCCGCGGATGACGGATCTAGAAGATTGAGTGCAGATAAAGTGATAAAGAATGATCGATGGTTAAAGGGAGCTAAGTTCCTCCAGAAGGGCGAGGATCATTGGCCAGTTCCACCTGTAGTATTGCGAAGCACATTTCCAGACCCAGAGATGCGACAGGACAGCAAAGCTTTGGAAGGTGATCCCGAAATGAAAAGGGTAGTCGCGCAGACGAACCTTGTCCCAGAGAAGCCGAAGCTGGTACTGGTACTGGTATCCAGGTTTTCTTCATGGAATGGAATGAAGCGCGGAGTCGCCTGGTTGCTGAGATATCGAGATTATCTATGTGCCCGTGCCAAGGGGAAACTTAACGATGGTGACGTTAACAGCAAGAGGCTGTCTTTGTCAGAGGTGCAGAGAGCTGAAAGGGAAATTATCAAATACACCCGGAGGCAGTTATTCCCTAAAGAGATTACTGCACTTGAGGCCAGTCTGGAAGACAGCGGGGGAAGTAACAAGAGGGTTCCAAATACACTACAGAAATTGAGCCCAATTCTAGTAGAAGGAGTTCTGCGGGTAGGTGGACGTCTTAAGAATGCGCCACTCCAGCAGGACCTTAAGCACCCAGTCATCCCACCAAGTGACCATCAAGTAACGAAGCTCCTGATTGAACATCATTATCTGAAGGTTGGACACTCTGGGGCAGGTATGACTTGGACGTCACTCAGAGAGAGGTTCTGGATAATGAAGGGAGGGTCTGCAGTGAGGCGAGTGATCGGGAAATGTTTCCCGTGCAAGAAAACAAATTCACCCCTTTGTCAGCAGTTGATGGCTGAGCTACCGACAGAGAGAGTCACTCCAGAGAAGCCCCCTTTCACCTACGTTGGAGTGGATTACTTTGGTCCACTTTATGTCAAGCAAGGACGTAGTCACGTCAAGAGATACGGATGCATATTCACGTGCCTCACAATTATGGCCGTCCACATAGAGATCGCCAACGCACTTGACACCGATGCATTCATAAATGCTCTACGTCGGTTCATTAGTGGAAGAGGTACACCAGAGAAGATAATAAGTGACAATGGCACGAATTTCACTGGTGGAGAGCGTGAGTTACGAGAGAGCATCACAGCCCTAGACAAGCAGAAAGTTGGAGTCTTTCTTCAGACACGGGGAATTGAATGGCAGTTTAACCCTCCAACTGCGAGCCACATGGGAGGAGTTTGGGAGCGGATGATACGTTCTATCAAAAAGATCCTCAAGAATATTCTTCAAGAGCAGGTGGTTTGTAATGAGGTGGAGGCCATTTTGAACGCTAGGCCGCTCATGCAGATCAGCTTGGATCCCATGATGAAGAACCACTTACACCAAACCACCTACTTCTGATGAGACCAAGCCCCAACATCCCGCCAGGAGTTTTTGTGAAGGAAGATGGCTACGGTCGGCACAGATGGCGTCAAGGGCAATACTTGGCCGATCAGTTTTGGAAGCGATGGAGAAGGAATACCTGCCACTTCTGCAGCAGCGTCAGAAGTGGACCAAGCCAAAACGAGATCTCGAGATAGATGACCTCGTATTGGTTGCCGCTGACAACGAACCCCGAGGAAGGTGGCCGATGGGGAAAGTGACAGACACCTACCCGGATAGATCAGGGAGAGTACGTACGGTTGAGGTGAAGGTTGGGTCCAGATACCTACGACGACCGATAGCTAAGCTCTGCTTTCTGGAAGGCGTAACTAAATAGAGGACTGTTCATAGTTAGAGGACACGCCATTACTTTATTAGGAGAGAATGAACATTAATAAAGTGTTCATTGGGGCTGGGTGTAACGGCGAGTACAACTACACAGTATTTTAGGTCATGTACACCACATGGCAACAATAGTTTTAATTTATCATATTTTCCCCTCCATTTATTTTGTTGTGTTAGTCATTGTCTTGTTTGTTTGTTTGTTTGTTGGGGGGGGGGTGTTTGAAAACACGTTTCCTAAAAAATATTTACTTTACCTGCACAGGGCCCTTGAAAAACGGATTTGTTCCTTTGACCAGCCGTATACCTAGCACAATATAGTAGAGGGGGGACACCCCCCCCCCCCCCCCACCCCTCTTCCTCTCTTGTCCCTATATCCTATACACACACCCCCCTATATATCTCAAAACAATTACTGAGAGTTTGGCAATGGTTGGAAATACCTGACTATTTTCAAACACTTCCCCCAATTTATCAAATTAAGTTACACCTCATTTGTTTGACAATACTGTTACACATTCCGTGCATGCAGTTGTCAGTCAGTAGTCTGGTTTCCTAACTTGCATCTATCAATTGCTCTGTTTTGTCTGAACGAAGTCAAGGAACAGCATTAATGTTCTTGGTTTTTCCCACCATCTATTCACGCAAAACTTACAAAATTGATCTCTGTCACAATATTTACCATAAATAAAAACTATATTTCAAACCCATACATTTTCAAAGATTACAACAAAAGCAAAAGGTGTATACTATCATGTAACTTTGAAACCTAGTAGTAGGCCAGCCGAAGTGTGAAAATACACTCTGGACAGCATTGTTTGTTAATGGCCGGCATCCATACTAAATCTGTTGTTCATGGGATCAGGAAAACGAATAGGGTGGATGCCACGCATGTTTTTGAATGTTAAGGTCATTTTGAGGTCAAAAGGTCAAATAAGGTCAAAAATCAGTATTTTCAAAATGTGTATGTAGTTTTGTTTGGCAGTTAGTCATTGTGGGTATTACGTAATACCATACTCTGCATTCCTTTTCACATACCACAGTTCACTCTCCGAATCGTATATAAGTCTTGCATTGTGATAGTATAATCACTTCAGGTTCTGGCACCCACGCTGTACGTCCACACGCTATTAGCACCGTATACACAACCTAGAGACGTTATGTCGACCGAGCAAGGCCAATCTAGTGCCAATCAGTCGTTAATATTCGACAGAATAAAAGATTACTTCGATCAGAAATTGGAGGCCATCTCGACTGGTCCTAAGTCAGATTCCAATTCCATTCGGGAACTCAAAAATAAACTGGACGCCAAAGATTTGACTAAACCAGGCAACGTGGCCCAATTCGAATTTTGCGGAAAGTTGGAAATTGCTCTCGACAACATAAAAACGGCAATTATCACCAGAGGTGACACGGATAAAGCCATCGAGGCAATTCAACACGCTGAACAACTGGTAGCGGACCGCAAGCAAAAAATCAAGATAGCCGACTCGAGCAAGGCAGGGTGGTCGACCATCTTGCACATGGACAGAAAAGAAACGGACAACCTCTCTGCAGACAAACAGAAAATTATCAAGGCAGCAGAGGAAGAAGCACTAAAGAGTATCGAGGCCCGGAAACGAAGAAAGCGACCCTATATGATAATGGCCCCAGCTATCCTCAAAATCCTGCAGATCGTCGCCTTTTTTGAGGTACATGTACCGGTACTATGTATACCCCCTTGTTGTCTGCCCTTTGGATACTTTGTTATTTCAGTCTGCGTGCCCGTGCGCAGGCCAGCCCCCATGATGTATATTTAATAAATTCTGAAATGCATTTGTTGTCTCCCTTCTCCTTATTCAATGACGTTCTGTAAAACAAAACTGTTTTTCATGCGTATGAGCGAAGCGAAGTAGCATGAAAATGTAGTTTTGTTTGGCAGTTAGTCATTGTGGGTATTACGTAATACCATACTCTGCATTCCTTTTCACATACCACAGTTCACTTTCCGAATCGTATATAAGTCTTGCATTGTGATAGTATAATCACTTCAGGTTCTGGCACCCACGCTGCACGTCCACACGCTATTATTAGCACCGTATACCCAACCTAGAGTACCTAGACCCCCCCCCCCCCCCCCCCCCCCCCAATATCCAATAACCCCCAAATAACCAGGAGCAGTCCCAGGCTCGTACACGCATTCAGGATAAATTCGCTGACATTATTCAGGTACATTGCAAAGCTATTTGTCCTCTTTTGACATCGGATGACATTTTGTGTGAATTGAAGGTTAAAATCCCACATTGAGTTTTGGTCCATGATTGGAGCCCATGATATGGTTATTTCCATTATTAGCCAGGGTTATTTTATACCTTTCATCGAAAACCCACCATCCATGGTTTTACGCAACAATGCTTCCGCCTTACGAAATTACGACTTTGTTTCCAAATCGGTCCTTGATTTATTAGCCTCTAAGAGAATCATGGAAAAATCATCATCCTCTTACGTCACAAGCCCATTGTCAGTATCTTGTCAGAATGACGGCAAAAAGAGGCTGATTTTGGACCTAAGCATCTTAAATAAATTCGTTAAAACAGAGCATTTCAAAATAGATGATTGGAAAATTGGATTACAATACTTTAGTCCCGATGCGTTTTTGTTCTCCTTCGATCTAAAATCCGGTTACCATCATATCCAAATTGCCCCCCAACTTTACAAATATTTAGGTTTTTCTTGGTGTATACAGGCAAACAAAGATATTTTGAATTTACTGTTCTACCATTATTTTGGTCTCTCCTCGGCTCCACATATTTTTACAAGAATCTTGAAACCTCTTGTATCGCACGGCACTGGCGGTCATGTGGAATTTTAGTTGCAGTTTATCTTGATGATGGGTTGTAGTTGTACCTCGGGATCAGAATAACAAAGACGAACACCTACATTTGGCTACACTAGTTTCGGACCATGTTAGGTCCGATCTGCTAAAAGCGGGATTTATTTACAATATAACCAAAAGCATATGGGCACCTCAAACGTCACTCGTGTGGTTGGGTATGTCTTGGGACTCTGGTCGGGGAATTCTCAAGATAGTTGACAAGCGTATTAGAAAGCTTGAGGACTCCATGCAATTATTAAATAATTCGCCTGTTTGTACAATCAGAAATGTGCACTCTGTAGTAGGGCAAGTTATCTCTATGTCGCCTGTTGTAGGAAATGTGACTAGATTATTGACTAGATATTGTCAAATGGTAATAGCTGCTGCTAAAGATGAAGACAAAATCATCACTCTCGATAAAACATGTCGATGTGAACTCAAGTTTTGGGAGGATAACGTTTCTAATCTAAATGAACGTTTCGTTTTTGCATCCCAAAAGGTCAAAACGGTCATGTGTTCTGATGCAAGTTCATTCGCCTCGGGAGCCATAATTTCACACGGTAATCAGATAGCTCATAAAAACTGGTCTCCTATCGAAAAAACGCAAAGTTCAACATGGCGGGAATTGTTTTGTTATATATATATTTTGTTTGCCCTCGATGCATTCCCCCCTCTACTTACCAATTCCCGAGTTAAGCTTTTCACGGATAGCCAGTCCGCTGCCAGAATAATGGCGGTTGGAAGCATGAAGGCGGATCTTCAGTACCTTGCTTTTCAAATATTCGATATTTGCCTGAAATACCGAATCATGCTAGAGGTTCAATGGATCCCACGTTCTCTAAACGAACAAGCAGATTATATTAGTAAGTTGCTCGATACCGATGATTGGTCCTTGTCCGAAGATTTTTTTAACATATATCAATAATTCATGGGTCCATTAACGATAGATTGCTTGGCTTCCTTTTACAACGCAAAATTGCCACGCTTCTTTTCTAGATTTTGGAACCCTGGAGCCGAAGCAATTGATGCGTTTGCTCAAGCGGATTGGTCAGGGGAAAATGTTCTCTTAGTCCCACCGGTAGTCCTAATCCCAGCAACTGTTGGTCATCTTTACTTATGTCAAGGACACGGGGTACTGGTTTTCCCCTGGTGGCCATCCAGCCCAATTTGGCCTTTACTGTGGACAACATTCCGTCCATATATTAAGGAATTAATTACACTGCAAGGAAAATTGGCACTAGTGCAAGGCAGAAATAAAAATTCGTTACTAGGCTCCCCTCGCTTCTAAGGTATCATAGCGGCAGTAAAATTAACAATTACAGATTCCTAAAATTGTATTCCGCTTTCTCAACAGATTATCCACAACCAACCTTTTTGGAAAGAGTTTCCGGTAGCACTTAAAGCATACAGGAATCCCTTACTTTTGGACGCTATCTTGGGCAAGTCGGAGGGTACTGTAAACTCGTATTTCTATAGATGTCGACATTTTTTGAATTGGTTAGATTTACATGATAACCCCCAAACTTTCCCAGTTATGGATGAAGTTGTAGCAACATATATGTTCCATCTCAAATCAAGTTGCAACTCTGACAGCGTTGTCACAACGGCGGCTGAGGCCATAAAGTTGATCCATTCACAGATTCACTAATGAATTTAACAAAGAACCCCATAGACTCGCCGATAGTCTAGCATGTTATGTCTAATGCAAAAAGAATCTTGCACAAACCTTCAGCTCAGAAGCAACCGATTTCTTTGCAGCAGTTAAAGAAGATAATTGATGTCTTATTTAAAGAAGACGGTACCCTCATGAAATTACGGAGTGCTTGCTATATAGCTGTGAAATATGCCCTATTGTTCAAACACAATGAAATGTCGGGTTTAAAAGCTTGTCATAGTATTTCAGAATTGACCAGTAATGAAGGCTTTAGAATTTTCATTCCCAAATCAAAAACCGATGTTTTTAGAGATGGAGACCAAGGCTTTCTGTATGACACTAAAGATAAATATCCACCAGTAAACATATTGCGAATTTTCATGCCAAGATCTAGTGTTAGTATCGTGAAGAAAAGTTTATATTCACCCACTGACCTTTTGTGCAAAAACCAGATCTTACAAACGCACACAGAATAGACCTTTGAGCTATACAAGGTGTCGCGAGTTATTCTTCGAAGCACTTAAAGAAATAGATATTAAGGATGTTAAAGATTACGGCCTACACAGTTTAAGGTCGGGTGGTGCATCGCACCTCGCCAACAATGGTATTCCTAAAGATTTGATCATGCAGCATAGACCACAGGGCATGGCTGCAAAATGTGCTCAGAAATCAATTTCCTTGGCGCACCCCTTTAATCCAAGTGGAATCACTGCAGTCTGTTAGCTGGGATCATGTGGATCACGAAAAACCAAAATCCCCAATCGCAAGTTCACCAGTTAATTAAATATTTGCATTTTAATCACCTGTGTATAACGGGCGCCCTCTATTGACCAGGATTGGAAAGCTGTGTACATTTTCAATGGGAAAAGATTGCTTATTGCAGTTGCTTGCTCAAAAGGGAATCTACACAGACAGAATTCGATTAAAGAGGAATTAGGGTGTGTTTTAATGTCTTAATACAAATTGTTCATTGCCATAATTTGAACTTTTTAATAGAGTGTCATTTTTTTATTGTTATTGTTTGATTTTTGTATTATAATCTTCTTTTTTTTTTGGGGGGGGGGGGGGTTACAAATCTAAATGTAAATTGTATGAAAAAAATATAAACACGACCAGATTTTTTTTTTAGCTTTAGTCTTTGATACATGTTTATTCGTGACGGTAAAACTGAAATTTGTCCATGTCTTTACATGTGAGTGGGTGAACAACAACTCATACCGATTTACATTTAATACACAATTCTGTTATAACAAACATTTTGCCCATTTCCAGCTGAATTTATATTAGGGAGAGTCAGATTGAAAGCAGACTGTGTGATACAATGTTTCTGTGGTGACAAGATCCTTCCCTTCGATCAGCCACTGATCTTCTTTTGTCCTTGCTGCTTCCAGAAGCTTTCCTGCAGTTAGCGTCTGGCATTGTGAAAGTTTGTCAAGGACAGTTGTTCGGGTTTTTTGTCCAAACCTCACCTCTGTTCTATTTTTTTTAACGGCATATACTCCACTACATCACGTACTGTTGACAATGCGGATTCCTGCGGTACATCAACCAGTGCGTGTACGATTGGAATGCCGATATGATCATCTCCGCTTTTTTTCCGCTTTAAATTCGTTTTCATACCTGACATATTCATGTTTTACTCATCCTTCGTTAATTTTTTGACATTTGGTTCAAGTGGTAATTCAATTTAACAGTCGGTTTGGTAACAGATTATTTGCATAAGATCCACATTCGTCTATTCATTTTTCATTTTCGCTTATTCTATTTAGCACTTTCTGCATCCAAAATATTAAAAGGGAAACGACTCGGACAAGATGCAAAGTAATTTGTTTTAACTTTTTCCCAAGTTTAAGTCTAGTTTTGTCAGCTTTAAAGTATCCTTATATAAAGTAAAATATAAGTTATACATGTGTGAAAGTCAAGGTACAAACAATAAACGTTTGCCAATATTAAACTTAGGTTTCCCCGCTTTTTATCGCGTATAGGCCTACACATAGTTTTTGTATGTCTTTACTTGTTGCTTTTATCTTGTGTATTTAATAGAAATCTGTGTTTATTTTATTTTTTTAACTGATTTTTCTTTTTGATGTGTTAAACAAGCGGCAAAAAGCAACAAATTTGTTTTGTTTTTGTTGATGGTTCTTTGTGGCAGAATTTTGTTAGAGAAGTTCTCATTTACTTAATAAATTTGGAATAAGGCACTGTATAACTCTAAAGAACTGAACCGTTTTCGAATTCCTTTGCTTATATTCCATAAATACTGGAAGCTCGAGCGAATTTGAATGACCCAATGTGACATTGTTTCAAAATGAAGTTGGATGCATCAAGATTAAAAATGAACAATCTATTTAGCAAATAAAATTTTTTAATCTAAAACGTGCATCAAAATTAGTGCGAAAATGGGCGATGCTTATTTCTTTCTTTATTTATTTGTTGTTTTATTTAACCAGGGTGGCCTTATCAGTTAAAAAACTGCTTTCTAAAAGGGCCCTGCATTACCTAAATAGTATTTAAAACAGAAATTGAAATAAAACAAGACCAAAACAAAAAATCTAAAATTAAAATCTAAAATTAAAATCAACAATTTAAATTAACATTTAAATTAACATTTAAAATTAACATTCAAATTAACGTTCAACTAAAAATGAAAAGGACCATAGAGAAAAAGATATATTAGATCCAAAGACTATTCCAATAAATACAAACAGCATCTTAGTTAAAAGCATTAAGACTGCTGTTTCATAGGAATTTTTAAAACATGTTAAGATTAAGCAAACAAATACAATGATAAAACATAATTATAGCAAACAAAATGAATGCAAAAATGAAAACAAAACCTCCTGATTTTTTGTCTCTCCAACAAATCCTAAAATAACCAGGAAAGATTTCAGCGCTGTAGAATTTCGGGCCTACTATAGATTGGACTCAATACCAATGAGTCTACTATGGTGGCCCTGAAGGGACTACGCAGATCGTGAATATTGACGTCAATATTCACGACAATTTTCACGACTTTCCTCAAAGTCGCGAATATTGACGTCAAATTTGACGTCAATATTTACGACTTCCCCCAAAAGTCGCGAATATTGACATCAAATTTGACGTCGATATTCGCGTCAAATTTCACGACTTTCCCCGAAAGTCGCGAATATTGACGTCAATATTCACGACTTTCCTAGAAAGTCGCGAATATTGACGTCAAATTTGACGTCAAAATTCGCGACTTGCCCCCAAAGTCGCAAATATTTTGACGCGAATTTTTTTTCACAAGCTAGGTTTTGGCTAGTCTTGCTCCAAGACCGAGTTTTTTATTTGTCCGGGGCGCGCCGTCGGTCTATGCAGTTGAGTAAATATAAGTACAAGGCCCTGCCCCTGACAGCAGCACTTTTATACGGCGTCATGATGGAGGGCTGGTCCATGTACATCCGACCATAGATGTTTACTTGCGAGATTGCAGTCCCGTGCTTATCAGTAGTGCTAATGGCGGACAATCTTCGCGTCGGGAACCTGATGCTGATGAGGGTCGTCTTGCTTCGTGGATCATGTGTGAGCCTCGCGGCTTATTGGGGAGTTCGGTTGCCGTAAACTCCAACAGCGAACTTTCGCACGTCGGTGATAATTTTCCGTTATTCGTTGACTTTTTGTTTCGCGTCGGTGGGCCGACTACACGTACATGTACATGGGCCGACTACACGTACGTGGACGTCGCCAAGATGCTGTCGCCGTAAACAAAATGGTTTCTGCTGCAGTGCTGCTGTCGGGGAAAGGTTTTTATGATTGTATAAATGTACATGTACTACATAATGTAGGCCTATACCTACAGTGAAGTCGTGTAATTTGGTGTTTAATGTCGACATGTAATATTGGAGTGACAAAATGCGAAATATTTTGTTTGTGTTTTGATGTACTGATGTATTGAAATTGTAAAAGATTGGAAAATAATATAAATGACAAACTGAAATTTGAGTAGTCCTTAATTTTTATTTTGCTTGATTTTCAGTATGCAACAAATGTGGGCTTTTGTGATTTCATTAGCCAAACACTTACTCTAAATTGGTGTTTTTTTCTCTGTTTTTTCCCACGCTTTTGATATTTTGTGTTGTGTTGGTTAAAATGGATAAGATAATAGACTGGTTGGAGTTACAAAATCCCCCTCATAAAACTCTAGATTCTATGAAAAAGGTTGAATTGTTGTATGTATGTGAACAATTGGAAATAGAAGCTAAACAATCATTGAGAAAGGCAGAATTGAAATTTATGATTGTAGGGAGTTTAGCAGACGATGATAGGATGGGTGAAAATGTTTTGGAACTACATGTATATCGCATTGACAATAGTGATTTCAGAAGTGACACGTTTGGCATACGAGTTGAAAATAAAAAAAATTGATATTCAGAAACAGAGAGAACAGAATGAAAATGAATTGGAATTAAGGAAGTTGGAAATGGAAGAAAAAATAAGGCTGAAGGAGCTTGAAATGAGAATTTGAGAAAGATCGACACCCAATCAACAACATTTGATCCTATTCGTTGTATCAGAATGGTTCCTCCATTTAATGAATCTGAAGTTGATAAGTATTTTCAACACTTTGAAAAAGTTGCAAAAAGCTTGAATTGGCGTAAAGAATTTTGGTCGATTTTGTTACAAAGTGTTATTAGAGGGAAGGCTCAAGAAGCCTATGGTGCACTTCCAATCGACGATTGTACTAATTATGACATTGTTAAGGCTGCCATTTTAAAAGCATATGAATTGGTGCCTGAGGCATACAGACAGAGATTTCGCAACTATAAGAAATATGATAATCAGACCTTTGTTGCGTTCGCTCATGAAAAGGAAGTTTATTTTAAAAGGTGGTGTACATCAAAGAAGGTGAATAGGGATTTTGGCAATTTGAAACAGTTGGTTTTGGTTGAAGAATTTAAAACTTGTGTTGGAGCTGATGTTAAAACCTACCTTGACGAAAAGGGTGCAGAAACCCTGCTCCAAGCAGCCACCTTAGCTGATGATTATGCTTTGACACACAAAGAAAAATTTCAGAAAATGAAATGTTTCAATCCGGCTAAAAGCCATTTAGAAGCATCAGCTGTTCCCAAGTCGGGAACTAAGTCCGTGAACCTTTCAAGCTTAGCTATACCTGTTTCATATAGAGGCAGTAAGCCTTACCGATCAGGTTCTCATCCGGCCATAGCTCTATTTTGCAATTATTGCAAGCATAGGGGTCACTTAATCAGTGAATGTCAGATTTTAAAAGCTAGGAAAGAAAAGGAAGCAGCACCCAATGCTCTTGTTTCCTCACACAGGAGTCTTTTTCAGTCGCCTTGTTGTTGTACTGCATTTAATGATCCTGATTGTGATCACAAGTCTAATTAAGTTAGAACAGAATTGCTACCGTTTGTGCCGGAGGGATTTGTACCTCTTGATGAAGAGTCTGATCATGTGCCACTTAAGATTCTTCGTGATACTGGGGCCACTCGGTCTCTGCTGTTGCAGGATACTTTGCCATTTTCTAACGAATCTGCTACGGGCGAGTCTGTTTTGGCTCGAGGTATCGAGTGTACTTTTATAAATGTACCTTTGCACAACATTTATTTAAAATCAGACTTAGTTACAGAATTTGTTACAGTGGGTATCGGACCTAATTTGCCAGTAAACGGTGTCTCTTTTCTGCTGGGTAATGACTTGGCAGGAAATCGGGTGATTGTGGATCCCAATGTTATCTGTAGAAAGCCGAGCACTTGTGAGGGTAATGCTGTTGATGCAGATTTGGCGGGTATTTATCCGTCTTGTGTTGTGACTCGAGCATAAACGAAGCCAAAACAGAGACGAAGCTTAGGCTTGGAAAACGGCCCAAAGCGACCCGAGGCTGTACTGGCCTGGCCAGTGTCGTGAATATACTCGGGTTAAATTACCTATGGGTGCACTGCACTGATTGTGTGGGCACGATCTACCAGTACCACTAATTAACTACATTTTCGCATTGTCACACAGTAAAGGGCCATTATAGTTTACAAACACACATCTCACTAATGAGTATATAGTGGCGTTACTTCAAACTAAACTTTTAAATCTCATCTAAACTGATGACATAAATATAATATTTAATACACGTTCTAAAATTAATCCAATACACTACCTCCATGCTTACACTCTTTGTAATTTCCCTGTCATGGTCTTTGGAACCTGAGCCTATAGACACAGCTTTAAGAACAAAGTCGTCTGTGGGCTGCTTCCGTCAAATCTGCTTACAACCAAAAAACATCTCATCTCATGTTGCGTACCATAGTTTCTTCCCTATTGTCTTAATTATGTTGCGCCTTCTCCGCAATTATATTTTCCTTTTTATTTTAATATTTGCTTATTTATTGTCTTTTTTTTCATTCCTTGATAGTTTTAATTTATCATATTTTCCTCTCCATTTATTTTGTTGTGTTAGTCATTGTCTTGTTTGTTTGTTTGTTGAGGTGTTTGTTTGAAAACACGTTTCTTAAAAATTCTTTACTTTACCTGCACAGAGCCCTTGAAAAACGGATTTGTTTCATTGACGAGCCGTATACCCAGCACAATATAGTAGAAGGGGATCACCCCCCCCCCCCCCCCCACCCCTCCTTCTCTCTTGCCCCTATATCCTATACACACATCCCCCTATATATCTCAAAGGAATTACTGCGATTTCGGCAATGGTTGAAAATACCCGACTATTTTCAAACACTTCCCCCAATTTATTAAATTGAGTTACACCTCATTTGTTTGGCAATACTGTTACACATCCGTGCATGCTGTTGTCAGTCAGTAGTCTGGTTCCCTAACCTGAATCTATCAATTGCTCTGTTTTGTCTGAATGAAGTCGAGGAACAGCATTAATGTTCTTGGTTTTTCCCAGCATCTATTCACGCAAATCTGTAATAATTGATCTCCGTCACAATATTTACCATAAATATAAACTATATTTCAAACCCATACAATTTAGAAAATTACAACAACAGCAAATGGTGTATACTACCTTCAAATCACGTAACTTTGAAACCTAGAGGAGTACATTCAGAAATTCAAAAAAACTCTATAAAGCCAAAAACAGTGTATACAGTGTAACTAATTATTTCTCTATAGATCTATGTGTCTATTTGCCTATTTTATAAAAAGAAATCTTCCAAAGGGAACTACATCAATACCTTTAGAGAACTAAGCTACTGGTGAGTTTTCATGTAAAATCTCTATGAGGGTACAGCATTAACAATCATTGAAAACGGGTCCTTTTTCCATCTATCGCCACCACGACATTATTCAACAATGTACACCTTAGATCTTGCTACATTATGACCCACACATGTCACTATTTTAGAAAATAAATAAAATCTGAACAAATAATAAATTTTCACTCGCGTAATTGGTGTTAAACGTCGCTGTTTTAGTAAAATATTTATCCATTTTGTGTGTAAAATAACATTAACATTATCATAATAATTTAATATAGGTTTTCCCGACGAATTTCGCAAATATAGCGTTCTAATTCATCTTGATAATGACCAATTTGAAGCGAATTAGCTCTCTGCTGACGTTCCCGTGGTTCCTATTAGATTTCAGACGTTCAAATTCGTTTTCATACCTGACATAATTCATGTTTTACTCATCCTACGTTAATTTTTTGGCATTTGGTTTAAGTGGTCATTCAATTTAACAGTCGGTTTGGTGAAAGCTTATTTGCATAAGATCCACATTTATCTATTCGTTTTAATTTTCGCTCATTCTATTTAGCACTTTCTGCATCCAAAATATTAAAAGGGAAACGACTCAGACAAGATGCAAAGTAATTTTTTTTAACTTCTACACAAGTTATATTCTAGTCTAGTTTGTTTAGTTTTAACGTATCTGTCTTTAAACCGAAGAAGTAAAATATAAGTTAGCAATACGGAACAATTATACATGTGTGAAGTGTCAAGATACAAACAATAAAACTCTGGCAATATTAAACTTAGGTTTCCCCGCTTTTTATCGCATATACACATAGTTTTTGTATGTTTTTACTTGTTACTTTTAGCTCTCTTATCTTCTGTGTTTATGTTATATCTCTGTTTTTCATGCTTCTTTTTTTCTAACTGGTTTTTCTTTTTGATGTGTTCAAAAAAGCGGGAAAGAGCAATCAATTTGGTTTTTTATGTTGCTGCTTCCTTGTGGCAGGGTTAGAAAAGTTTTCATTTACTTATCCAATTTGGAATAAGGCACTGTATAATTCCAAAGAACTGAACCGTTTTCGAATTTCTTCGCTTATATTCCATAAATACTTGCCTAGTAGTGAATTCGAATGGCCAAACTGGCACAACTGAAAGCTCGAGCGAATTTGAATGACCCAATGTGAAATTGTAATGCCTCATTCTGGAAATTGTATTGTTGCAAAATGCAGTTGGATGCATCGAGATTGAAATTGAACAATCTATTTAGCTAATAAAAATGTTGATCTAAAATCAATTTGGCTGCCAAATCTATTAAACTGACCGGGAAAACCTATATTAAAAGTATAGTTCTAGATTAGCTATGTACATAGATGTTATTATGACTAATACATTGTACTGCCATCAGCAAACATAATCAAAGAAAATGATTTTGACGATTTAACAAAACAAATTAATGTAAATAGATAACAAAAAATGTCCAATTGTGGATCCTTGATTGACGGCATATGGCCGTTGTTTAGAGAGAAGACTCGTAAAGACAAATAATTATACCATGGTTAATAATACCAAAGGCATTAGAAAGGTTAAACAAATATTCCAAGTGTACTAATAAAAGGGGTGAATTAATATTAGTAGTTACTTTATCAATTAATTGAGTGATACTAGCGTGCGATGTCGAGTTATTTTCCCGTCAACAAAACGGTACAAGTATATTAGATATATTATATTAAACAGTATAATATATTAAACAAAATGACCTACATGTACTTTTACGCTATTCCATGCAATACATTTTGTACACGATCAAGGGGCAGTAACGTTTGTCTCTTCATGAAAATGCATTGTCAAGATGGCTGCCCCTTGCACCATTATTGTAATTTATATAATTAATAATGTTTTGCTTACAGAAGCATGTCAAAATTGTTAAGAACAGCGTTTTAAAGCAAAATAGTGAGAGAAAAATCGAAAAAAACCCACTAATGTGTGGCTTTTAACATTAGTTAAGAGTTACAGAAAACACTATTCTGTTCGAATTGAATAATTACGATGCGATAAATATCGATTACTGGGCTTTATATATTGTGTGTGACAGATTGTTTTATAAATACATGTATGTGACATCACACTGCACGCGCGTTGGTAATAAGAGATTCCCTTAAAGTTTCCTGTTTGGAGTTAACAATGACCAAACAATGTACAAATGTAGAACGATATACAACAGTAAACTGAACTATTGGCATGTCATTGGTGATTAGAAACTGACATGACTGGTTACAATTTCACGTCACACCTGGTGATACATCTTGACTGAGTTGTTGTCAACCACTGCCAGCTGCCCATCTGATGTGAATGTGATTCCAAGAGGACAGTACAGACCCTGTGCAATGCACTTGAGAAAGCCACCTTGAGGGTCATCGTGGTGGATATGACCCGTGTTAATACCATTATACATTGCAACATAGATACCTGAGCTATCAGTGTACACACCGCTGCAGCACTGTACTGGTTGACCATTGATGGTGGGTTTGATGGTGCGCCGTGTAGTACCATTGCCATCAGCAACATTTACTGTCTGTGACGATGAACCGATGACAATTCTATCATTGCTGTCTACAGCCAGAAAGTAAGGTTTAACCGGGACTGGTATAGAACGAAGGAGTCCACCATCAGTGGGGCTGTGTTCAGTCAACACCAGCCTCTTGACATCACCTACTATAATGGTACCATCATTCTTGACAGCTACACCGTAGAGGTCAACTACGGTCTTACTGACCTCACTCGGTGGCACTGTTGGAAACTCAAAGGCCAGCGTGTCGTCGCTGTTAAACACCTTCACAGGGGATGCACCTTCCTCGACGACCACAAAACGATTGTTGGTGCATGTAGATGCGATGCGGCGTGGACCTGTAGGAGTCATGATGTCAAAACAAACAAACGACCATTATGAAGTTATTGCACAATCCTTTTAACACAGACATTCTTTAAAGAGTGAAAACTGCAGTAGAAAATGCCTGTCAAAGAATAAGATTTGGTATACATGTTTGAGAAATCACCACGTCTTATACATGTGTAATTCATCTTGCATGATCTTGTTATGTTTTTGGTGTTTATATGCCCCACATTGTGGGGCATACAAACATGCTTCACCGTGACTTATTTTTCTTTTTAAATAATGTGCTATATAGAATTTTTAAAAAGGTCTTCCATGCTTAAGAGTGATAAACATACACTGCAAAAACTGTGTTTAGCGTGTAAACAATTTTCTATCAGTTTGTAAACGCTTTTACATGCCTGTTTAGCATAAGGATGGAGTTTTAGTAATTGAATATCGAGTTTAGAAATTGGATACGGGTATTTAGCTGCAAAACATGTCAACTGTTGGCAAACAAAGTCTGTTTACTCGGTAAGCACAGATTTTGGAGTGTAAACCTGTGTTTACCGATGTTTACCAATGTTTTCTTTCATCAACTATCAGATGTATTTTGCTTGGAATTCCCATCTTTTTCAAAGAGCTTCAGGAATAAAGCAAATCAAATTACTGAGGCGACACTTTTATTTTTGGTTTGACCACTTTTGAAATGTTGTTTTCATGGATACATTGATGTTGAGAACATTCCCATGTCATGAATACCAACTTATTGAGTACAGTAGATCATTATTTTGTTTTAAATTTTACAGTTCAATAGAGTTTTATTTACTTTTTTTTTTACCTTATTTGTTAAAAGTTTAAATACAGAGAATATTAGTGAACAGCGAATGGAAATTGTTCAAGTGCATAATTTCACAGATGGCATGTATTTTTAACTTACATCCTTGCATCAGGATTGTGCTTTTCTGGTTGCCATCGATGCTGCAGATCACAACTCGTTTGTTGTGGTAGTCAGTCATTGCAATCTCATCAGGTTGACGAGCAGCAATGCCCCAAGCCTCATTGAACTCTACTGGACCGCTTCCCTGTCTACCAAACTCCCCACACAGCTCCCACTTGCCTTCCATCACCACCTCACCCAGATTGATGTCTCCAATCCCCCCACTCTGCTTGAACTTCAGAAATGCCAGCCTGTCATCAACTCTAGGAATAGCCCGACCGGCCAACAGTTTCAAGTCTTTGCTGATTGTAGGATAGAGTGACAGGAAGTCACTATCCGATGCTGTCCTTGTCACCTCTCTTGCTGTATCTAGTGAAAACTGAAACCTCTCCACAGCCAAGCTCACGGTTTTCTCACATTCTTCCAGTTTCTGCTCACGATCCGATTGAATGTTTTTGATGTCGTCAAGGATGCGATTTTCTTTGGCCGTGATCTCTGCTCGTATCTTAGCTGCTCTGTCTTGCACTTCGGATGTGACCCTCCTGAGTGTGAGACTCAAATCTTCTTTCAGTCGTAAGACTTTTTCTTGTGATTCTTGGATTTTCTTCATTGAGTTTTCAAGTGGATGAAACAGTTCAGCCAACGTTTGCTTGTAAGTGGATGCCGCCTCGTATCCCTCAATGTACGAGTGTTCAGGCATACGGTGGTTTACGACTGTACAGTCTCGACAGATGAGTATTTCACACGTGGTACAAAAGAACCTTGCTGCTTCGCCTGCATGGATCGGACATTTTGGATGTTGTTTCTGATGTTTCTTTGTCAGTGTAACCTTTCCTTCAGTGGAGTCACCTTGTGGTTAGATGTTGCTGTGAATCGAAGATGCATTTTACTACAGGCTGAGCACACATTCTGGTCGCATTCCAGACATCTATGCGTTGCCTCATTGGCTTCCTCACAAATACCACACAAAATACCAGCATCACCCAAGCTCACTACCTTCTCCTGAAGTACAATCTCCTCAACCAAACCGACTAGATGAAAGTTGGTTTTCAGACCCTGCACCCCCGCCTCTGTAAGCTTCGTCTCCTGTCGACACACGGGGCAAGGAATCTCTGTACAGCCCTGGTGCTTCGTGCTGTGGTATTTCAGCAGACATTGCTCACAGAAACTGTGCAGGCATTCTAGTATCTTAGGGCGTTCGTATCTCTCGTGACATATACAGCACTCTAGATGCTGTCTGCTAATCGTCTCTAGAGCTAAACTTATTGCAGGGCCGGTCGCCATTTTGTTTTGTCTGGAAAAAAGAAAAGTAATGTGTTCATGTATTTAATAATAGGTATCGACAGCCGTTAATGAGAATGCTGAGAATTTAGAAGAAAGTTACCGTACATCCTACATGTATCTTAACAGCCATGCAAGTTGTTACAAAAACATTAAACGGAATTTCATACATAATATTCAGGGAATTAAGATGTGGTTTGAGGTCATGTATCATGCACGTTGGACCTTTGATTTTTTTCTGCTGGTGTTAGAGTCCATAGCAGGCATCATTGGGAAGACAGTCTAGACGTTAAATTGAGGAAGTACATCGTTTGGCGAAATTATTTGAGCACAATCGGTGTGTAACTCAAGATACAGGGGGTGGTCATGACAGTATTGCCACAAGTTGTTACAAAATGTGTTCATCACAAAATGTACAGATATGCAATAAACTAACCATAGCTACCCTTACAGAAATATCCCATGGAAATGCCATGGGAAATTTTCCCATTGGATTTCCATGGTGAATTGGACATGGGAAACCCATGGGGAATCGTACGTATGGGTACCATGAAGGATCCCATGGAGGATAAAATGGGTTAATGAATGTTTTAAGATTCTCGCACCCCCCCCCCCCCCCCCCCTCCCTTGATTAATTTTCCCCTGATGCGTTAACGAATTTTACCACGTGTTATGACACTACGTGCATTGTGGGTGTTGTCTCACGAGGTATATCAGATGGGGTTTAATTGCCCCCTGTACCATGGAGTGTATAAGCACTCAATAACCAATACATGTATCTTTGCTCCTACACCACTGTTCATGTTGTACCATATTATCACTGCATTCCCAATTAATTTTCTCATAAATGTTTCCAATCATAATAATAACTGAATCAAAATTATCCGTAGTTCTTTAATGTGCAAATTCTCCACATAAAAAAAACACTGTTTGCTTTATTAGACTTACCTAATCAACATAAAAATTTAAAAAAATGGAATTACAACAGTCATAACTAACGCAATTCTCGCAAAAATATCCCATGTGTTCCCCTATGGTGTTTTCCCCATAGTGTTTTCCCCATGGTGTTTCCCCCATGGTGTTTTCCCGTGGTGTTTTCCCATGGTGTTCCCCCCATGGTGTTCCCCCCATGGTGTTCCCCCCATGGTGTTCTCCCCATGGTGTTCACCCCATGGTGTTCATCCCATGGTGTTCATCCCATGGTGTTCCCCCACTGTGTTTATCCCATGGCATTTATCCCATGGCGTTTATCCCATGGTGTTTATCCCATGGTGTACAAATCAGAATCCCATGGTGTTCCCATAGTGTTCACATGGGATCCCCATAGTAACCCCAATGACTCAATGGGAACAAATCAGAATCCCATTGTGTTCCAATTGTGTTCCCATGGGATCCCATGGTGTTCCCATGGTCTTATCATGGGATCCTCAATGAGACACCATGGGATCAATGGGAACAAATCAATATCCCATGGGGTTCCCATGGGTTCCCATGGGTTCCCATGGGATCCCATGGGAATCCCATGGGAATCTCATGGGACATTTCTGTAAGGGTATCTACTGTCAAAAGAAGTATTACATTGATAAGGGAATAAATGTGTGTTCAAAAGGTTTTAATTACTCTGATCTGTTTAATACCGCTTGGAGTCTTCGTGCTGATAATTACCCGAGCCGCAGGCGAGGGTAATTCACCCAGACTCCAAGCGGTATTAAACAGAGTGATTAATACCGACCGAACACACATTTATTCCCATTCATAAATTTACTTTTTTGTAAAATTCAGCCAAAAAAGCCCAGAAAATCTGGGCTTTTACTATGAACCAGACTATTACTGCCATTGGCAACCTCGTTCCCAGGGTGTCGAGCTGTACGTGCCCAACACTACCCGCTCTTAGTATTGGAGACGAGGTACGGTTGGAAATAAGGCGAGCCCTGGGGACAGGTATAATGCGACATCGCTTTGTTGCCAGCTGGTTTTAAACACTTTTAGCCATGTCTTTATCGTCCGTTTATTACCGGCCACGTGACGGGCTCTCGACTAATAGGAATGCCTAAACTGTCCCAGGTATTTATGAATACATATTAATATGTTAAAATCCAGATAATTATGTACAATGAAAATAAGCACTTGACTTGTTAACTTTTTAGCATTTTTGCACTGATTGGTTGCGGTCCAAAAATAGTGTTTACCGACAACACACCGACAACCTGCACAGCACCGACAACACACCGACAACACGCACAGCACCGACAACCCACCCAAAACGTAATCTATATTGGCAAAAAGGTATAGCAAATACTGAAATAAACCTCTAATTGCTTCGTCCTTCGGATGGGACATAAAGTTGTAGGTCCCGTGTGTTGTATAACTATAATTTATAATGTGTATATATCTTTCCCATTATAACATTATAAAATTGTATATTGCACGTAAAAGAACCCAGAACACTTATCGCTAAGACTAAGACTAGAAGGGGTTTGCCCCGGTGTTCCTGGCCGACACAGCCTTTTTCTACGGGTTTCTTCTGGCTTACGAGCTATATACAGTGCCTTAATTGAGCACTTTTGAAGGATCCTTGGTTTCATTACCAGAAAATAATAATAATAATAATAATAATAATAATGATACAATGATTGTGCTTGACTTGAGCCTGGCCCGGCCTGGCTGGGTTACAATACTTTTGTGAAAATGAAATTTGTTTTTACGCAACAATATATCTCTAATCCAAAAAACAGCGTCAGGTTGCACAATTCTTTCCCATTTTCTAATTGACCGATAATATTAATAATATCTTTGCTCACTTTTTGTTATATGGTCCTTCAGTCCTCGAAGGCGAAGCAACACGGAAGTATAGATTACTATTTTAGTCGACATTAAATGCAACATGATGAAGAGCGCCCCCAAGACAACACGCCCATCGTTCTGACTTTGGCCGTTTTCCAAGCCCAATAGGCTCCTCTGGCTTTATTACCATAATTACTGCATAAACAAAGCCTAAACGGAGACGAAGCTTGGGCTTGGAAAACGACCAAAAGCTTGTTTCCATGGCCGCGCCACCAGTTGGTGATGTTTACGCTCTTTGTAATTTCCCTGTCATTAGCCGGTGTGGAAGGTAATTCTGTCCCCCGGTAAAATTGTCCGGGGGGTACAGAATTACCTAGGTAAAAGTGTCCCCCTAGAGCCGTTAATTCCGTCCCCCTCCAGTTTATTCTGTCCCCTCTCTAGGTAATTTTGTCCCCCAATGTTCCACACATAAGTGGTTATTTTGATGTTATTTCAATGAAAAGCCCACATGGTATTTATTATTTGGACTTCTGTTCCCTTCATCGATTTATAAAAATAAAAATATAAATAACTGTTAATAAAGTTAATGCATGTGACGTGATGTCACACGCGCTACGCGTACGCGCTAATCGCACGTACAACCATGCGGAGCGGTGAGGTCAAACACACTTTGTTTGACCCAGGGGGGGGGCGGAGGGGGGGCCCTTCGAGACTGTGATTGCGCAACGCTGACGTACCGTCCATTCTCAAAATAGGGGGGAACAATTTTCTCACGCGAAAAATAAAGAGTTTTTGGCATCCAATCTTAACATCTTGTCTTTTGTAGTTGTAAAAGGTTGTTATTTACCTTAATTTTTATCATCCAATGACAAAAATTGTATTGAAAATAAAAAAAAGCAGTCGAAAAAATTAAGCGTTGACGTACCGTTGATGCACGTAGAGATTGTGCACAAATACTAAAACGACGTTGACAAATACCTCCCCTAAAAAGGGCAATAATAATCGATAAATTGTGAAAAATCGTGCTTCGAACCCACTCACTTTTTTCCATGGATACGTTTAAAAAGGATGTAGCAGTGATATACTGAATTTTAAAAAAAATCTGCCTGTGAACCCCTTGCGTTTTATCGTGTTGTTTTCGAACGAAAATGGCAGAAAATGACATCGCCCCAAAACAAATTCGTGTAGATCGTGCCTGTGTACCTGGCTTTGCGGACGTTATATGAATCACTGAATTCGGAGAGCGAGCGCGGAGCAAATTTGTACGTGTTTCAACGGTGCGCTTCGCGGTAGCGATCTATACGTATTTACTGTGTGAGATGTGTGGCTCATGAGCGTGGAAGAACGAATGAGATACATTTCAACGTTGGTGGCGCACTTTCTTGGGCCTCCCCTCCGCCCCCCCCCTGGTTTGACCTCACCGCTCCGCATGGTTGTACGTGCGATTAGCGCGTACGCGTAGCGCGCGTGACGTCAATGCAACCCCTTTATTAAATCAACCGATCTATGTTTCTGCGCGAAAGGGAAATTAGCGGTAATCAGTATTTTCAGACTTCTTGCACGCGTACAAATTCTGTATACCCATCACGAAATGTGACAGCACTTTTGACCACCTGTAATTTGTGGTACGCTACACATCATACAGTCTGCCACAAATGATGCATCATGAAGGTGTGAACCTGTACTACACTGGTTGTTGCGTCTAGTGGGTGCTAGACTTGTGACGTTGCACGGGACAATTTTACCAGGGGGACACGTTTAACGTTGGGCAGGGAGACAGAATTACCTGGAGGGGGACAGAAATACCTAGGTAAATGTGTCCCCCCGGACAGATTTACCGGGTCACGGCCTGGTAAGTCTGTCCGGGGGGACACATTTACCAGGGGAGACAGAATTACCTTTCACACCGGCCTCTCATGAAATGACGAAAATCAACCGAAGAGGGCGTTTTGCGGAAATTTGTCAATATGGCTTCCGAACTCTCGCGTAAGACTAACACTAACGTAAGCTATACCATGGAGGAAGGAAAACAGATAGTTAGTAAATTGCGACGAAATACTTAATAAAAAATGGCCAATCATAAAACTAGATTTGTTTCCTACACTTGAAAATACCCGCCGTGTATTTATGCTCCTTAGAAAACCGCGGTTAGGCCCAACATTTTAACAATGTTTTTTTTTCAGTGGCACTGAACTGAAGCTTTATTGAATGCCATTAATTGAATGCCATACAGTAAAAAGAATTCTGGGGCCAATTTATACAAGCAATATTCTGTTTGCATTTTTATTTTTTTTGTTACATCAAATGTAAATTGTGGGCTTTACACACGAGCACATGTTAACATACTAAACGTTAAAGGTACTATACACCATTGGTCATTGCTTGAATTATCATGAATGAGTAGATTTAGGGGGTTGTATTTATACTAAATATCGTTTAACTGAGCTGTCCGAAGTTTTAGAATCATGGATGCCGAGAAAAGCACGAAAAACAGCGGGTTTTTTCAACCGGCATCGAGCAGTTTATTATTAGGCCTATGTTATCTTTGTTTTTTCGCGCTCGCCGTCCGGCGATCGCGAATTTTTCATTATCAAATTCTATTTTTCGGAAGAATTACAGGATATCTAGCGCAATCATTTTGCTGGATGCCCAGAATCAACATTTACTTTCAGATGAGTAAGATATTTCTTAATAATTCGGTAGTAAATATTTTCGATATCTGCAAACCACAACATTCCTGATCCTGCAATGTTAATTTAAAAACTAACCAGTTTTAAATACTGTCACATTAAATGTAGACGTCTGTGAAATCTATTATCTTTCACCCTTTTATTGACTGAAACCTCACATGGGTCATAAATGACATTTACTATTAAAAGAAGTTCGTAAATATTAAACTTGGATTTTCCAAGAATTGCGCCACGACTAGTAGGGAACACTCGGTCGATTGTGTGCCAAATTTGGACGCCACCACCGTCACTGGGTTTTTTTCGGACTAGTTTACACCTAAATTGATAACAGAATGTAAATAGCAAGCATTAATAACATTAACATGGTAAAGGTACAATGAATGTGCAGTTTGTCAACAAAGAAGTTTGGAATTGAACATTGTATGAGGAAAGTCGGCCCAACATTAACTGTTATAAACAATGTAAACGTCGAATTAAGTATAGCTATAGCTAGGCTACGCACGTGCATGATAGCGCAGCACACTTTAACCAACTGACCATTTTTTCAGTCACTGTTTCTTTCTCTTTCGTAATTTTACGATTTTGGATGACATTCAGCCTTATGCCTACGGTTTATTATTTCGAAATAGCCACAGCCTTTAGAGTTCCGTCGTAAGCTATAAAGTTCTGACATCGACGACGCACGTAGTTGCCGTTGTAAGTGCCGCCATTTTGACAATTTTCCGCGCGTTGACCTTTTAGAAAGGTCATGACAGAGGAATGGTCTTTCGAACCTGAGCCTATGTACACAGCTTTAAGAACAAAGTCGTTTGTGGGCTGCTTCCGTCAAATCTGCTTACAACCAACACATATCTCATCTCATGTTGCGTACCGTAGTTTCTTCCCCATTGTCTTAATTATGTTGTCTTAATTATGTTGTATTGCCTCTTCCGCAATTACCGTTTGAATGTGGTTATTGGTATTTTTTTCCATTGCCGGTTATTTTATCATATTTTCCCCTGCACATATTTTGTTGTGTCAGTCATTGCCTTGTTTGTTTGTTTGTTAGGGTGATTGTTTGAAAACACGTTTATTAAAAATTATCTACTTCACCTGCACATTACAGGGCCCTGTTACGTAATTCGTTTGACGAGCAATGTATACCCAGCAAAATATATAGAAGCCCCCCCCCCCCCCCCCCCTCCCCCTCCCTCCCTATCCCGGTACCTTATACATACATCCCCCTATATATCTCAAAATCGTTACTAAGATTTCGGCAATGGTTGAAAATACCTGACTATTTTCAAACATTTCCCCCCATTTATAAATTAAGTTCCACCTCAATTTTTGGCAATACTGTTACACACCCGTGCGTGCTGTTGCCATATGAAGCGCGATATGTGGCAGAGAAAACCCCCCCTCTTTTGTGTTGACCATTGTGTTCCCGGAATCTCAGGAATTCCTTTTAGGTTTCAAGGGGGATGGGTTAGGTTACAATAGTGTTGAGTGCGTATAAAGTATAGGGATACGAGGGGGGTACCCCTCTGCCACATATCGTGCTGGGTATAGCTGTTGCCAGCCAAAAACACGTAGTCTGGTTTCCTAACCTGATAATTTTCTAACATCTATCAATTGCTTTGTCTGGACGAAGTCAAGGAACAGCATTAATGTTCTTGGTTTTTCCCAGCATCTATTCACGCAAAACTGAAAAATGCGTATTGTTTAGAATCAGGAAAACCCCTAAAAAGGCGTGGTTTGTTAATTTAAAAACCACGCCCACAACTAATTTATCGTTAAAATGATGTCAAATGTTTGCAAGGCATTGGTCTACAAGTTTAAACTGGTTTGCACCCAAACACATGCACTGATAATCGCTGGAAAATGCGTACTACTTAGAATCAGGGAAACCCCTAAAAGCGGCGTGGCTGGTTAATTTTAAAGTGATATTATATACATAAAACATAATTAATTATCATTTGAAGACATTGTGGATATTTTCTCAGATTGAACTCACCGTTAGGGACAAACAAATAGTAATTGGTGTTCATTTTTGCGTGAATATATAGCGGTTTTCACTTTTTGGCCCCTTTTTTCTAGAAATAGCCACAGAAAATGACGTACAGGGTCCATGTTTGGGGTGTCTGGTACGCGTAGTGCAGCGGTCTTTTCGTCTGTCGTAACCCATTTTGTACTCTATGAACTCCACTTGTTCATTTGGCATCATTTTTTAGTGGTACCTCGCTCAACTATTTAGTACCCAGTTTTTGACCCCTTTGGGGGTCCCCGGGTACATGCAGCTGGTGGTACCCGGCAGACTCTCATTTCCATTCATTTCAGGTGACCCCCTATACACACTCCCATAGTCAGATATTGGTACCTAGTTCATCTAACCAAATGTCCGTGGGCTGCCGGTCTATTGGTTATGTTGCCGAAAGGCGTTCTACCGACGAACCAAACCAGAACCAGAACCATGATGAGGCAACCTGCGCGCCCGAGGCCGAGGGCGCAGCGCAGTGTTACTAATACTAGGGTTAATTATCGGGTGCACTGCACACTGATTGTGCGGGCACGATTAACTACATTTTCTCATTGTCACACAGAAAAAGGCCATTATACTATAGACTGCACTCGTTCACAACCACACATCTCACTAAAGAGTATATAGGCCCTAGTGGCGTTACTTCAAACTATCTTATTCTTATTGCCTTTTCGCAATGCAAACCTTTAACCTCATCTAAACTGATTATGACATCCATGAATATAATATTTAATACCCCCCCCTGTCCCGGTACCTTATACATACATCCCCCTATATCTCAAAATAATTACTAAGATCTCGGCAATGGTTGGAAATACCTGACTATTTTCAAACATTTCCCCCCAATTATAAATTAAGTTCCACCTCAATTTTTGGCAATACTGTTACACATCCGTGCGTGCTGTTGCCAGCCAACTACATGTAGTCTGGTTTCCTAACCTGATAATTTTCTAACATCTATCAATTGCTTTGTCTGGACGAAGTCAAGGAACAGCATTAATGTTCTTGGTTTTTCCCAGCATCTATTCACGCAAAACTTTAAAAATTGATCTCCGTCACAATATTTACCATAAATATAAACTAAATTTCAAAACCATATAATTTAGAAAATTACAAATGTACAACAAAAGCAAATGGTGTATACTACCTTCAAATCATGTAACTTTGGAACCTAGAGAAGTACATTCAGAAATTCAAAAAATATCTATAAAGCCAAAAACACGGTATATAGTATATCTATTTATTTCTCAATCTATTTGCCTATTTAATAAAAACAAATCTTCCAGAGGAAAATATATCAATACCTTTGGACAACTCGGGCGATTCACAATGCAGTGCGCCACCAAGCGTTTGACTAAAAGAGCCACTTTTAAACTTTACGGTCGACTTCTTCCGTATATCATACTGTAGTGAAATATCTATTCTTCATTGTTCACGCGAGGTACAACACAGACATAAATGTATTCGGAAGCGTCGTTGATTAAAACATTGTTATTTACAGAACAAAATTGGAGCTTTAATCGTGCGCGTCCAAAAAGACGTAAAAACTGATGAGTTCATGCAAAATGAATACAGTTTTTCAAACTGATGCCGACTTTTCCCCATGATGCACTGCGGGTATAGCAGGATTTGCGCCTCCAACGGCAGCTTCTAGGTATTGTGAATCGCTCGAACTAACCTACTGGGCGAGTTTTCATATAAAATCTATATGAGGGTACAGCATTAACAATCATTGAAAACGGGTCCTTTTTTCATCTATCGCCACCACGACATTATTCATCAGTGTACACCTTAGATCTTGCTACATTATGACCCACACATATCACTCTTTTAAAAAATCAAAAAAAAATCCGAACAGATAATTGATTTTCACTCGCGTAATTGGTGTTAAACGTCGCAGTTTTAGTAAAATATTAATTCATTTTGTGTGTAAAATAACATCAAAATTATCATAATAATTTAATGTAGGTTTTCCCGACCAATTTCGCAAAAAATAGCGTTCCAATTCATCTTGATAGTGGCCAATGTGAAGCGAATTAGCTCTCTGCTGTCGTTCCCGTGGGTCCTATTAGATTTCAGACGTTTAAATTCGTTTTCATATGACATATTCATGTTTTACTCATCCTATGTTATTTTTTGTTTGCATTATTGTTTGGGGCATACTTATTTTACATTTCACAAATGCAGGAAAAGAGTATATAATGTAGACTGTTTTACCTCAACACCTTTTAGATTGATTAGATTGATTGTGTAGTTCTTCAAAGAACCAGTTTGAAACCACGCGCGTTAATTGTGCAAAGCGCTTATTACGGCTTGTGTTTTGCGGGGCCCGCCTTAGGACTCCGAATATTTTGAATTCTAGATGCTCTATGTGGTGCATTCTGAGCAGTTTTTGACCACTGGAATTTAAAGAAAAGTGACAGATTTTAACCTCATTTATGGCATGTTTTTTATTACATGTAAAACCAATCACGCAACTCGATCATTATTTAAAATAATTAAGACACAAACAGAATCACTTGTACTTATCTTGAATGCGAACAAAATGTAATTTTCGTGACAGAGCGAGACCCAACGATGACTTCACTGTCTAACAACTAACACTGGTCTTGTAAGTTTTTTTAAATCGTGTTTTCAAGGTCATATGCCCGTAGGTTTCTTCTCAATCGTCGTCGTCGCTGTCGGCGTCCTCTTTCCCGTGAATGCAAGATTTACCGCTATGTCGTGAGTGACCGTATAAAGTACTTGGCACGAGATTCAATACTGTGTAGATCTTCGCTCGTGCCCACCGCCCAAACTGGGCGCGGTCGGAAAGCGCTGATCTGATGCGCTTTGAGCTCTGATTTGCTGCTGCGCTTTGAGCTCTAATTACGGAAGCGTAATAGGACATGACCGCAACAGTTTTCCGGACCACTATTTTGCCCGGGCGGATTACTATTTCGCCCGGGCGGATTACTATATCGCCCAGGCGGATTACTCTTTTGTTGTAGATGGACGACAGAGGTACGTCCATAGATTTAATATAAATCCTTGCTAAACAACGCGACTTCGAAATATCATGTTCAAAAGCGAAGTCTTGCAAACAAGACTAGATCCATTGATCTCCATCATAATTAGCCTCTGTCATGAAATGACGAAAATCAACCGAAGAGGGCGTTTTGCGGAAATTTGTCAATATGGCTGCCGAGCTCTCGCGTAAGACTAACGTAATTAGCTATACCATGGAGGAAAGACAACAGATAGTTAGTGAGTTCGAGTCCCGGTGTGGACACGTGTGTCCTTAAGCAAGGCAATTAAACCACTATTGCTTCGTCCTTCGGATGGGACGTAAAGTTGTAGGTCCCGTGTGTTGTATAATTTATAATGTGTGTATATATCTTTTCCATTATAACATTATAAAATTGTATAATGCACGTAAAAGAACCCAGAAAACTTATCGCTAAGAGAAGGGATTTGCCCCGGTGTTTACTGGCTGACACAGCCTCTGTCTACGGGTTTCTTCAGGCTTACGAGCTACAGTGCCTTGAGCGCTTTTGAAGGATCCTTGGTTTCATTACCAGAAAATAATAATAATAATAATAATAAAATACTTAATAAAAAAATGGCCAATCATAAAACTAGATTTTCTTTCCTGCACTTGAAAAGACCCGCCGTGTATTTAGGCTCCTTAGAAAACCAGTTAGGCCCAAAATGTTAACATTTTTTTTTCTTCAGTGGCACTGAACTCGGTGAAGCTTTATTTGAATGCCATATATTTGAATGCAATACAGTAAACAAATTCTGGGGCCAATTCATACAAGCAATATTCTTTTTGCATTTTTTTTTAACATCAAATATAAATTTGGGGCTTTACACACAAGCACTTTGTTTACATAATTACTATATGGAAGTTACTCCTCAACATTCCTGATCCTGCAATGTTAATTTAAAAACCAACCAGTTTTAAATACTGTTCCGTTAAATGTGGACGCCTGTGAAATCTATCTTTCACCTTTTTATTGACTGAAACCAGTGGGTCATAAATGACATTACTATTAAAAGAAGTTCGTAAATATAAACTTGGATTTTCCAAGAATTTTTCAATTGCGCCACGACTTAAGTTACGCCAGTGTTTACGAACACCGTACCGCGCGCCATCGTTGACATAATATTTTATCGGAGAAAGTTGAGTGATTTTTACGAAGGCTTGTAGGAATTACACATGAAGATTTGAACTGTCTTGCTTGATTGGTGAGGGTCGCAGTTATTTTGCTGGTTTTACTGGGTATTTTCTTGAATGTTGACAATGTTATGGTCAAAACTAGTTGTGTTTAGCTGCTTAGTTTTGAGTTTTCAACCGCGGCCTGGAGAAGGCCGCGACTCTATTGAAACATGTCGAACTCGGCCCTACATTATATGGAAACAGGTCAACTCGTACGCGAACCAACTCGTACGCGAGACAACTCGTACGCAGATTGGTCAACTCGTACGCGGGTCAACTCGTACGCGGGCCAACTCGTACGCGGGCATGGAGATTCTATTGTTACGTCACTGATTTAAGCAAATTTTCCCGCTAAGTTAAGCGTGCCTTTTGCTGTGCTTACTGCTTACGGTCTCCGTGAAATAGACGGAGGCTCGGTTAGCAGAAAATCGTGTGCTTAGCAGCGCCGTGAAATTGGGCCCTGGGGCTGAAATTGAACGAGAACGCAGTTGTTCAAGTTTAACGAGGCTATTCGATATTCGAGTACCATATACCGTAAACGTGTATACCTAGGGGTGTTTCATGAACTATAATTAAAAAACAATTTAAAAGTTAAAAACTAGTACAGTAGTGTTGAATTGTTGTGAGCGCAGATACTGGTTTTACATCTTGTTAATGCGTCCTACTTGTGTTTTTGAGGGGCAATTTTGCAGTTTGCATTTCAATTTTCTTTTAACAATGAACCTCATTCACCGGGGCTGGTTTGAAGTCGGCATCCATATTTAGCTAGCTCTGCCAATTTAGGATTTGCATTGTCAAACTGGATTTCCAAAAAGAGATAAAATCAGTTGCATTTGAAAAAGAATTAAATAAAACTAAATAAAAAAAACATTAAATAATAAAGATTATTTCCCTCCGCCAAAGAAAAAAAACCGGTCCATTTCAGGGCCACTCATTAAAATAAAATTAAAGGAAATACAAAAAATTAACAAGATCCCTCCCCGCCCCCAACAAAAATGATCGGTCCCTTTTCAGGGCCACTTATTGAAATAAAAATAAATGAAACAAGATCCCTTCCCCATGCTTTACCAAAAATAAAACAGATTGATACAAAAAATTTAAAACATACAATCAAATAATGACATTTTTTTTTAAAACTACAACTTCGTTTCAAAACTAAAACGAACATTACAGAACATTACTTTATGATAACACGAAATTTTCATAAGAAATACAGGTATTAGTTACTTTTATTGGTTTAACTTTAACAAAACACGATCAGTCCTTTTCAGGGCCACACATTATCCACTAACTATTCTCACGCGTACGAGTTGGCCCGCGTACGAGTTGGTCCGCGTACGAGTTGGTCCGCGTACGAGTTGGTCGGCGTACGAGTTGGTCGGCGTACGAGTTGGTCGCGTACGAGTTGGCTCGCGTACGAGTTGACCTGTATTCCATTATATCACACGCATCTAATCCAGCTGATCTGAAAACCGTGGCTCGATCGGTAAAACGTGGAACTCTGATAATTAAATCCCTTGTCGGCTGAATTTTGCCAAGAAAATAATCTGAGAAGTTATTGAGGATATAAGACACTTGTCCCTGTTTAAATTACGATATTGCGATCACGGAAGGTTGGTCCTGCAGCCAAACATGCCCCCTCCGGCACAGCGTTGGACCATGCTTGGACCATACAATGTGGCGTTAACGCACAGACCAGCATGGGTTAATGCCGATTATGCGGCGATAAGAAACTGACCGAACACGCTGAAAACTGACGCTGAGTACCTGGGCCCAATTTCATAGCGCTGCTTATCAGTTAGCGGAAAAGTTGTGCTAACTTTAGCAGAAAAATTTGCTAACCTTAAGCGCTATTTCACGGCTTTTTTGTGCTAGTTTGCGCGCGCATGGAGATTACTGTTGGGTCACTGATTTGAAGCAAATTTTTCCGCTAGGTTAAGCGTGCCTTTTGCTGCGCTTACTGCTTACGGTCCCCATGAAATAGACGGAGGCTCGGTTAGCAGAAAATCGTGTGCTTAGCAGCGCTATGAAATTGGGCCCTGGCCGTACGTGCGAGCTCCGAGCAAAATGGGGCTCAGGCTGCCTGAAAAATGACGGATTTCCCATAACCTGTCGGCAAATCCACAAAAACATCGTGACCACGAAGAAAGGATTCTAATGGCCTTTCGCTGCTCGGGTCTAAAATCTTCGAGGGATAATATTTTCGCTGCAAAATTCAAACAACATGACAGATCTTCGGACGACAGACGACGCTGAATATCTGCCATTTTGTCTTAAATGTCATGCTGCATCAAATTTGATGACGTCGGGATTCAACCGCGTTGTGATTGGACACTTCACATCTTAGCCCCGCCTATACTTATCTGTATTCGCATACGAGGTCATGCGCCACAAATGTGGCGCAAAATATAGGAAAAACATAAGATTTCAAAACCCAATTATCCAAGGCGAAAAAGTAGCCTCAGTAGATTTGCATAAATAGTGGCCGTATGAGGTCGCTGTTCGCACTGTATTTTTGCACGGTGCGCAAGCTAGCATGCAGCATATGCGGGGCGCGCATACAGTGTATTTTTATGGACGGATAATTAACGACGGACGGATAACGACGAACTCGCCTTGACCAATGCTAACACACGTGTTGCTAGTTGTTAAGCGCCGCCATCTTGACAATTTTCCGCGCGTTGACCTTTTAGAAAGGTCATGAAGTATTGTAGATCAATGGGCGCAGTAGATCAATGGGCGCAGCATGGTCGTAGCCATGGTAACGAGATTTAAAAAACGCGTTTTGTTCATCAAAGGTCGTTTTCCAAACTCCAACTTCGTCTCCATATTTTTGGCTTCGTTCATGCCGTTTGACAATAGTGGTGAAGCCAAAACGGAATCTCGGCTGGGGTTTTGAAAACGGCCTAGGAACCAGGCTATTTTAGTCGGGTTCCAAGCATACCATTTGTCCGGATTCCCATTTGTCCAAGCAAGACTGATGATACGATTACGAAGGAGGTTACGGTCAGACGAGAAGTATTTCATTTTCAATTTCAATTCAAGTTTAACGGTTCGTTACAATTTTTTGCAAGATATATTATTTGACTCTTACTATTCTTACATCAAGATGTGTTAGTCTTAAGTCTAGTACTATATTACCAGAAGTACAATGACATAGCAGTTAGTCAGAAACGAATACTTCAACACGTTCAGGGCTCCTTTGGAAAGCAGTTTGTAAACTGAAATTGAAAAGGACTATATCCATAAAGATTACATTACAATAAATAAATAAATAAATAAATAACATCGTGACTGTAATCCTACGTAATTTTTCTATTCTTACGTGAGTTCTGGTAGCGCATGCGTCCCTAGTTTTTCGTATACAGTCCCTAGTTTACTAAATGAGTACTTGGGGAGACAAATTAGCTTAAGTTTTTAGGTAATAAGGAGACAGTGGCTTGAGACATTTCAGTGTCTCTCTAAGAGTAAGAGTAGACTAAGTGTCTAGCTACCCTAACATTATTAACAAACAATATTTGTCCAAGAACGACAGATGTTGGTCTAAATAGCATAAATCTCGAAGATCTTAGAGAAAAGGGTACTTTGTAAACCAGTTGGGACTGTTTTAAGTTTGTGTACATCTATGCCACTGGGACTGTCTCCCCAAGTGCCTATTTGGAGGTATTAGTAGTATAATTATTATTATCATTTATTCAGCCAAGAAATAAAAACAGTACAATGACAAAGTTATACAGCTGTAAATGAAAGTATAAAGTACAGTCAATGCAGGGGGCATCAGGAAGAAAATTTCTCGATATCGGGTCAGAAAATTCCAACGAAATTTTCGGCGTTGACCCACCCACCCTTACGGATATTTTTTTTTGAAAATGATATCCGGATGCCATACCCACCCCTTTTACGGAATATTTTGTTTTCATTTCATTAACTGGAGTTCGGACCCACCCCTTTAACGGGAAATATTTTTTTCATTTCACCAACTCAAGTTCGGACCCACCCCTTTAACGGGATATATTTTTCGGAATTCGACAGGAGATAATTCGTGACGAGATCGAAATTTTCGGAACAACTTTCGAGATCATTCTGAATTTGACCATGGAAATCTGCTCGTTCAGACAGATATAGACGAATCTGTGTCCGTTCACTTTCGCGAACTGCTGCAGCAGTTATTCACTGATAATCATCCCCGGCGCCCGGTGCCAGTCTCAGTCCGCATCCGGTCCTCAGTTCCTCGGAGTCCAGCGTACTATTATCTTCACTTTCGTTTTCAAAGATTCAATGTTTCCGAGTTGGAAAATTTGACAATTACCCGTAAATTACGCCGGTTGTCGCTCTTCATTCAGAATGCGGCGGCCGCATATTAAGAATAGGATCGTCGCCCGACACTGACACCGTGAGAGCAGTCAAAACGGACTTGAAATTGAGAATGCCCGTAAGTTTTTTATTTTTTCTCGATTGAAAATTCGATCACTGACGCTGTCACTAATCACGAAAATTTTAACAAAATGCTTGAAAATGGCGAAAAATGGAGTGAAATATTTTTTTGTAGTTCAAGTCAGGTGTTTTGACCCACCTTTTTTGTTGAATTTTTTTTTTTTCATTCCAAAATCCAGTTAGACCCACCCCTTTTTGCAAAATTTTCTGGCGCCAGAAAAGTCTGCCGCGAGGCCTGTTAGACCACCCCACCCCACACCTGATATCGAAATTTTTTTTTACTGATGCCCCTTGGTCAATGCAATCAAAATAACAGAAACAATGGTTACATGTATAGCACATTCTTAATACTGTGACTGTGAGGAATTTGCAGGATTCGGGGAGTGTAATACCCAGTAACAAAGTTACAGGATTTTGGAGGATTAGGTATGAGCTTTAACCAGTTCGCGCCGGAGGTCGTATGTATACACGCAAAGTTTTCTCCAGATTCAAAACGGATGACGCATATAAACACGTCACGAGCAAGCCCGGAAATGTCTGTCAGCAGCGAGCAAAGCCAGAAATGCGTGGGTGTGCTTCCCGATTCATCGGCCTTTTCGTTAAATATAATCCTGCGACTCGGCTCAGCGATGTTAAAATAATCCCACCGTGAACTGGTTAACACTGAAATTGGATGATACTGGAGGATTCGGGTTACTTTGTAGGAAACATGGGGGTAGGGAGGTAGAGTTAAACAGCAGATATGAACTGCACGTATATACAATGAAGTGGAGTGTCGTGGCCGAGTGGTTAAGAGCGTGTGTTTTCTGTTCCACAGAGCGTGAGTTCGAATCCCAGCCGTCGACACGTGTGTCCTTAAGCAAGGCAATTAAACCACTATTGCTTCGTCCTTCGGATGGGACGTAAAGCCGTTGGTCCCGTGTGTGTGTATTGTGTATATATATTGAACCTGGACATGCACGTAAAAAGAACCCAGTCACGCTTATCACTAAGAGCAGGGGTTCGCCCCGGTGTTTCTGGCATTTTGTTCATCCTCCTGCGGGTTTTTTCAGGCTTACGAGCTTACAGTGCCTTGGGCGCTATTTGAGGAATCCTAGGTTTCATTGCCGAAATAAAATAAATAAATAAAAATAAATAAATAAATACAATCAGTTCAATCCTAAATTAATATTGCCGGTTTTGCACCATTGTATTTTCAAGATGATGTGCTATACAGATTAAAAAACTGAGGCTCCACTTCTCTTGATAAGTTAACCCACCAAGCATCACATCACATCACCAGCCATGGACAAGCAAAAGCCGACCAGTAAGCAAGACGTCGTGGGGAGCCCCGGAGGTGACTCCGCCTTCTTCCAAGTACCCGCCCTGCCGGAGGGCGTCGGCATACAGCCGCAGCTGGAGTCCATTTTTGCTGATGTGCAGGCTAAACTACCATCCATCGACTTTGACATTTCCGATGTGAGTAAATCACATGTACTTCGTTTTATACATATTTTCTCTTCAGAAAGAAGTACAGAAAGAGAAAGGTGCATAGTGTCGTTTGGTTAAATAAACTTTTGGTAATATTGTAGCCTTATATGTGACCTGTTCCAACGAAACCCGGACAAAGTCGACTTTTTAGTTTTTCAGATTTTGCTTTTTTCAAATTCTCTAGGTTCTCAGCTTTAAAATGATGTATCATTTACAAATGTACCCCCACCCTATCTTCCCTGGGGTCTGGATTTAGTGATAAAACCCTGACGATCTAATTATGAGATAAACAGCTTTGAAGTTCAGAAAAGCGTATTATTTCTGTACACAAATGTTTCACAAAATTGACAAAAAAAACACACTTCTGGTAGACGGATTTTGTTCAAATTTTAGGAGATTGTAGATTAATAGTGAGTGACTTAGGAAAACCTAAAACCTCAAAATGGTAAAATCCATCCCGAAATGACTTCAGGAGTACATTGTGACAAAACACATTGTGCGACTTTGTCCGGGTTTCGTTGGAACAGGTCACATATGATGGTTATATCAAAGGTGTGATTACTGAGTTAAAATTTAAAATAAAGTTGTAAAAAAAGGCTGAAATAAGTGGAAATGTACAATTTGTCGAATTGAAGTTGAACAAACTTGAATTTCAATTGCTAGTAAACTTGGGTCATGTCAATGGAATGGTGATACTAAAGGTCACGGTTAGTGCTGGGCAAGTAACTCGAGTACTCGCCTACTCGTGATCAGTTTTTGCTACTTAAAGCACTACTCACGTTTTTTTAACCATTTGATTACTCGTGCCAGCCCGACTAGCAATAAATACTTGTGAGTAGTGATTGTTAGCAAGCGATGATTATTGACAAGTACTGTTCCGTCATATGACCACAACTTAAAAGTTGTGGTCGTATGACGGAACAACGCGTAATGAATTAAGGAGAAATGCCGAAAGAGGGGTGTTCAAATTCAAAAGCATGTGCGTGATTTATGAATGCGTAACTGCGTAACACCACGTGGTGCTGAACTGCTGGCTTGACTTGGCTTCCCTGGCTTGACTTGGCTTTCCTGGCTTGGCAACTTCTACTGCACTGCCCCATTGTCTGCAACTCCGCCAATGAGAATGCACTACACTTACCTGTACGTACCTTGAATTGAAGCGAAAAGGTGATCCTTACACACAAGTTTATGAACCACTGGCCACTAAATTATTCAAATATGCCTGATTCACTAGCAATTCATTTAGACTTGTGGTTTGAGAACCATTCTTATTCTTTATCTATTATCAACAAAATTAGTATTCAATTTATTTGTACTGGACCAATTATTTGAATATGTGACCCACTCCACAATAATGGGTATTATGTCACAAAATAGTGAAATTGAGTTTTGACATATGACATGTTTGCTTTTGATTACTTCCTTTGAGTTCAAATTACACAACTGAGAAAACAGACTTTGAAAAAGCCGGCTTTGTTGTAGAACAAGAACAACAGAACGATGAACACAAAATGGGCGTGTTTTCCACTTTAATCATCAAAATCAACATTTCTTTGAATCAAACCTGAAAATATTGGTGTTAAAGATGTCATTAATGGCAAAAAATGTAAATTACATTTTGATGAAATGCTAATCCTCTCAACGCTGAGTAGTCCATTACATGATAGTGCACAGCGCGACTTAATACCCTTTATTGTAGAGCCGGTCACATATTAGACCAAATGTTTGAACTTTCCGATCTCGTTTTACACATGCCAGCTGCAGCTGCCTTTCGTGCTGGTCAAAAGTGGCACACATAGTGTAGCGGGTACAATTTGCATACATAAAACAATGTATATTTTGGGCTGCCTTAGTGGATTTTTTACTAACAGTATTGTACAACTGTCAAAAGACTTTTTAATACCTAGCTACAAGAATGAGACCAATAAATGGGCACCATATCTGTTTCTCTATCTCCTTACAGGTGAGCTCGGACGAAGAGATTTCTATCGTTAGCCGTACCCTAAAGACTCCGACACCGCTCGAAAATGACCCCCACCAGGAAATTGAGATGTCACCGGAAACCTGGCGCTCGGCCCTCGAGCCCACCAAGGATAACGCCGTTGCCCAACACGACGTGTTCCACCAGTACTCTTCTCATTCTGACAGCCAGTCAAGCAGTAGGAAGACCTCGGGCAGTAGCGACAGTAGCGCGGCCGAGCTGATGGCCTTAGACCCCTCGATTATCCAGGTGGGGGCTGCACATTCTCTGCTGGGCAACCAGAAGTCGCATTTTACAAGCATGATACAGATGAATGGTGATGATAGCCAAATACACAGTTGGTCCGATCTCATGAATACTTTGGGTATCTGGGACAACGGCGCTCAGACTCCGCCTACTGGCAATTCATGTGTTATACCGTACTGTACACCCCAAACACACGACAGAGGTAGAGACACTGCTTTAGTTGCAGATACAGTGATGGATAACAGGGATGCCCCAAGTGAATCTGATCCCATTGCTGATACCAAATCCACGGCTGTTGACACCAGAGAGAGAAGGCCATCAACTGACTTGCCCAAAAGCAGGATCTCGTTGATGATCCCGACACAGGTGCCCAAACTGTCCATGCAGGAGGTTGAAGACATTGACCTGGACCTGCTACTGGATTCCTTTCCGGCTGCATCATGCAGTGGGCCAGATGAGAACAGCAGACGGCCTGCTCATCCTCAGACAGGAGGTGGTGATGGAACGCAGAAAGGTTTGAAGGTTTACATTGCCTAGATCTCCAGTTTTTACTTTCTACTAAGTATTAACCTTCATTATCTATTTCAAGGGTACCTTTCATACAGACTATATGCTGTCATACATATCATCAAAGCTAAATATAACTTTACGTAAAGTTAAAACCAATGAATATTGTTTGATTCTACATTGTGGTTCAAGATTCCATCTGATTTGATGGGATTATATCACTTTTCCTACAGCCGAAGGTCTAAGCCTGATGGAGAAGTTGGCCCAGCTTTGCATCCAGCAGTCTTCCGGCACCCTGTCGAAGACCCAGCTCCTTTGCGCCAGCCCAGCATCCCCCAGAACTCTTCCTGCTGCAGCCAGTAAGGCTACCAAAGTCCAGGGATACACACAGCCGGGGTCAGGCCGCAAGGTAGCCTGGGCCGAGGGTGCGACTAAACAGGACCGGAAGATGAGAGATATGGGAACCAACACAGGGCAAGTTGAGCGAACCTCAAGCCTGCAAGATGCAACAGACTGCAAAAGTCTTTGTAACTTTCATCGAGGCCATTATTACAACAGCATATAGAAATTGACCTCTCATAATTTGCGAGTGAGCCACACTCCTTAGACAGCTTTACACACGTGCAGCACGTATTGCATTTCAACGAACAAGAGGTGTCTCCGACCGATTAATTTGCATTTGTTTTGAAAAGTTTTAGGTTGTTCAAGGTTTGCAATATTACGTGATATTCAACAGACGATAGATTGGATAACGTTTGTGAACAGTGATGGTAAATTCTGAGACAATACGACCATGCCCCATTAAATTTATACTGTACCAACTCCTTATATTAGAGAAGTTTTGCATACATGTTACCGATACATGTATGCATACGTTTAGCTTTCCGTAATCGTTGCATACATTCGTGTAGCTAGAGAGATATCCGTGCCTTAGACAGCGGATCCAAATCCGTTTGCATGCGAAACCTCTCTAATTGCAAGCCCTGACATTGCGTTTCCACCTCCCAACAGAATGGATGAATCAGTGTACAAGCCAAAATCCACAGCATCCATTGGTATGTCAACGCAGAGCAGGCCCCCGATGGAACGTTCCACTCACACCATAGGGATAGGCACAAGTTTTAGCAAGAAAGAGAGAACAGAGACTGTGTTTCTGGATCTTAGACAGACCACGGCAGTTAAAAAAGAGACGGCAAGTTCCTTTTATACCTTAACCCTAACCTCTTGAGTGCTTTTTACTAGAAAGTGTCCTGATTCCGCCAAAGTCAATCAAGTTTGTCATGCCAAAACTGCTGGTGTCCCGATGAGTTCATCAGAATCCACCAGTGTACATTATGGAGAAATCCTGAATCCCTTCAACAATTCGCCAGCAAAACTATGGTGGATTCTGGCATATTCAGGATACCATCCTGGCATACAAATATTATGCAATTTTTCTCTATACATGTAATAGTTTTATTTTATCTGATTTTTGAGTTCTCGCGAGTTTACTCTATTCTAAATAGTTCACAAAATTGGCAAACTGAACTTGTATAAGATGACTGTGAGCAGTAGTACGTATACCCACTTCAACGCTCGCAATTGCATTATTGCCAACTCCTGATGGTAATAATAATAATAATAATGTGGGGTGCTAAAATAGTGTTTTATCACCAACAGTATCAAAGTAATGTTCGTCGATGTCAGTTTTTTAAATAATAATCGATATATCGGAATTTCAGTATTGAGTATACTCGATATATTGATTTTTTCCCGTGTGCAAGATGAAGCCTAAAACAGCGCTCAATTTACTGAAGACCGACAGTTAAATAGGGTTGCATATATACCGGTTTTCGGTCCGAACAATATCAAATTGTAACATCCAGTGTGTTTATGGTTTTACAACGAAGATAAGAAATGATTACGGTTGCCGCTTTCGCTTGCTAGGTGAATAGCAGGGTGCAGAGAACGCTCCCCGAAATTCCCGACTCGTGATTGGCCACCCCAAAATGACATCAGATCAATGGAGGGTTACGTCCCAAACAACCGATAGGCTGGGGCGGCATGGCCGGTTTCTTTTGATATTTTACTGTGCAAGCGGTCGTGAACTATAGCGGTGGGCCGCGGGTAAAACACAAAGAACAACTTCACAACCGCAGTTGGTCGTTGAACGTATTTTATTTAATAGGCCTACTCAAATGTTTTAAGCTACAAATAAAGACGGCAGCTTTTCTAATCTAAAGCCCTGAGATTTCTGGATAATCTGACACTCTTTCGGTGTTTTCGATATCATTTAGGAACATCAAAATTTAGATACATCAACATTTTTGATACATCGAAATGTCGATATTTCGATATGATTAAAAATGTGACATCGGCGATATCGATGTAAAAATAGTATCGAGTACTATAGTATCGAGTAATATCGATATATCGACAACGTTATATCAAAGTGCTTGCACATTATTATCCCGGTCATTGGGCCCATTCCAAATACCATCTCAGCTCCCTGGGGAGTATACAGCTCAATGCTGCCATTTCAGTGCAAAGCAGCTCAATCAACCACAATAACCATCTCTGCCCTCACAGGTACCCATTTACTCCTAGGTGGAGAGAAGCAATGAGTGACACAGTGCCTTGCTCAAGGGCAGACGCACGCAGCTTTACCTTACATACGCACTGTGGACATTCCTTTGTATTCGTGTAGTTAACAAACTTTGACTAAATACTCATTTTTCTCGCTTCCCCAAAACAAATTTACCCTCAAATTAGGATTATGGGCCTCTCAGCTGTCCCTTCTATCTTTTCTATATATAACCCTAACCCGTTTTTCCTCTAGCGCTCTTTTTCAGAAACTGAAAAACGGGTTGTGGACGTGTGCAAGTCCACACACCGTAACCTCTTCCCGCATCGTGTGGACCTATATTGTTCAGAGGTCCACAGTGCGTATGCAAGACTAACTCACCATAGTCCCAGGTCGGACACAAGCCCAGAACCTGTAGCTAAACCTACAGATTACAAAATCAATGTTCCAGACCACGAGACCACAGCATGGAGGCCCTAGGGGTTTGTGCACTCTTTGGAAAAACAATAATTTCAAGAGCATGCTTTCTTTTTATTTTTTTAATCAGGAGCCGGAAGCTGTACCGGAATCTGTGAAAAGAATTCTGAAGTTGAATTCACCTGGGTGAGTCGGCTTTGCCAATTGGATTTTATTCAAATGTCTGGATTTTAAAAGTCTGTTAATGTACCATGTAGAAGGCTGAAAATTTGTTGACCACCAGAGGTGTGATTACAATAGTGTATACCAAGTGTTGTCCCGAGATATTATTTAACCCTAACTGCCTAGGGTGTGTGCAAAATCATATTGATTTTGAAGGATTTTGGAGGGTTAGGGGTTAAACAAAAATTACTTGAGTGGGACTAAAATCAACGACCTTCTGCTTTCTAGTGCAAACGTCTTACCACTCAACCACCAAGCTAGCCAGGGTTGGCTAGCTGGTTGGTTCGAATCTGAATAGCATATTTGTGACCCGCTTCATCGTAATCAGGAATAAGTCACTGGGGCCGTTTTACGCAATCGGTCGTTGAAGTGAACGCATAGGTGAAAATCGTGACCAAGTCGTTTTTCTGAACATTGTATTTTTAGGAAGTGTAAATATCAGAGATTATTGTCATTAATGTATTGCATGTAAACACGATCAATGAAGATGAAAATGAAGAGGATTTGTGTGCGCTGTCCGTATGATTTTGTTTAAAGTAGTTTTTCTCGGAATGTGGATTCGGCAAATAAATATACACATGTCATCTTCATCAGACCATAACTCGTTAACCTAAGAAGATACACACTTGTGTATATCTCAAAAAGTCAATTCGAGACTTATTCCTGATTTCGATGGAGCGGGTCACATTTGGTTTGGTAGAATTTCAAGTAATCAAAAACTAACTTGAAAACTACTTGAAAAATACTACTTGAAAATGAGCAACCCTATACCCGCATACCTGCCGTGAACAGTGCTCGTCATCATTAGTACATAGGGGTATGGTTACGTTATTTTCAGGGGCAGTGAGTCTGATGGAAGCCCCAGCAGCGATGATGAAGAGGCTGACATGCAAGCGTGGAGAGAGAACAGAAAGAGGGGATTGAAGGGATCCTCCCCACCTCCCAACAAAGCCAAGAAGAGGTGAGTTAAGAAGATTAACATTTTAGAGCATCACAATGTGATTAATCGCTTAAGAGTACTAACATCTTAGACATGGACTTGTAAACAATTGACATCCACAGAATGCGGGATGAGGTTACGGATTGTTGACTTGCACACGTCCACGTATGCCATTGTTTACTTTTTTTTACTCATTTTACAGAATATCATCGAGAGCCGCTCCACCTCCCAGGGTGATCATGCCAAAAAGCGACCAGAAACGAGCCAAAACAGAGGTATGAAAATAACAGCTCTGATTTAAACCATTTGAACGTATGCACGTGTATCTGTTCTTAACCATAATCATGGGCCACATGTGCATTCCTTATAATGAGCCTCTGGCTGTGCAATTATGCAAATAACGCTGATCGGGCGTTAAGAATGAAAATGCAAGTGGCTCATATCATAGTGCTGATTCACTTTACCGCACTGTGTTCGGCCGCCTCTTGATTCAGTCTATTAGCTCATTGACAGTATACAAACGTCTGACAAATTGACCACGTTGGGGTATCACATGAAATAACATGTAACATGTACCTTGTGTTTGTACGTATACCTTTACGTATACTGGACACTCCAGATCAAGCAAAACTGAGGTTGTTTGGCTTCAGACAGAATGCTAATTGCTCAGATTTTCAGAAAACATGACATAGCTTTTAGAAGGTCAATCTGCACCTGTCTTAGCCTTGCTACCTGTGTTAGTCTTGCTACCTGTGTTTAATTGTGACAGTTCATTCTGTCTTCTATAAATGTGTCAAGGCACCAGCCTCAGCAAGCCCTTCCCAGATGCCCCAAGACAAAGTCACTCCAGCAGCCTCTGCTCCACTGATCACCAAGAGGGACCTAATCCAAACGGCAGCGGACAAGACCTTTTTTAATGCTCTCCCTGCCACACCACCTCCCTCCCCGACAGTGGCTGCTTCCAGGAGTGAGGCGGCTGACAGGGCCCAGGAGCGAGAGACGCTCCTTCAGGAGGAGATGCGGAGGAAGATACGTGAGCAGCGAGAGCAGGAGCGGGCAGCTAGGGCCCGGCTGCAGAAGCGTCTGGAGGTCCTCCGGCCCCGCGCGTCTGCCTCTGGCAAGCGACCTGCTGCCAAAACCACACCGATCATCTATGACATGGTAAGGCTTGTACATTGACCAATTTGCTTTTGCAACCCAAGGAATTCAATCATCAATAAACCCATGAAATTATACAGTGCTTCGGCAGTTTTGGGGCAGGACAGATTCTAACAGGTAGTTTTAGATTAAGGGCTGGTTTAAAGCGTGGTGGCTGAAATAACTTTGTGTGTACATAGATGCAAGTACTGCATTCACTAAGCAAAACAAACAAGGTCACTTAAGTTGACTAATACCGCCATATATCTAACAATGTGGGTTTGTTTAATTTGTTTTGCCTTTGCATTGTAGGAGGCCTCTTACACTACTTCCCCTCACTGCCTGCCTCCCATGCTTTGCCCGAGTCACGACTGTGCCCTTCTAACCGTCCAACTATCTTCGAGTGGCGAAATCGTACCCCAGCGGTGCCCCGTCAGCAGCCGCTCACCTAGTGAGGGACGCATCTGCGTCACTTACCAGCTGCTTCTGTCCTGGCTGCTTTCCTTGGTCCCGCCCAGCTTCCATTATCTCTTAGAAGGCTTCCAAGTGGACAAGATTCCTAAGCCCGATTTGTATCCATTCTACGTGGTAGGGCTCCAGCAGGTGTACCAGGACGGCGGGCTGGTCTTGAATGTCGTAGTAACCCCAACCAGTTTCATCGATGGCAAGCAGCAGCTCCTGAAACGAAAGACCAAGGGTCTTGGTAAGGAGGAAACCAGGGACAGCACCTTGTTTCAGTCCCACCTGTCCACCTTCCTGACCATCCACACTTTACTGACCGTCTGCCCCTGGGTGGAGAACACCTTCGGCTGTGCCATTCGCCGGGACGGCGGCATCGCCAACGGCCATGACCAGACCACTTACGACACTGTGCTAGAAGACGGATCTTACGCCCCGTATCTCCCGCACATCAGTTCCAAGCCATTGTCCATGTTGCTGACAGTAAGCCAGGATCGGGAATCAGTGCAAAAAGTCTTCGGGTCTGGGGAGGCTGCCTTCTTTTGGCATACCGTCGACTCAGATGATGTTATATCCGAGCAGGCTTCCAGTGGAGAGTACGACAACTACACCGACGTCCAGAATACTATGAGCCTGGTCTACAAGTCTGTCTACAGCTACCCTCGGCACATGATGGGCTTCTTCTACCGCATCCTTCAGGAGGGCCTGGATATCGCCGGAGTCCGTTTGCTCTACCACCCAGAGGAGATTTTGGCAGCTGTGCATGGCCCCGGGGAGGGAAAATGCAAGGAATTGAAAGACGGTCAGCTCTTGGAGCACATCAACAAGGTTGGGCCAATCCTTGCGATTGCCGTCCGCGGGGCGACGGCTCGTACCCGCTGGCTGGATGCCATTGGGCCGTCGGACCCACAGCTTGCCCGCCGCACAGATCCCCAGTCTCTGATTGCGCTCTTCGGCGGCCAGACTCGTGAGGAGGTCCCCATTTACTGCCCGCGCAATCCCAACAGGGTCAGCTATGAGCTGGCTCTTTGGTTTGGAGGCCGAGTCCCGGAGAGTGGAGTGATAGATGTCGGATCTACAGGTTCCTCCACCTCCCAGCAGAGGCAGGAAAAAAAAGGCAGAAGGGGAAAGAAAGGATCTCAGACTGACTGTAGTGACTGGGCTGCAGAAAGCTTGCAAGTCAGAAGGTGAGAAATTGACACTAGAAGACTCCTGAATTGACCTATTGCCGTTTGTGAGTTAGCCACGCCCGTTAGACACCTTTACACACATGCAGCACGTGCATGATGTGCAAAACTCAGTTTTCTCAGATTTCTGAGACAACTTTACCCATGTGTATATATGCAGACTTTCGTGCGACCACTAATCACAAACAATCTGAATAATGCGGACTCCCAGGACCTCAATCTCATAATTTCACCTTCCAAAAATAGACAAACTTACGAAATATGAACAGAACAACCTACGCTAAGCAAGCTTCGCCAATGTGCTGTAAACAAGATTAGAATACTTTTTGCGTTAACTTTTTCATCTAATGCATTTCAACAAACAGGGCGCAATCATGCGACCGAATAATCTGCATATTTGAAATAATATTTGTTGGTTTTCCAAGATTTGGAATATCATGTGATGTTCATCAGATAATGATCACAAACAGTGATAGGTCAATACAGGCGGCTAGTCACACAAGCACCAGATCCATACTTACATGTATATGTAATGGTTCCTTATTTCCTAACAGTTAGGGCCTAGTAGTTTTGAATGAAATAGGGTGGCATGGGTGGCTTGTGTGTAAAGCGCTTGCCTCTCACCAATGTGGCCCGGGTTTGATTCCCGGCCCGGACCATATGTGAGTAGAGTTGTGCGTTGGTTTCTTTCCTGTGCCACGAGGGTTTTTTTCCAGGTCATCCGGTTTTCCTCCCTCCTGAAAAATCAAACACTTTCGATCTCAGGCTGTGCTCCGTAGTCATGTATGAGTCGATGTGGCCGGCTGCCGTAGGCGCCTTTACGTGCCAGCGACTCGACCACATTGTAGCCGCGTCCTTCGCAATTCAGCACACCAGCTGCGAGTAATTATGATTAGCCTCCCAAATTATTATTATTATATATCAATGGACTTGATGCTGCAGGAAACCGCTCACCATGCTGGTAGCCACCACACAGAGCGATGTATTCCTGGTAGTCTCGCCCATCGTGCCTCCAAACTGCACAGGATCCATCCTGTCAGCCTGCCAGACCAGGGGTTACCAGCTAAGAGGCATCCGCCGGATGCGACTCAACAACAAGAGAGTTGCTGCGCTAGGTTAGTCACTTTAACAGTGATTTTACCACGACAATAGCCGTTATTTTATATAACACCTCAATTTGCATCATGTAGAATGCCATGGCCCAGTGGTTAGGATGTTCGACTCATGTGCGATGGTGCGTGGGTTCAAACTCTGCTAGGAACATGGTGTTTGTGCTCTTGAGCAAGACACTTAACTACAATTGCCTCTCCCCACCCAGGAGAATAAATGGGTACATGTGAGGGTCGAGGCCGATTAAGCGCATATAAACGGCTGCCGCGTGGGCCAGGGCATTGTGAACGGGGTAATATTCGTTGATACATAATTGGTTAAACACTCAATACCTTTATACTTTATTTAAATATTCTATTGGTTACATATGTGAATTGTTCCAACGAAGCCCGGACAAAGTCGCACAATGTGATTTTACCATTTGGAGGTTTTAGGGTTTCCTGAATCACTATCTGTTAATCTACAATCTCCCTAAATTTAAACATAATCTGCCACCCAGAAGTGTGTTTTTTGTCGATTTTGTGAAACAAGTGTGTATAGAAATAGTATGCTTGTCTGAACTTTAAACCTGTTTTTCAGGGTCAGGGTCCCAATTGAAACTATTCGAGTCCCAAATGAGTCCCAAATGAGTCCCAAATGAGTCCCAAATGAGTCCCAAATGAGTCCCAAATGAGTCCCAAATGAGTCCCAAATGAGTCCCAAATGAGTCCCAAATGAGTCCCAAATGAGTCCCAAATGAGTCCCAAATGAAACTATTTGTGTCCCAAATGAGTCCCAAATGAAACTATTTGTGTCCCAAATGTAATGTCCAATTGAGATATCAATGGCGGGAAAATAGATGGTGGAAAAACCATACCAATTTAACCCATTTGAATCCAAATATAAACCAATTGAGTCCCATTTGAAATTTCCAATTGATGGGGGAAAATGGACGGGAGAAACAGCATAGCAATTGATACTGAATCGAGTACCAATTGGAGCCAATTCATTCCAATTCATTCCAATTAAATTAAAAAATCTAGTGGTTTGGATAGGCCTTTTTCAGTAGGGCTTTTTGCAAAATGCGGCACATCAAATTCCTTACCTACTGACACATTTGTCCAGGTCTGATGGGGGCACAAGTCCGCGCCTTCAACCCTCTCTCCTGCACCACGCCCACCTCCCCCACCGAGAACTACGAGCAGAAGCTCAGGAAGCAGTTAGAGGCGGAGTTCCCCAGGGCCAACCCGTCCCCCATGCCCTCCCTGGTGGTGCTGCTGAGGATGGAGAATGCCATGCACCACGCGGCCGGCCTGATGGAAGCGATGATGGTGTTCCTGTGCATGAAAGGTATTCAATCTAAGAACAGTTTTAAAATAAAGTAAATTCCGTCCTGAGCCAAAACAACTCATCAGACTGGTGTTTAACCAGTTCGCGCCGGTTGACGTATATAAACGCAAACATTTCCCCAAATTCAAAACGGATGACGCATAAACACGCCAAGTTCAAGTTCGGCAATGTATACATGTCAGCAGCGCGCAAGGCCGGAAATGCGTGGGTGTGCTTCCCGGCACTATCAGCCTGAACCCGCTTCGGATCGAGTTTCGTTAAAAATAATTCCGCCCGTCTGCTCGGCGATGTTAAAATAATCCCGGCGCGAACTGGTTAAAGGGAAACTCCACCCATAGTTTATAATTGCATAATGTTAAAGAGTGTCAATTGCCATTGTGACTTGATTTTTATTTCATTTTTATCGGTTTCGGTAATCATATAAAACAAAAATGTTCTCGCACTGCGCTTATCTGAAATATTGTGACGTAGTGTCTGCACCATCAGTACGCGAAGCCCGATCGATAGCGGCCCTGCACGCGCAAGGAATGCAAGTGAACCCTTTTGTGTACGGCATAGTGTATACATAATGTGTACCGTACATGTGAAAGTGGGCTCAAAATCATACGGAGAAGGACCTGATGCCATAATTACTAGCTCACAGATTTTCTATTCTTAGAAAATAAAAAAATAAACGATAGTTTGTGGCGCGTCAAAAATTCTGCACAAAAATGCAATACATGTACTCGCAATAGTTGGGCGCCGTACAACATACGTCTGCATAATGTAGTTGGCCGCGTCAAGGTGGGATACCAGTGCAAACAACAGGCAATAAATCGATGTGCATTGAGGTGCAGACACTACGTCATAATGTCCCGGGCGAGGCGGGAAATTTGAACAATATTGCCGTGCCCTTGTACTCCTGATTGGCAAGAAATCGTGAATATAATAGGCGCGTGTGTCGTTCTCGATAACAAATCAAAACAAATTCTCTGCGGAGTCAGTATGTTACAATATGTGACCTGTTCCAACGAAACCCGGACAAAGTCGCACAATGTGTTTTGTCACAATGTACTCCTGAAGTTATTTCGGGATGGATTTTACCATTTTGAGGTTTTAGGTTTTCCAAAGTCACTCACTATTAATCTACAATCTCCTCAAATTTGAACAAAATCTGTCTACCAGAAGTGTGTTTTTTTGTCAATTTTGTGAAACATTTGTGTATAGAAATAATACGCTTTTCTGAACTTCAAAGCTGTTTATCTCATAATTAGGTTGTCAGGGTTTTATCTCTAAATCCAGACCCCAGGGAAGATAGGGTGGGGGTACATATGTAAATGATACATCATTTTAAAGCTGAGAACCTAGAGAATTTGAAAAAAGCAAAATCTGAAAAACTAAAAAGTTGACTTTGTCCAGGTTTCGTTGGAACAGGTCACATATATTCTTTTAGACTAGTTAAAATATTATTGAGCCTGGAATTTCCCTTTAACTCCGGTTTCATAAGCATGAAAACGGCCGGAAATAATTATATTTCCCCTAGATAGGATGCTAACGTGTCCATGGCAGGGTACTCCCCAGCTAATGCCGGTGCCCATTTATACTCCTGGGTGGAGAGAGGCAAGTGTGGGCTGAAGTGATTTGCCCATGGACATCACATGTGACCGGCTCTACAAAAAGGGGTCTTTCATTTAGTATATAATAGAGCTCCATAGCACCTTTCATTATGGAGACACGATGTGTTTACATATTGATTACATATTTGATTACATATATTCAAATTAAACAACTGAGAAAACAGGCTTCGAAATAGCCGGCTAGTACTACCGGTACAACAGAACGATGCACACAAAATGGTAGTTTTTCCCACTTTATTCATCAAAATCAACATTTCTATTAATGAAACGTTAAACTGTAGGTATTAAAGATTTCATTTATGACAAAAAATAAAAATCACATTTTGATGAAATGTTTACCCTCTCAACGTTGAGCGGGCCATTACATGATAATACACAGCGCGACTTAAGACACCTTTATGTCGAGCCGGTCACACATATGCGGGTTTTGCCCATGGTGGTTGTGCCGGAAAACTGGCGGAATTTTGTCTTTTTCCAACCACCACACATTTTTCAACTTTTTGAATTAAAATTGCCCATTTCCTTCCACATTTTTTGTAAAATGTTGTATTTTTTGTAAAATGTTGTTTTTACCAGTAAAATGTTGTATTTACCAGTAAAAAGTTGTATCCAAAGCCGTAAGTACTTTTTTAGTTTGAGTCTATTATTCCCGCGAAATGATATTAATAATACCCCATTGATTTTGCAATGGTTTCCAGTTACGCTGATCCTAGCTTTACGCTTGGCATAACATGATACCGGTTTCATCATGAACATGTCGCGTACCCTATTCCATAGCGTTTAATACCACGGAAAAATGAACTACAGAGTGAGACCATGCTATGCCGTAAATTGTTTTTCCATGACGGTAAAGGCATACACACTGTGGAATGGCGGCCTAATGCACAGCGCGAACCAGGGTTCTAGCCACGGTGGGCCGCCCGGCACCAATGTTGTTTTAGTCAAATTTTGGGCACAAAAGAAAGAGAGGAGATACAAAGTCAGGTTAATCATGTTAACTTTCACAGAAACATTCAAAAATGAACTGGACCCCCGGCCGTGAGGCGCGAGAACTCCGCTCGCTGCGCTTGCAACGCTTCACAATTTGATAATTTACCCGGCACTAAAAAGGTCCTAGCTAGAACCCTGGCGCGCACGTGGCCGGTCTTTTTCCGCCACTAAAAAAATCCTGGGCAGAACACTGCATATGGCCAGCAGCTGGATTTGAACGAGTCGCGAACCAAAACCAGCAGGCCACACTCCCATATCAATCTAAGAATGTTCGTATTTGTACCTGTACATGTAGCTGTGGTTCTCATTTTGTTTGCCTCAGAAGTAGGGTCAGGCAGTCAAAAACAAAAAGAATCTGAAGAAAACAAAAACATTTTCACAAAAAAATGGATTGGGGTTTAGTACCTTTAAATATTTTTTTATTATTTTAAACTGACCCTGTTTGTGTTTTTACTTGTAAATGTTGGGAAAATGAAGAACAAATGCCATTTCTGTAGTCTGGTTTTTCGACCCTGCTTCAGACAAAAAGGAGCAATAGCCGTCAGGAATTTGCATGTTGAAGAAGAGTTGGTATCATTGGGGCTGTCTACTCCTGCTAGCTATATTCCCTCTGTCTTCCTTTTTTGCACTAATAGAAAAAGAAGATCTTTTGTCTTGAATCTTTGCATTAAGCAATGTTTTTGCTCATTTTCTCCTAGGCATGCTCACCACCATCAAAGAAAACAGCCCGACTGGTACCCTGACTGTCGATCTGTGCTTCCACGCCGTGCCTTACTCCGAGTCCCTCCTTACCCACCTGGGCGGGGACCTGACTAGCCTTCCGAGCAGCAGCACTCTTATGCATTCGGGTCTGACGTCCCAAACCGGCAGTTTTTACACCAACCCGGAGCTGGAGCAAGTCGTGGTGGTGACTTTCTCCGGGACGAGAGCCTTGAAGACGTTCGGGAACACCCTGAATAAACTGCTGGGGCTGTACCCTTTCGTAAGTATATACCTCATCTCTGCAAAGGTTCTACTCTTATCCTGATTTTGTTCTTTAAAGTCTTACGGTTTGTACTGCTTTTTGTAAAATTTTGAATCTACTTTCCTTCTACTTTTTCACCTCGATCTACTTGAAAGCCTGTTGCCTGCCAAAGAACACATAAAATAACAATGGAAAGAAAAACAACTTACCATCTCTATTAGAAATGTACAGATAATCAATTGAGTTTTGTGGCTGATGGGTTATATAAGAGCTTTAAAACTCCTTTCTGATGAGTGTAATTTAGTGTAGGAAGATTTAGAAAAATTTGCAAATCAAGCCTTTAAACGTTATAAAACTTATAAAAACTATTTAAAAAATCCTATTCATATATTCAGATATTTCAGATATTTTCAATTTTTTTATCAGATTTTTTTTTTTTTTAATATTTTTTAAAAATAAATTTAAAAACATTGTTCACCCTGTATTGCTCCCCTTTGTTGTTCTTGCAGAATCCATCCAACCAGCCCCCTCCCTCCCCAACCTCTGCCGTGGGCCAGGGCCTAGAGCTCCTGGGCATCAAGTGGCTGGCGTCCCTGACCCCCTCCCAGGCCAAGGAGCTCACCCCATACGAGGTGGGCGATCGCTACTGGCAGGCCAGCGTGCAGGCCCTGACCTCCAACCCAGCCCTGGTCTGCGCTGTGCGGGGGCTTAACGCCCTGCAGCTAGTGCACTCCATCTTGGGTAGGTTGCAGGCAAGACGTCGTCAGTCTCAAGCCATTTTGAACTCAAAAATTTGAATAAAATTTGTTGTTTTGGATATAAAACGACTGGAATTGTTAACGGTGCTTTGTCGATCTACCAGGGCCCAATTTCATAGAGATGCTTAACGGTAAGCAAATTTGTTTGCTTACTGTAGCAGAAAAATTTTCTTAAGCGTAAACCTATTTCACCAGTGGTTTCTAACTTAAGCATGTAAACAAACTGCGCGCGCAATATTTTAGATCGTCTGCTTAAGCAAAAAATTCCCCAAAAATAAAATAAAATAAAAATGGCGGACGAAACCAACAGCGTAAAAAAAGTTGCGTCGGGCGGGGCCAAGCCCAAATCGTCGCCCTGAGATTTGACTAGGCGAAAACAGCTCGAGGGGATTTTGCCTATCGCGGAAAACTCGTCGCTGTCTTTCAACGGGATAATTTCGCCGCTGAATTTTAGGTCGCCTTCGAAGAATAGCGGCCATTTTAACAGTTGCTACGTTAAGGTTAGACCTTGCTTAAGCAAAAAATGCGGTGGTTAAGGCTCCTTTTTCTTTGGTTATCGCTTTAAGCAAAAAATCTTGCTTAACGGTTGCTATGAAATGAAAATTTGCTTAAACACCCCGCTTAAGCAAAAAATCTTCCGTTAAGCAGCTCTATAAAATTGGGCCCACTTGGAGAGCTACACATAAGCAGTTCGCGCCGGATGATGTATATAAACGCAAAGTTTTCCCCAGATTAAAAAAACAGATGACGCATGAACACGCCACGAGCAAGGCTGGAAATGTCTGTCAGCAGCGAGCAAGGCCGGAAATTCGTGGGTGTGCTTCCCGGTACTATCGGCCTGAATCCGCCTCGGATCGTGTTTCGTAACAAATAATCCCGCGTGTCGGCTCGGTGATGTTAAAATAATCCTGGCGCGAACTGGTTAATAGTGAAGACTTTTTTGGAACTTTTAAGAGAGAAAGGTTGCCATAAACATGAAAGATATGTTGTATGTGTTTTGCAGTAAAAACAAAACATTGGTCGGGAGAGGGGCATAATTATTTTGACCTTTTGTGTTTTATCTTTAACAAAAAAACACACCAGCTTTTCTATTTTGGCATCTGCGAACTAGGGCAAGAATATTTTCACTGAGATGCACCGATTGGCTCTCAGATTTCACATATAAATCTTGAAACTATAGACTAATCCAAGAACAAAATTACAAGCCATTTTCTGCTACCGCCATCGGTCACGCAATTCCTGTTCCCATTCTGAAAGACAACGGGCTCACGCATTTTGGAGGAGCCCCGGAATGTGTGCGTACTACCTAAGCCTTTTGAGAAGACATCTGTGTCATCTAGTGTCAAATACTAATACGAAATTATCAAGTCAAGAAACAATTAAAAAACAGGTATCAAAAAAATGTCATCCGCAAGGGGTTACTAAGTTGTTTTTTTCAGAATTTTGGATATTTGCCAGAATATTCTTCGTAATCTGTCTTTTTACCGTTTAAAGGTAGTATACACCATTGGTAATTGCTTGAATTATCATGAATGAGTAGATTTGGGGGGTTGTATTTTATAGTAAATATCGTTTAACTGACCTGTCCGAAGTTTTACAATCATGGATATCAAGAAAAGCATGAAAAACAGCATTTGTTTTCAACCGGCGTCGAGCAGTTATTCTTATGTTATTTGTGTTTTTTCGCGGTCGCCGTCCGCCGTCTGTATAAAAATCAATTACAGAATAATTACAGGATATCTAGCGCAATCATTTTGCTTGATGCCTAGAATCAGTATTTACTTTCATATGAGTAAGATATTTCTTAATAATTCGGTTGTAAATTTTTTCTATATCTGCAAATGGTGTATACTACCTTTAATTCATACAGGTACCTCGCCCGTAACTGGTGCCCTGCCTGGCAAAGACATCGCCAACCTGGAGCGCATCGTGTCCCTGTCGGCCGAGGCTGCCTTCCGCCAGGCCACCCTCTTCTTCCGTGACCAGGAGCTCTTCGCCGACCCTTCCATGCGGGTCAACCTCCCCTACCTGCCTCCCCTGCGCAGCCCCAGCCTAGAAGAGCTGTCCACGGCCCGCTTTGCCTGGGCTGAGCAGGAGACCGGGGAGGGGGGTCCCCCGATGACGTTATCGCCGTCATCCAAGGGCAAAAAAGGGAAAGGGAAAGGTGGGACCAAGCAGCAAGGCAAAGGGATGCTGGTGGTGGAAGAGTCCATCTACAAAGTCATGCTTGTTGGTAAGATCTGTATAAAACAAGAATATGCAAGGCTAGTACACTGGCTCTAGAATAGTTTAGAGGGTCGTGGGGTAATTTTTTCGCCCCATTTTGGTAGAATCATAACATTGTGAGGCCCGTAGACATGAAACCCTTTTTGGGGAACGAGAAATGTGAAAAATAAACAATAGGTCCCCTTTTCAAATAGTAGAAAATGTAATAAGTCCACTTTTCCCTTCTGATCTTTTCACGTTTTTTGTTCCAACATGTTTTCAGGCCTCAACGTGTTAGTCCATGGCTGAATGGGGGGTTGTGACCGCAAAACCAACTCCCCCGAAGCTTAACCGCCTCTGTCATCACGTGAAGTGGGATGGGGCGGCAAGCCGCCTACTAGTTCCCCTTCCCACCTACATACAGCGGACGAGGAGGCATAGTCATCTCGCGCAACAAAAGCTGTAGATTCTTTTTAAGAATCTACAGTAGATTCTTAAAAAAAGATTCTACACTTTTAACAATAGTATAAGGTCACAGAAATAGGTTAATTAAAAACGAAGATGTTTTCCCACGTGAACTCAACAGATTAAAAAAATGTAGGGGGTCTCTGTTCCATATGCCAAACTAGTGGCAGATGAGACACAGATACACTACAATATTCCATGTTCTACAGACACTGCAAAAGCATCAAGTCGTGTTTTACCATAACGACCGAGGATCCCCTATTGTGTTTCTCTTTGTTCCTTTGTCCCTTTTTGTTATATACCTAACCCCATAAACTTATCATAAACTAATGCCCGGGGACAAAATTTAAGAAAGGATAAATGTCTGAGGACTGAAAGGATCTATTGTTCGCCTATTTTGCTTCTGTCCTCAGTTGTTATATTGTAAATGAACATTATAACACAAATCTTGAACATTGTGCAATTGTTGTCCGCTGTGATGTGGTCCATGGTCTATCGTACACCCAAGGGGAAAATGGCACCCGACTGACCCGAGGTTAACCAGTTCGCTCCGGGATTATTTTAATATTACCGAGCCGAGGCACAGGATTATTGTCGATGGTATCGGGATGCACGCCCACGCATTTCCAGCCTTGCTCGCTGCTGACGGACATTTCCGGCCTTGCTTGTGACGTGTTTATGCGTCATCCGTTTTGGAATTTGGGGAAAACTGTGTGTGTATATACGTCCTCCGGTGCAAACTGGTTAGGAGTGATGTCCTCCGGGTGCATTACTTTTGGAGTTTATACACATGAACTTTTGTAATAAACCACGTGATGTCCATTTATCAACGAATCGGATCTCACAATTATTGAAATAACAAACTTGCTTGTATGTAGCAGAATACGCAAAACTAGTTCTCTCCAGTATAGACCATGTGCCCTCTGCTTACATCTACATGTATATTCAAATATGCCTGTCAATATGCGCACGCATCGTGTTTTACATAAATTTGGTTAAGAGGCGACATCAGAGGTCACATAATTCAAAGGTGGTCTGACCTGTGGCGTCACTCCTCAACCATATTTTATGCAAAACACGATGTGTGCGCATATTGCCGGGCACATTTGAATACAGATGTAAACACGTGACGTCAGATGGCAAAGCGTCGTCTATAGGATACCTTTTGCGATCACAATTTTCTTTTGAAAATCAGGACCCCGACTTCTGACCACAGTGGCCGTCATCAAGCCCCTGGCCGTCCGTAAACACCTGTTCAAGATCTTGAAGCGAATTGCCCAAGAGAGTTTTACCGTGGTGGGCCTGAGATTGACGATCATCGGTGAGGAAGCCAGGGAACTCATCCCCAAGGAGGACAGAGAGGTGCGTACTTGTGTCGCCTAAACAAAGTTTTGGGAGCACTTACCAGTCTTAACCCTTTCGGTACTGAATTGCTATATAATGTTAACTGTCTATACTAATTTTCATAATAACATAAATGTTGTGTACAAAAGTTGTTTAGGATATTATAAGCTTTGTAAATATTCCAACAAAACAGTCATGCATAAGTGATTTTTTTTTAATTATTTTTTTAATTAGTTTGGGCATTTCTCATATTTCACGTGGAATTTTGGACAAATTTACCGTTATCGTACACATCAATCATGTGTACCTGGTCCTTCACATCGTGTGTACATGGTCCTTCACATCGTCGTCAATGGACATATCGCTAATTACAGATAAACCGTTACTTTTACTATCTTTATCACCAAAAATCTCCTCAAAAACTGTGCCTAAATCCAACAATCTTACAAGCCGAGTGTTGCTTGGTATGTCATCTTTCATGATGGATACAAAATCTGACAAAAGCACGTCTGATTCGGGTGATTTTTGAAGGATTATTTCGCGAAAATTGTCAATGGAACACTATGTATATTTATGTTGCCATTGAAAGGTCAATACTTCAGTTGCCTGATGGGAACGTTCTAGGTCACGTAGTCTTTTACACCAGTCGCAAATAACAGCTGAAATGGACCCTTTTGTTGGAACGCTGAGGCGTTCTGCAGGGCCGAGCGTGGTGAACGCCCAGGCGTTCTGTAGGGCCGAGCGTGGTGAACGCCCAGGCATTCTGTAGGGCCGAGCGTGGTGAACGCCCAGGCGTTCTGTAGGGCTAAGCGTGGTGAATGCCCAGGCGTTCTGTAGGGCTAAGCGTGGTGAATGCTCAGGCGTTCTGTAGGGCCGAGCGTGGTGAACGCCCAGGCGTTCTGTAGGGCCGAGCGTGGTGAACGCCCAGGCGTTCTGTAGGGCCGAGCGTGGTGAACGCCAAGGCGTTCTGTAGGGCCGAAAGGGTTAACTAGTTCGCGCCGGAGGTTCAAAACGGATGACGCATAAACACGCCACGAGCAAGGCCGGAAATGTCTGTCAATAGCGAGCAAGGCCGGAAATGCGTGGGTGTGCTTCCTGGCACTATTGGCCTGAACCCGCTTCGAATCAAGTTTTGTTTTAAAAAATCCCGCCCCTGGGCTCGGTGATGTTAAAAAAATCCCGGCGCAAACTGGTTAAATTCCGTATCAGGTTAAGCCTTGCTCTACGAGAGTCATTAATAGCATGTCAATGGTACATTGGAGGATTATACACAGGTTATTTTTTGGGGCGAATATTGAAGTGTGTTGGAGTGTAAACATGAGCAAGGGTTAATGTAAAATTCGAGTTGTGCTTTTAAACTGAATTTTTTTTTTTTAAAGTGAACAAAGAAATTGGCAAGGCGGGACTTGAACCTGCGACCTCTAGAATACTGGACAGGTGCTCTACCTACTGAGCTATCTTTTCCTATGTTGGCGGTCTCCCAAAATGTCAGTATCTTTGTTCGAGGGTGCTAGTCAGAACTCATAAACACCAGAATGTCGTGTGGCCAGGGATTGTGTCCGATTTTACGATACAACCTGGAAAGCAACATTCCCGCCTTGCCAATTTCTTTGTTCACCTTGAAATTTATGCAAAATTTACCTAGTCAGTTTTCCTTGTGGTATATTTAGAATTATTTATATAATTTTTTATTTTATGAATAAAGCGCTTTAAAGGTAGGATACACCATTGGTAATTGCTTGAATTATCAATAATGGGTAGATTTGGGGGGTTGTATTTCATAGTAAATATCGTTTAACTCGCCTGTCCGAAGTTTTACAATCATGGATGCCGAGAAAAGCACGAAAATCAGCGTCCGTTTTCAACCGGCGTTGGACAGTTATTCTTATGTTATCTTTGTTTTTTTCGCAATCGCCGTCCGGCGATCGCGAAATTTTCTTTTTTAAAATTATATTTTTCGGTATAATTACAGGATATCTAGCGCAATCATTTTGCTGGATACCTAGAATCATTATTCACTTTCAAATGAGTAAGATATTTTCTAATAATTCAGTAGTAAATATTTTCGATATCTGCAAATGGTGTATACTACCTTTAAGGAATCTTTGATTCATATCGCCCATATAAATGTTGTATTACAAGTATTATTGTTATTATTACAGGATTTATTATTTTGACAAGCGACGCATGTTGCTGCGCTTTGCAGGTTTTGTATCCCAATTAGGGTTAATCGTTTGTTTCGCACCTGTTTTTGTTTTACCAGGACGAGATGCTGTGTGCCATGCATCAGGAGCACCTGACCTCCGGCCCCGTCTTGTTGCTGTGCCTTCAGCGAGAGAATGCAGTCCGTAAGCTCCTAGACCTGCTGGGACCGGCCAACCCCCAGGATGCCCGACGGCAGAGCCAGTTCCTATGGAGGGGCATGTACGGAGCCGACCCCATCAACAACGCAATACATGGTATGTTGGCTTAAATATTATAAGAATAATATAATAAAGAATTAATAAATACCTAGGAGAGTTGATGGCTTCCGATTGGTCGAGACTCGATCACGTGGAGGGGATTATCATGTAGTAATAACCCGGCTTTCGAGAAGAATTGAATAAAGGTCCCCTGAACCAGCATTAATCAAGCATAATGTAAGCCAATGATTGGCCGAATGCAACAGTCCTACGTTAACTTGTAACAAGGATGCGTCAAATCTTCATACGGCGCACTATAAATGTACGCGTAGAACGTTTGTATCTATACACGCGGCATTTTTCAAAATGCGCGTGTCGTCTGTTAACGCTAGCGCGTTGCTATGCACGGTGGGCATCAGTGGTCAGCTAGTCTGGTCTCAAAGTATGGGTAATAATAACAACACATATTGAAGAGACCGGGTACCATGCATAAGCTAAAATATGGCCCCTGAACATGAAAACAAAACGCTGGAAATATCGCCGAAAGAAATGTCACGAAATGTGGAGCATTTTTGCAATTTTTCTCTGTCTCGATCCATTACCAGCGGTCATCCCCCAAACGGTCATTATCACGCAGTAATAACCGGGTCCTCGCACTGTACCTAATTCCTATATAGCGCACATGTCTACCAGGACTGGTACTCAAGGCGCTGTGTCATTGTTATCCCTGCTCATTTGGCCCACGAAACATTCCAGATACATGTACCATCTCAGCTTCCTGGAAAGTATACAGCTCAATGCTGCCATTTCGGCACAAAGCAGCTAATAACAACCATCTCCGCCCTCACAGATACCCAATTACTCATAGGTGGAGAGTAGAACACGCACCATAGTCCCAGGCCGGACTCGAACTTACAGCCTGCAGCTTTACCTACAGTCAGCGAATTCAATGTTTCCAAATCCCACGAGGCCATGGCACTCTATGGCTTTAGGAAAAATACAAATGAAGAACACATGTAGATTATTTGTCTATTGAATATCTGCTTGTTGCAAAAGAGTCTACGACATGCGAGCAGATTTGTTGATGAAATATGCTAAGCTGTGTCTGGGGCTGATTTTGTAGAGCTACTTTTTCAAAAAACAGATAGGATACACCATTGGTAATTGCTTGAATTATCTGGAACGGGTGGATTTGGGGGTTGAATTTTATAGTAAATATCGTTTAACTGGCCTGTCCGAAGTTTTACAATCATAGATGTCAAGAACAAGGCAAGAAAAACGGTGTTCGTTTTAAACCGCTGTCCGGCAGTTGTAATTGTTATTCTTGGGGTTTGTTCTTGATCGTCTTTCGGCGATCGTGATGATTTTTTTTTAAATTCTATTTGTTATAATAATTACAGGATATCTAGCACAACAATTGTGCTGGATGCCCAGAATCATTATTTACTTTAAAAAAAGGAAGATATTTCTTAATAATTCGGTAGTAAATTGTTTTGATGTCTGCAAATGGAGTATCCTACCTTTTAAGCACAAATAAACCTTGTTTGGTGAAACCAGCTTACCAGCCACAGCTCCATTTGATGTATATTGTTTGTGATTGGAATTTTAGTTACTAAGCAAGAGTTTGTGCTTAAGCAGCTCTATGAAATTGGCCGCATTATTTTACCATTCAGTAGGCACCTTCTATCGCGTCTTTTGGGCTGTTCGTTTATCAATAAAATAAGTTAAGAGGGCCTAATATTTCGATCTTAACAAGAACTTCTTCAGAGACTAAATGACTGTGTACAAGAAACAAACATATAGGGCAATATACAGCATGATGCACATCATGGACGCTGAAAAAACACAAAAGAAAAAAAGCACAGAGTTCAATGGAACAAACAACAAAAGGAGGATTAGGCTGAGGGATTAAAGGGTGAGGTCAGTGTGGGTAGGATCAAAGGCGGGGTAGGAACAAAAACAGAAGGGGTAAAGCCACAAGGAAAGGGGTCCAGGGTGGAGATCAAAGGGAAGAACTAACAAAGAAGTATGAATAGGAGTAATGAGGAGGGGGGGGGGGGGGGGGTTTGAGGAAAACCAGAGAAGTGAGAACAAACAAAAACAAAATTCTGGCAAGGAATGAATCTGAAACAGATGACAAATGGAGAAAAAAATAGAAGTTAATCATTTCCTAGTTGGATGTTAAGCCCATGTGGTTGAATAGTCCGAAGACGATTCATCCAGACTTTCTCCCGTCTGAGGCGGACTAAGTCTTTCCGATGGCCAAGTGATTCTATGCCCTGAAGAATCATATCAGAAATGCAATGGTTAGGCTGGTTAAAGTGATGTCCTACAGGGGTATCAAGTTTCTTGGTGTTGACAGTCGATCGATGACCGTAGAAATGCTTTTTTAGGGCATTTTTGGTCTCTCCGACATACTGAACTCCACAAAACCTGCAAGAGATGAGATATATGACATTAGATGTACTGCAAGTGATGTTACCAATAATTCTATGAGTATAGTACCAGAAGAGTGGCCAGAAAAGGAGTCAGACTCCTGAATGTGGATCTGGCAGACCACACATCTAGAACTGCACTTGAAAGTTCCGTGCTGGATGGGGGGAGATGCATACAAGCTGGGAACTTCGGCTCGAACAATGAGGTCTCGTAGATTTTGAGGGCGTCTATAGGCCAATACAGGGCTGTCGGGGATGGCCCGGACAAGGCGATCTGAAGTGAGGAGAATTTGATGGCTGTCGTTGGTGATTTTGCGAAGGGAAGGGAGACTGGGGTGAAAGGTAGTCAACAGGGGGATCATGGGTTTGGCATTAGCCTGGGGGGCCTTTACCTTTAGAGCCAAATTTCTGGGTACGGCTTTGGCTCTGGCAATGGCACGTTGAACTTGGCGGGAACTGTGACCCCTGGCAACCAAGTTGTTCTTCAGTATCTGTGAATGGCGGGAGAAATCATAGTCGTTAGAACAAATCCTTTTGAGTCTGAGGGCCTGACTAAATGCTATACCAGTCTTGCAATGCCTAGGGTGACAGCTGGAGGAGTGGAGATACTGGTGTGTGTCTGTGGGTTTAGAATACAGATCAGTGGTTATTAAGTTGTCCTCCTTACGGATGGTGACATCCAGGAAGTGGGCCTGATGATGTGAGTACTCTGATGTGAACTTGATGGTCCTGTGATCAATAAGTTAGTATTGGATTATTCAAAAATACACCTGACTGAATATTGCAATATACAAAACTTGCCAATGTACACGCGTCAGCTGCAGCTAGCTTTTTCTATTGTCAAAAGTTGCATACAAAGCGCACTAGTTACAATTTGCATGCGACAATGGCCGTTATGGACCGCTGGAGTGATACGCACAAACTGTCAAGGTACTCAACTCAATAAAGGAATGGGATCAATAAAGAGGTGTCAATAAAGATGTGGGTGTCAACCTAAAGTGGCATCTGACAAAGGGAATTCAACCCTAACTCGATAGGGTGTGTGAAAAATAGTATTAAAATTGAAGGATTCAGGATTGTCAGGGTTAAGATTATATTTACACCAGAGTCGTGTGTTGTCACCGTCATGAACCACATAATGAACGAAGATACCCTGTTGTGTTCCCTTTATTCCTGTACTAGAACCTAACCCCATTAACCTAAAGCTACCCAAATGACCCAGGAATACCATGTATTAGAGGACACACATTCCCAAATTTGTATCCTTGGGGAGACATCGCTTTGTTTTCGTGTACAACATTTTTAGAGGGTAGGATGATATTTTTAAAATGCTCCCAGTATTTTAACCAGAATACATTTCCTGGGTTGTAATCCCTAACCCAATATTTCTAAGCTAATATACTTTAATTTGTGACACAATAATAAAATCATTATATCTATTTTATGAAAATCTTGTAGAGACCTAGTCACCTATATAAATTGCTCTGTGGAGACCTATTCACTCCCTTTGTGTTCAGGTCTCGACAGGGTAGCGATTTTGAATCTCATGCATATTTTTTTCTTTTCGATTAATCAAACTTGGCAAGGAGCTATTCAAATATTTGGTTGATGATCGAATTTGGTTGTGACCCGCTCCAAGAAAAGGTGACATAAGTCGCGCTATGCATTTATGAGTAATGGCCTGTTAAAGTTAATAGGGTAAACAAGAATTGTCAAAATTAGATTTTCATTTTTTGTCCTAAATGACACCTTTAATTTCCAAAGTTTCAGATTTCATTAACAAAAAGCTAGAATTCGATAAATAAAGTGAAACAAAACCTTTTAAGAGTGCATGATTCCTATGTATTGTCTTAGTTTTGTTGTGTTTCGAAGCTTGTTTTCTCAGTTGTGTATTTTGAATTCCATGGAACCATTAATATGCAAAAAAGTCCTAGCACCGAAACGAGAGGGGATAAGAAGCTGTACTATGTATCAAATGAAAGCTTCTATCCTAGACCTTTTAATCGTGTACATAACTCTATTTAGATTTTTTTGCGACTTATGTCACCTTTTCCTGGAGCGGGTCACATAATATGAGGTGTATTCAGAACAGCTGTGCCGATTATAGCTGGAGTTCATGCGCATCCTTTGTTTTTCTGCTTCAGGTTCTGAGAGCTACCAGGATGCAGTCAACGAGCAGAAGCTGCTATTCCCTGATGGTCTGTGCTGCAGGGAAACTGCAGACCTCCAAGCAGATAAGGTGAGCAAAAACAAATCATCAGGCTTTTTCCCAAAACCTGAAACAGAGCATGGACCATTACACAGGGTGGCTTTATTTAAAAGCTACACCCGTCCGGTATTCCAGAGGTCACAGGTTCAAGTCCTGCATTGCCAATTTCTTTGTTCACTTCGAAATGTATGCAAATTTACATGTACCTAGTCAGTTTCCCTTGTGGTTTATTTGTGTATTATAAGATAAATAGTCGGATCTTCATTGAGTGATCCCCCACAATATCGCTTCCCAGGTTGTATAAAAAAAACAAAGATACTGACAATTTGGGAGACCGCCAACATAGGGCAAGATAGTTCAGTTGCCAGTCCGGTATTCCGGATGTTGCAGGTTCAAGTCCCGCCTTGCCAATTTCTTTATTCACTTACTTTGAAATAAAAACTACACGTGTTAGATTACTATTTGACGCATCGACTGTGTAGTTATATTTTTGTGTCGCCTTAACAAAGTTTTGAAGACAACTAGTCCTAAATTCTGTGTGTATGTCTGACTGCCACTAGGATCAGGAAAGGGCATGACGTAATTTTGCATCCAAATTCACACCCTAATTCTTGGTGGATGCAAATCCAGTGAATGTAAATTTGATACTTAACGTCTTAAAGGTAGGATACACCATTGGTAATTGCTTGAATTATCATGAATGGGCAGATCTGGGGGGTTGTATTTTATAGTAAATACCGTTTAACTGACCTGTTCGAAGTTTTACAATCATGGATGCCGAGAAAAGCACGAAAAATAGCGGTTATTTCAACCGGCGTCGAGCAGTTATTCTAATGTTATTTTTATTTATTTTTTAGATCGTCCTCCTGGCGATCGCACATTTTTCTTTATAAATTTTGTTTTCCGAATAATTACAGGAAATTTAGCGCAATAATTTTGCTGGATGCCTAGACTCATTATTTACTTTCAAATGGGTAAGATATTTCTTAATAATTCGGTAGTAAACATTTTCGATATCTGCAAATGGTGTATCCTACCTTTAACCCAGGATGTGAATTTGAACTGAGGATGTGAATTTGGAGCATTTGGGTGTGATTTTGTAAATCTTTTGTTAGTTTCAGGATAAGTTTCAGGATAAGTATTTGAGAAAAAAGAAAGATATATATTCAGGCCTCGAATTACACGGCGGCCACGACGGCCAGTGCCGTCGATGCCCTTGCAACTGGCCGTGGTGCCCCTCAAAAAAATACCCTTTTCACGGCCATAATGTCGTGCCCTTTTCCCCTGTTGGCCGTTGTGCCCTTTTTATGAAAGTTAAATATTTACTTGTGTTAGTTTTCAGCCTACGGTGCATCTTGTGCTTGTGACGTGTTTTAATGTATATCCAGCGCAATCCGCTCGAACGAGTCAAAGGAAGTTGCATGCACTAGCGTAAATTGTTTACGTTCAACGCATTCGCGACTCTCTCGGCACCCGTTGTACACGAACACCCGACGTCTTTAAACAAGGGACCAGTCTAAAATAAAAAACATTGACCAACAGAGGGCGCTCTCTGTTGTTTGAACGCCCTCTTCTGGTGGAATTGTTGCACCGCATGACTAGAAAAACGTTTTTAGTGAATGAATCCCGTCACCGTCCAAAACTTTTCGGATTAAACTACTGTACAAGAATTTAATAGAGTAACAATGCCGCGAAAAGAGCGTTTGAAGCGGACTGTTAAAGGTGAACTAGAACACTCTGCTGCCAAATGCAAGAAATTGGACTTCTTTTTTATTTTTTAAATTTTGGCCTTGGTGCCCTTTCTACTGGCCTTGGTGCCCTCCCAAATTTTGAATACTCCAAGGCCAAAGTGGCCTTGCCCTAAAAAATTTGTAATTCCAGGCCTGTATATTATTCCACATTTGTTGATGGATTTTAATGAAACTTGAGTGCAGTGACTCTTGGGTGGGAAGACAAAGTTCTTCATCGGATTGCTTCAGTCATAAAACTATGAACATCTCACAAAAGAAAAAAAGAAAAAGAAAAAAAACAAACACGTTGCACCGATAATAACAATCCATTGTTCCTTGTTACTAAATCCATTGTTATTTGTTTGCAGTTTCTAGTCCGAGCTAAATGCAAAAGGTCTTGCAAAATAGTCTTGAATAATTCACAATACAAGCTCCTTTATTCTCAAACTCCCTTGGTATTTTTTGTTCCCGATTCAGATTATCTGCCCTGCCAGAGATTCAGTCATGGGATACCAGCAGGCCGCGCGTCGACGCTTCGCCTCCAAGACTTACCCAGTCAGAACGGATTCTAACGACAGCATACTGTCTCCGGTCACCAGCACCCATTCCTTGACCTCCATTGGCTCAGGTACAGTACCAAAATCATGCGGACATTTTATGACTTCTGGGGGGTGCCTTTCTTTTGTGGTCCTAGAGTATTGAGTTTGTGGTCTACAGGCTATTCCGCAGGTTTTTAGTTCGAGTCCAAGCCAGTTGTAAAAACTGGATGTGAATTGGGATTTTTACGACTTAATTGAGGATGTGAATTTGGACCGATGATTTGAATTTGGACCGAGGATTTGAATTTGGACCGAGGATTTGAATTTTGATCGAGGATGTGAATTTGGACCGAGGATTTGAATTTGGACCGAGGATTTGAATTTGGACCGAAGATTTGAGTTTGGACCGAAGATGTGAATTTTGACCGAGGATGTGAAGTTTGACCGAGGATTTGAATTTTGACCGAGGATTTGAATTTTGACCGAGGATGTGAATTTTGGACCGAGGATATGAATTTTGGACCGAGGATTTGAAGTTGGACCGAGGATGTGAAGTTGGACCGAGGATTTGAATTTGGACCGAGGATTTGAAATTTGGAGCATTTGGACCGAGGATTTGAAATTTGGAGCATTTGGACCGAGGATTTGAAATTTGGAGCATTTGGATGTGAATTTGGAGCATTTGGATGTGAATTTGGAGCATTTGGATGTGAATTTGGAGCATTTGGAGGTGAATTTGGAGCATTTGGAGGTGAATTTGGAACATTTGGAGGTGATTTTGGAACATTTGGAGGTGATTTTGGAACATTTGGAGGTGAATTTGGAACATTTGGAGGTGATTTTTGAACATTTGGAGGTGATTTTGGAACATTTGGAGGTGATTTTGGAACATTTGGAGGTGAATTTGGAGCATTTGGAGGTGAATTTGGAACATTTGGAGGTGATTTTGGAACATTTGCAGGTGATTTTGGAACATTTGCAGGTGATTTTTGAACATTTGCAGGTGATTTTTGAACATTTGCAGGTGATTTTTGAACATTTGAAGGTGATTTTTGAACATTTGAAGGTGATTTTGGAAATCTTTTGGACATCCTGCAAAGTGTCCTTTGAATGCAAAACACATCCTGCTCTTTCCTAGTGTGAATAGAGGGATTTAATTTTAGCATACGTGCTTATTGTTTGCGGCTATGCTCGACTGAAAAGCGCTTTCTATACAGGCACACAGCATTCCACCAGTGCTTTGCAAGGAATTAAGTAAGCTTCTGAGAAAAAAAGTCACAGCTTGGAGCAGGTCACGAAAGTGTTCTATTTTGCTGCATTTAGCAGAGTTTCTAGCCAAAGTACCTAAGCAAAAGCAAAGTCTGTCCCCAGCCAACATGGCCCACCAGGACGGTGTTTAACGGTGTTAAACCACTGAGAATATTTCTATTTCCCCTGGATGGGATGCCAGTCCCTTGCAGGTTACTCCCTAGCTAATGCCGGCACCCATATATACCCCTGGGTGGAGAGAGGCAAGTGGGGGTGAGGTGGCTTGCCTGAAATACAACATATGGCGAGCAGCTGGATTTGAACTTTAGACCATTAGTTACAAACGTTAACCACTAGGCCACACTTCCCCTACAAACTACTTGAAGGGTTAGCATTAATATCTTTTAACCTCTTCAAACAATCCTCAGGTTCAAGCACTAGCTCCACGGACCTTCTCCTGCCTTCCCACTCCGCCCTCTGCCAGACCAACTGCCTCCTGCTGACCCCGCCCCTCCTGCTGACCAAGGTCAAAGGTTACTACCGAGGTCACATTGAGGTTGTGGACGCCCTGCTGGTGCATGGCTTCACCATTGTAGGCATTCGGATGGTGTGGTTCAGTGAGGATCAGGCACAGGAGTACAGCGGCGTCTACGCAAAGTCCTTTCCTAGTTTGGTGAGTTTTCAGACTTTTTGTCTATATTTTAGTTTTCACTACTTTCTTAGTGTTTCTTTACAAATATGATTCGTAGACATCTAAAATCTAAACATTGAGAAAAAAACAATAATTCTGTTCACTATTTTGCATTTTTCTCCACTGTGGGCTGTGCCTGGTTCTGTATTGTTTTTGTTTTTCAATGCTTGACACCCTCATTTCAACCTCTTATCTGCCCAATTCTGTCTCATTTTGCCATGTATGATAATGGTACTCCAGGTGTTTGGTACTCCAGGGTATTTTTAGGGGTCTAGCGATGCCAGTGATATGGCGATGCCAGTGATATGGCGATGCCAGTGATATGGCGATGCCAGTGATACGGCGATGCCAGTGATATTGCGATCCCAGTGATATGGCGATCCCAGTGATATGGCGATCCCAGTGATATGGCGATCCCAGTGATATGGCGATCCCAGTGATACGGCGATGCCAGTGATACGGCGATGCCAGTGATACGGCGATCCCAGTGATACGGCGATCCCAGTGATGGGGCAATCCCAGTGATGGGGCGATCCCAGTGATGGGGCGATCCCAGTGATGGGGCGATCCCAGTGATGGGGCGATCCCAGTGATGGGGCGATCCCAGTGATGGGGCGATCCCAGTGATGGGGCGATCCCAGTGATAGGGCGATCCCAGTGATGGGGCGATCACAGTGATGGGGTGATCCCAGTGATGGCGCCCCATCACTGGGATCGCCCCATCACTGGGATATGGCGATCCCAGTGATATGGCGATCCCAGGGATATGGCGATCCCAGGGATATGGCGATCCCAGGGATATGGCGATCCCAGGGATATGGCGATCCCAGGGATATGGCGATCCCAGGGATATGGCGATTCCAGGGATATGGCGATCCCAGGGATATGGCGATCCCAGGGATACACAATTGTGTGGCGATTCCAGGTGTGTCGCGATCTTAGGGGTCTCGCGATCCAGAGGTCTCGGGATTCTAGAGGTCTCGCGATCCAGAGGTCCCGCGATCCAGAGGTCCCGCGATCCAGAGGTCCCGCGATCCAGAGGTCCCGCGATCCAGTGGTCCCGCGATCCAGAGGTCCCGCGATCCAGAGGTCCCTGCGATCCAGTGGTCCCGCGATCCAGAGGTCCCGCGATCCAGAGGTCCCGCGATCCAGAGGTCCCGCGATCCAGAGGTCCCGCGATCCAGAGGTCCCGCGATCCAGAGGTCCCGCGATCCAGAGGTCCCAGGATTATTTTGGCTTCGATATTGTAGTTTTCAGGATATCCATTTGGAGGGTCTATCTGTTGTGATAACTATCAGAAAATAGTCCATGTTGTTATCTTTGTTATTTCAGCCCAAGATTCTTTGTCATGGTCCCAGCATTGTAGTTGCTGTGCAGAGAGACAATGCTGTCAGTTGCTTCGATGCTCTCCTGGGAAGGTTGGTGTTTTCTACGATTTTTCAAACTCAAAACAAATGTTTGCCCTTCTTTATTCAACTGGCTCTGCTTCAAAGCCTGGACTGAATCCCTGTGCATTTGTATCATTCACACGTTAAATTCAGAGTCTACTGACAAATTTGGGACAACTACTTATTTTAGCAAATATATTTTAGCAAATTATATAGTTTGGTGTACATGTATTAACAATGTTAATCATTTAATTTAATTAAATTTGTCTTTGCTGCAGCTGTTTTGACAAGGAGTCTGTCATCAGTAAATATGGAGAGCACATTCTCAGACCCAAGGACCCAAAGGAGGTAGGATAAATTAAACCTCTCCCCAAAAATGTTTAAGTCATTTATTCCCTCATTCTGCTGTCATAAAATATTATTGAAAAATAAGGTCGTATCTCGATTACAAACAAATGTGACCCGCTCCATCGAAATCAGGAATAAGTCGAATAAGACTTTTTGAGATATGCACATGATGAGAAAGGGAATTTCATAAGCTTTCTAATGATACCTATCACAAGTGTGTATCTGTTTAGGTTAACGAGTTATGGTCTGATGAAGATGACAGTTGTATATTTATTTGCCGAATCCACATTCCAAGAAAAACAGCTTTGAAATAAACAAAATTGACCAAAATCATACGGAGTGCGCACACAAATCCTCTTCATTTTCATCTTAATTGATCGTTTTTACATACAATACATTAATGACAATAATATGTGATAACTATACTTCCTAAAAATACAATGTTCAGAAAATCGACTTGGTAACGATTTTCACCCATGCGTTCACTTCAACGGCCAATTGCGTAAAATGGCCTCAGCGACTTATTCCTGATTACGATGGAGCGGGTCACAAATGTGTTCAAACTTAAAACGTCGTATCTCAACGCGTTTATACATAAAATACCATACGATCAGGTTTGTGCGAAAACGTATCTCAGAAGTCATTGAAATTCACGTTCTTGTACCGATGTAATCCCAGTTGAGTGTATTTTTGTATGTTCTCGAAACTGAATTAGCATAATGAGAAAATAAGACAAAATGCTGTTATTTTGTAATAAAAACTCCTTGACCTGAACAAGCTCAACACAAGCATACTATCCAATTCTGATATACTATCCAATTCTGATATGTGTTTATAATGAACAAATTTACTGATTTAAGCTAATTTAAGCTCTACGTGCTAAAGTAATGGGGCCTCATTGTTTGTTCATGCAAAAAGTTGCAATGTTTTTGACAAAATTAGGCCGTGTCCGAAACGGGTGTCTAGAGCTAGAGCTACAGCTATTGTCTGCGTCGGCCATTTTGTAGCGCTGTTCGAAATGCCGTCTACAGCTACAGCTACGGTTACAACGTCACACAAATCTATCCGTAAAAGAAGTTGCCAAGCTCAGGCAAAACAAAATGGCGGCAGCACTAACGTTAATTTTGGAGCAAATTTTCTGATTTTTTTTTTAGGATAATGCATTGAATTGAAACTAACAGATCGACAAATACGCCAATATCATCAGGTATTCCGACCGGCTGTAAACAAACATTGCGTAACATCTAGCAGACGATAATGGTTGTAAATTCTTACATCGTAATTTTGCAAACACTGCATCGCTTGGGGGCGCAATAACTAGCCGTAGGCTATACCATAGCCGCGTCCGAATACCATTTGCTGTAGACGTAGATCCTAGCTCTAGACACTCGTTTCGGACACGGCCTTAGACAAAACGTCTGACCGGGTATGTTTATCTCATCCATTTAAAGGTAGGATACACTATTGGTAATTGCTTGAATTATCATGAATGGGTGGATTTGGGGGGGTTGTATTTTATAGTAAATATTGTTTAACTGATCTGTTCAAAGTTTTACAATCATGAATGCTGAAGAAAGAAAGAAAAACAGCCTTCATTTTCAACCGGCGTCGGGCAGGGATTCTTTGCGATCGCCACCTGGCGATTGTGATTTTTTTGTTTTTAAGATATCAAGCGCAATCATTTTGCTGGATGTCTACAATCAATATTGACTTTCAAATAAGTAAGAATTTTTTGTAATACTTCGGTATAACATTTTTTTCAATATCTGCAAATGGTGTATCCTACCTTTAAAAGTCCTTTGATCTAAAATCACACCAAAAACAAAGTATTCAACTTACTGAACATTTTCCTGACTAAATTGTTTTCTTGAGATTACTTTATCATTTTGTTGAATAAAACGCACAACTGTATCTAGCCTTTCCAAACCTGTTAAGGCATTTTTCACGAAACGAGCCAAAACTTAATGACAACGTCTTTGCACTCGACGATATGTGACCTGCTGCTCGATGTGATTCAGAGATATGGCCATCCAAAGACAAAATATGAAGGGGTAGTCAATTTTAAGATTTTGCGTAATTTGGAAAGCTTGAAGTGAGATCAGATGATCGAGAACCTCTTAAATTAGGCAATTTTGCGTAGTTAGTGTTTGTATTCAAGTCCATTAGTGGTCTAATTAACACGGTAATTAAATATGAAAATCTTGAAATTTTGATATTTTGTATGTGTGGACAATTTCAAGAAGAAATAATGATTAGAACATAGCCGTTGATATGCTCAACCGAACCTTACTTGTTCTGTTTTGTAATTTTTTGCGTGTTTTGTTTAATATATTTAAAGTAAGTTTTCTCACAAACACGTTTTGTGAAACCCATGACTTTCTAGAGCACTGTAAAAGGTACATTATTTATCGCAAAACCCCCAAGTGTTATGTACCATTGGAAAGCTCTTTTTCTCAAGAATTTGAAAATACTAATATCTCAATTTTTAATTTTTCCGACTTTACTCTCATTTTGTGGTGACAGGTCACATATAATTATCGAGTTTTCCTACACAGCCTGGTTTCATTTTGAAAAAATCCCACAAATGACATTAAAAACTATACGCTTTTATCGTCTGAAAAGTTACTACGTAGTTTGTAAAGTTGGCTACGGGTACTGGATTCCATAATCTGGAACCGGTTCCTGACATCAACGGTCGGGTATTTGAGTACCCTGATTCGATGCACAGTGCTACAACGTGGTGATAGCAAAGCTATTTCTATTTTACAGGCATCAAGACATTTGGAGTTCTTCTTTAACGAGCTTGTTCCCCGGAGCCAAGGCGAAATCGTCCCACGTTGATGTCAGTAAGTTGAACCACCTTTCTTCAAGTTGAAATTGTTTCTTCAATAATCAACTTGCATTCCAGCGTTGAAAACAAAAGTCTCTTGAAAGATGTTTATAACAACTTTTGTTTGTGTGTGTCTGTACATATTTGACCAATTTGAAAGGTTGAAATAGCCTTTAGTATAAATATGAAAACAGATTTGCTTAGTTTTGTTCACACTGTCTTTCATTACCTTAAGTGTTATACATTTTATTTAACAAAAATGTTTTTGAAAATTTCTGTAAAATGTATTGAGCACGATTTCAATAAACTATTCCGTCCTTGATGTTAATACACCAAATTACTTTATTCGGGTTATACTTAAATTAGATTTGTACAGTATAGCAAACGAACTTGTATAGTTTCAATTATAGTTTCGTTTTATATTGAAAAGAGTTTCAAATTTGAAAGTTTATTTAATAGTTTTATTCTGTCCAGAAGAAACAAGTTTTACGTTTCAGTCATAATTCCTATTTCATTTATCAGCATTAGTCCGTCCAGAGGAAACGTGTTTTTGATGTTGAAAGTCGTAGTTCCTAAAAGCACCTGCATTGTCAGGTAAACCTTTCTGATATAATTGATCACCGCCACCGTTTGTTTGTTTTGTTTTTTAAAACATTGCGGAGACCGCAATGTTTACCGACACACATGCCCAATTCTGATCTATAATCGGTCACCCGATGATAAAATGGCAGCCTTTAATTATACATGTGACTTTCTGTGACTTTCTTTAACCAGTTCGCGCCAGATTATTTTAACATCACCGAGCCGACGCGCGGGATTATTTTTTAAAGAAACTCGATCCAAGGCGGGTTCAGGATGATAGTATCGGGAAGCACACCCACGTATTTTCGACCTTCCTCGCTGCTGACAGACATTTCCGACGTATATACACGCAAAATCTTCCCCAGATTCAAAACGAATGATGCATAAACAAGTCCCGAAATGTTTGTCAGCAGCGAGCAAGGCCGGAAATGCGTGGGTGTGCTTCCCGTTACCATCGGCCTAAACCCGCCTCCGATCAAGTTTTGTTAAAAATAATCCAGCCAGTGGGCTCGATAACTTGAAAAATAAACCCGGCGCAAACTGGTTAACATAAATATGAGGCATTCTGGCCAAATGAGAAACAACTGGGCAAAATAACGGTCAAAATGAAGGTTTGTGTAGGTATTAGTAAAGAGAGTACAGTTCTTCTTAATACAATACGGTTTGTTGCACTTCGGAAATTCTGTTGACAAGTTATGGATGTACAAAAGTAGGAAATTTGCATTTATAAACAAATGCCAAAATAGTAAAATAACTGAGAAAAAGGCCATACACTTTTGAGTTTTGTATTTTTTTTTGTTTTAATATTATATCGGACAACACTGAGTATCCAGTGTTTATGAAATATGTTGGTGAAGGGCAAAAATCATTATTGATGCCTTCATTAAAGTAGACAAAGATACCTGTAGTTGGAAAACGAAGAGGCCTCGTACCCATGTGTATATACATGTAGCACAGAATATGTGCAATACTTGCTTTATATTTTCTGTTGTAGCTTCTGTGGTGATACCTGTGGTTCCCTTACATGTATGTCAAAGTGTCCTTGACGTTTAAGTGCCTCGAAAGTTGAATTTAATGTTTTGATACCGTCTTTTACTAAACTTTGTGTGCCTTTTAAATGTAAGAGTCGGGTCGACTATCTATTCCGGATCCCAGGGCCAAGTTTTGTTGGGTATTTTGTTTAATTTTAATTTTTGTTAAATCAATTTGAACTTTAATAACACAAACCAAATAGGTTTTTAAAAGTATTTCAATAATTAAATTATACATTCAAATTCGTTATGATAATTTCTTTGAATTTAGGTGGGGGTTCATTGGGGTTGTAATGATTAATGTGAGATCAATTCATGAGTTTGTATTGTGTGTAATCCGTCCAGTTTGAATGACCATATTTTTTGGTTTTTTTTGCTAATGGATTGTAATGGAGGGATTACAATAACTAAGGCACTTACACTGTTATAGTATATTCCAAGTTGAAATGTTTTTTTGTTTTTTTCAATGCAGAGCAATATTCACGTTAATAATTAACTAAAAATATATAAAATGTTTCAAAAAAAATGATTTTTGTTTTGATGCGTATCAAATAATTTGCAGCAACAAGTGTAGGCTGGTCTAAATTTCACTACCAACATTTTAAATATTTTTTACGGGGAAAAAATATCTTTGTTTTAGAAAAACATTGAGAACAAAAAACAAACAGATTGAATGTCTTCCTATTGCAATAACAGATTTTTTTGTCAAAATCTCCATAAACAAGTTAGCCAAGTGTTTTTTTTAATTGATAACAACAAAAAACATGGAAGTGTTGAAATGTGTTAAAATTCAACCCAAGAAATGGTGTTTTTTTCAATTGCTTTTAAAAGTTATTGGCTTTTATATGAGACATCCAAAAATCAACCGATGCTTAATTATTGATAATTCTTTTTTCAAAATTAGAATTATTAGTTGCTCTCGCAGGACAGGTCACCGGGGTTTCTACATTTAATGGGAAAAAAAAGTTGTCCTGGAAAGTCATGGAAAAGTTATGGACAATTGAGAACAATACAAAAAAGTCATAGGAAAAGTCATGGAAATCAAGATCATGCCAGAGTTATTACAGTTATCAAAGTTATGATAAGGGGAGGAGGTCATTATTAATTAAAAAGCTAACAAATGGTTTTCCCAACATCAGCAGTTCATCAGTATCATAATTGCAAAATGGTGTTAAATGTAATGGATTTTGTAAAAAAAATTGTCCTGGAAAGTCTTAGGGAGAAGTCATGGAAATTTGGTTTTCAGATTTCTGTGGGAACCCTGGGTCACAATTTATGCAATTTATGGGTCACAATTAAAGCCCGTTTCAGGGTATCAGATCGGATGCCCAAAAGTGAAGAAGAAAAAAAGAAATCAAATATTCAAATGAAGTTCAGTTTGCAGGGACCATTTTTGAAATTCGGAAATTTACGTATTCTTTAAATACGAGTTTCGAAATTGAGGGTGATAATTATTTTTGAGGGTGATATTTGTTGAATGAATTTTTGTTTATGTATATACACACAACTGAAAGTGTTACAAAAAAAAGCATGACCGAACGAAAGTCTGCAAAGTTTATTTTCTAAACAACCCTTAATAATCTTTGGGTTTTTGTCCAATGAAAATGAAATATATATAAATTGTTAATTTATTTATAATTGAATTTTCTGGAGAATTTCCTCGAAATGTAGGATGAGATCACACAGATATTAACTTTGCTTTCTTTTCTGTTTTAACAAGTTTTAACAAATTTAAAAATACAAGTGTTGAAGTTAATTCTCATTAATCAGTTAAAACAAATGTTACGAATTGAAAGATCCAAATGAATTTTCTTTAATGCAACATGAAATTGATTTGGTTTTACACATTTATTACAATCGAATTTGATTTAAAATCAGCCAAATTGTGGATAAAGATATCTATCATTTTGGAAACTTTATCTTCGCAGATATATAAATATCAAAATAATAGTTATAGTTTAATACTTTCATGATTACGAGGTGGTTTATGAAATGTTTCAGATGATTGCAATAATTTGTTTTCTTTACATTGCTTGAGTGTAAAACATCAATATTATATAAATAATGAATGTTTATGAGTGCGATTGAAAGAATAATTTTTTTCGAGATAACAGATGGAATGTTCTATTCCACAAGGCGAAGCTAAGTGGAATGGAACATTTCATCTGTCACCTCATGAAATTATTTATTTCATCGCACGAACATAAAACATTTATTCTTTGTTTTAACACCTAACTGGATCCTTGTTATTTGATAATTAATGACAACACTTTATGTCGCCCACTGTAATGGTTGTTTGCAAAATTTACTATAGTGTGTATTTATTTTTTCTTGTCAAAATTATATATTTTTTTTTTCTTCTAAAGGTAATCAAAAGTGTTATACCAAATAGAATTCAGTTTTGTTTTTTTATTAAATCTTTCTGTGTTTCAATGTACGAAAAATGTATAAAGCATTCAAAATTGTTTGTATATTTTGTAGAATATTTGCAATTTTAACTGTATTTCTTTCTTTCGAGTTTGTATTTTTGTTTGAACAGAGATAATGATATTGTTTTTCTGCTTTTGGAAATAAAGTTAAATCTTGTGTTTTTATATCGTGTAATTAACTGGGGTTTTGTGCACGATCACGTATTAAAACTGTTTTTTTTCTAAACAAATAAACCACAAAGGGAAACTGACTAGGTAAATGTACATACATTTCAAACTGAAGAAAGAAATTGGCAAGGCAGGACTGGAACCTGCGACCTCCGGAATACTGGACTGGCGCTCTACCAACTGAGCTATCTTTCCCTATGTTGGTGGTCTCCAAAATTGTCAGTATCTTTGTTCGAGGGCGCTAGTCAGAAGTTATAAACACCAGAATGCCTGTGGCCAGGGATCATGCCCGATTGTACAATACAACCTGGGAAGCGACATTGTATCGATCACTCAATGAGGATACGACTTATTATCTTATAATAACACAAATAAACCACAGGGTAAGTTTGCATACATTTCAAAGTGAACAAAGAAATTGACAAGACCTGTATGCGACCTCCGGAATACCAGACCGGTGCTCTACCAACCGAGTTAATGGTCCTGTGTTGGCGGTCTCCCGAATTGTCAGTATTTGAGATTCTCTAATTAAAAAATAAAAACCTTGACAACCTAAACAAACAAACAAACAAATTATTGAAAACTAGTAGTGCGATAAAAGGGATAAATGATTAGTTTCATTAAATCAATCAATAATTAAGTGATATTTTGAATAAGATTGCATGGCCAGGTTTAACTAAAAATGAAACGGTTATTTTCTTTAACTTAAATAACTAGGAATATAGAATTCAATATATTTTCTAAACTGTTTAAACAGATATAAAATGATGAACGAATTCACTTACCAGTTGGAGGTTTAGCTGTTTGTAGGTAGTGATGCAGGATAATTTTTTTCAAACAAATGATAAAATAAAAACAAAATATTTTTTATCAATGTAATACCGATGTTTCTCTGATAAAAATCTACTATTCAAAAGCCGCGTTCGCATTGGACTTAATATTGTCAAATGTTACGGTACGTGATTGTCAAAGTTCACGGTGTTAAATCCTCCGCTAGAAGCTTGGGCCTGTAGATCTTACTGTTGCGGAGGGTAAAATGGACGATTTGACAATGTTACCCTCTGTCCGCATTGGATTTAATTTGGTTAAAGTTGACAACAGTCTCCATAGGTTTTACCCAAAAAAGTCCAATGCGAACGCGGCTAATGACTCATTTGTAAAAGCATGCAATACGTGCGTTTTAAATAATAGACTTTGCTGACGTGATCAGCTGGCCCATCTCATTCTAACTCAAGCAACACGGCTGTGCGTACCAAAACTATGGAACCGAGAACAAATCTGCTGTTAGTATTTATTAAAAGAATTAAAGTGTGAAAACTACACAAGCAAACTATTCAAGCAAACTAGATTTTAATTTGTTTCCAATTAAACAATCAATTAAGTTGCGATCAACTCACGCAATGTGTATGTCATGATACTGTTGTAGTCTGGGTTTCTGCCTATTGCATTCTCTGCATAGACTCTAATCACATACTCCGTGTATGGTTGGAGAGATGTCACCGTGTACGTGTATTTACGTTGCCCATTAGCAGACGTGCAAGTGCCTTACTCCATACACCTGATGAATCCTTAGAGGTTGAAGTGTTGAAGTAACTGACTCGGAATGACTGCCTCTCACTGCCATCATGACCCGCTGACCATGTCACAGTAAGAGATTCTGCTGTCCGGTCGATTAATCCTACACCAATGGGTTTACTTGGTATTCCTGTACACAAGTTAGCAATAAATATTTAGATATCAACTTTATATACTCCTGATAAGAAGGTAGCATACAACAGTCCGATTTTAGAATTACGCTGATGACGTTTATGCACATATCGTCATAAGATGAGTGATATTGCTTCAACTCGAAACAAGATTTCATGTTGAATTTGGTATTTATCTTACAAAACAAACATTGTTCACCTTTAACCAGTTCGCGCCGGATGACGTATATAAACGCAAAGTTTTCCCCAGATTCTAAACGGATGAAGCATAAACACGCCACGAGCAAGGCCGGAAATGTCTGTCAGCAGCGAGCAAGGCTGGAATTGCGTGAGTGTGTTTCTTAGGACTATCGGCCTAATCGGACTATCGGATAAATTTGATATCTTGACAAGTTCACAATTTGGATTTCGTAGTAAACATTCTACTACTCATGCTCTTCTTGATTTTATAGACAAAGTTTCCAATGCAATTGATGACTCGAAACACACTATAGGGATGTTCCTCGATCTGTCAAAGGCATTTGATACAATCGACCATAATATTTTATTGTACAAACTTTCTTTTTATGGCATTCGTGGAACTTCCCTAGAGTGGTTTAAGAATTACCTATCTAATCGATCTCAATATGTGTCTATCGATGGTAGTAATTCAAAATATAAGGAATTAACATATGGTGTACCCCAAGGATCAATTCTTGGACCATTACTTTTTTTAATATATATTAATGATTTTACAAAATGTTCTAACGTACTTTCGTTTATATTATTTGCAGATGATTCAAATTTATTTGTTTCACATAGTAATCCCAGATATCTTATTGATACAGTCAACACTGAACTCAAATCTGTTGCAAATTGGTTTAACGTTAATAAGTTGTCCCTCAATATCAGTAAAACCAACTATATGCTGTTCAGTAATTATATTAGTGACCTTCCTGGCGATGTAGAAATTAATAATGTTATCATTAACAAGACCGACTGTTGTAAATTCCTGGGACTGTTGATTGATTCTGGATTAACATGGAAATTTCATATTAACAATGTGTGTAAAATTGTTGCCAGGAATATTGGTGTGATAAATAGGATCAAACATTTTTTTCCTGAACCAGTTCTTGAATCTCTGTATAATACTTTAATTTTATCATATCTTAATTATGGAATTCTTGCATGGGGGAATAGTTCTGTCACAAATTTAAACAGGCTACTCCTTTTACAGAAACGGGCTTTACGTTCAATTAATTATGTAGATTTTTGTACGCACTCGGACCCTCTTTTTGTTAAACATAGGATTTTAAAATGCAAAGATGTATATAACCATCAGCTTGGGTCCCTTATGTATCAATCCACCTGTAATACTTTACCATTAACAATTCAGAGTATATTTACTCGGAATCGTGAAATTCATACTCATTTTACTCGTCAAGCTTCCAACTTTCACATCCCATTTACTCGCACTTCTTTTGCTCATAAAACTATTAAATATGAGGGACCCAGACTTTGGAACTCATTTGATGAACAACTTAAAACATCTAAAAATCTCTCCATTTTTAAACGTGGGTTTAAATCTGTCTTGCTGAAATCCTACTGTTGAATCTAATTGTTGAATCATTGTAATTAAACGTCAAATCCCTATAATGTAGTAGATGTACATTGCTATAACCTCTTGCTGACCTGTTAGTCTGTCCAGTCCTTGTCTATTGTTATTGTCCGAGTGTACGTGTATTATGTACCTTATTGTACATGTACATGCCATGCATTGAGTCCTATTTACAGTAGTTTTGCAGTTTTGTTCTATTAACATTCCTCCCTTAGGCCTCAATGCATGTGTATGCTAGGGGCCATGCTTATAAGCTTTGCTTCATAATGAGCCCCTCCACAATATTACTATATGTTTGATTTAATTACATTTTATAAATTAAGACTCTTTTCTGTGTTCTTGATAATATTTGATATTGTGGAAATAAAATGAACTATGAACTATGAACTATGAACACACCTTTGATCAAGTTTCGTTAAAAATAATCCCGCGCGTCGGCTCGGTGATGTTAAAATAATCCCGGCGCGAACTGGTTAAATACAAATTTGACAGAAATAGACCACCGAGATACAGTATAATTAATGAACACGACTTCATAGATAATGTGTAATTTAATTCTTCTCGAGTAGAATGTGGTTCCTGCTTCTATTAGGACAAAAAGAAAACCAATCTAATTGATGTGTAGATATTCGTTTGTAAAAGTTGTACATGCTTAAAATAAAAATAAAAATCCACTAAAATTAAAACAAAAACTAATGTCGAAAATTGGCCAGGTGACAAAATTGAATTTATTGAAGGGCGTGAACACATTACGTGTATTTGTTGTCACATTGGGAAGCAATTATACTCTTACTTGGTGCCGTGAGGTTGATCTGCAGGGAATCTTCAACTCCAATTCCATTAGAACTATTGGCAGTATAGACGCCATAGTCGACCAGAGAATCAATTCCACGGATAGTCAAAGTACTGGTGACTGTCAACCCGTAGACTTGGTCTCCAGCCGTGATGGCGGTGTTAATTGAGTACTTAGCACTGCCCACGTCATTAGGGGAAATCTTTGTGTGGTTGGGGTTATGCCAGCACACTGTGGGTACGGGATTGGCTGTCACGATACAAGTAAGGACTGCTACTCCCCCTTGCTTGACACCTAGCACACTGTCAGCTTTATTGGTGATGTTGACTTGGTCTGTAATTAGAAACAAACAACTCTTCAATACAATTAAGAGTTGATTAATCAGCGGTTCTTTCCTCGCCTTCAACCTGTGACCCGAGTTTAAAGCCGGCCTGGGCCTGGGCCAATATGTGGATGGGGTTTTCAGTCTCTGCCTGATTCCATGATTTTTCTCCAGGATATTCTTCTGGGTTTTTTTTCTCCCACCTCTAAAGCTGTACCTTCTTCTCATTGTCTTCACATAGAAAACTTACAGTGCACAATAACAATAAGACGATCTGACGTCACATCATCCTTTGACTCATCTGTAGGGACTCCATTGTTAGCTCTGCACATGTAGTAGCCAGCTTGCTCCCTTCTGATGTTACTTAGAGTCAGTGTACTATTGACGTCATCGAAGACTGAGATGAATGTATCACTTGAGTCTTGCTTCTCCCAAGTGATGTCAGAAGGCTTAGGATTGGCACCTAAGGTACATGTCAGGGTTACATCACTGCCTTCAGTGATGGGGGTTTGTGGAGTCCGAGTCAACAAGGTGAATTCTGGAGGGTCTGAGAGATTGAATAAACAAATTAATCCAACCGTAAATTAACGTACATTTGCTGAGATGGTATTTTAAATGTTTCGTGGGCCCAATGAGCAGGGATGAAAATGACACAGGGCCTTGAGTACCAGTCTTGGTAGATACGTGGGCTATACAAGGTGGCCCCCCAAAACGAACAAGCATATCCCAACGGACAAGCATACCCTGTGGCCACAACTACCTATACCAATGGATGGAAAATCTTTTAACAATTAAAATGATACCAAGATATCTTGATTTGGGCTAGTAGTTTTATCTCCGGACCCTATTTTGTAAAGTGAAGTCAGTGGTCCTTTAATTGCACCGAAAATAACTAAACCGCGGTTTAGTAATTTTGTGGGTGCGAAAGGGTAGTGGAAGTACGCTTGCTTGTTTTTTATAGGCCACCCTGTATACAAATATAGTTACTTACATTTCACGGCTAATGTGTACATTTCACATAAATCTACAGCGCATGACGACATGGTTGGATTGGTGGAACAGCATTTGTACACATCTCCGTTGTTAGTCTTGTCTAAGACATCTGTCGTGTAGATGACTGTAGTCACTCTACCTCCATAATCTCCAGGACTGTTAGGTTGGTCAGTGGGTGTGGTTAGCTCCACACTACCCTTAGACCAGGTTAGAGAGGTTGCTGGGTTACTGGTCTCAGAGGTGCAGGTCAGGGAGACTCTGTTTCCCGATTTTACTTCCGAGCGACTCTGTGTCACTTTTACTGTCTTTGCACAAACTAAGAACGGAGAAAACAAAATATCTAAATCACAATTTTACCCTTGAAAAAATGAGTTTATTACATAGGTAACTTTTTTCGACAGACTTCTTTCCATTCAGACTTACACTGGACGTCAATTGGACCCAGAGACCCCATCGGGCCTGGAGTCATCGTAGCTCTGTTAGCTGTACACGTAATGACGGTCTTTCCATTCTCATCTCTCGAGGGGGTAAAGAGAAACTCGCTAGTGAACCTGTAGCGATCACCCGACTGTGATGGCATCGTGGCCGTAGATACAATAGAGTTTCCCTGGGACCAAATCAGCTCCCAGTCATTAGGGTAGCCCATGTCTGCAGTACACGTCAGTAGGACTGATTCATTCTCAATCATGGACGCGGCAGCTGTTACGGAGGGGACATCTGGGGGACCTGCATTGATAACATGATGGTAACATTCTAGTTGATTGGAATGAAATTGTTATGGAAACTTAATGTAATATGGTCTTACTATATATACTAGGAGTGTTAATTACGCCAAGTCTTACTATATACTAGGAGTGTTACGTCAAGTCTTACCATATACTAGGAGTGTTACGCCAAGTCTTACCTTATACTAGGAGTGTTACGCCAAGTCTTACCATATACTAGGAGTGTTACGCCAAGTCTTCCCTTACAAAAATATCTGAATGGTAACCATTGAGATACCATTAGGCATTACCATTGAGATACCATTCAAAAGTACCATTGGGATACCATTTGAAGGTACCATTGTGATACCATTAGTAGCCCAATGGTGTTTTGGAACGTTTTTGTTGAATGGTAAAATATGGTATTACCATTATTGCTACCATTAATTTACCATTGTATGGTATCTTCCAATGGTAATTTAATATCAATGGTAAAGATACAGTTTTACCATTTGCATTACCATTCATGTAATATGAATGGTATTTTCCAATGGTAAATTCGTCTTTACCATTGACATGGTAAATTAATGGTAAATCCAATGGTAATGCTAATGGTAAATTCATCTTTACCATTCACATGGTAAATGAATGGTAAATCCAATGGTAAATTCATCTTTACCATTGACATGGTAAATGAATGGTAAATCCAATGGTAATTCTAATGGTAAATTCATCTTTACCATTCACATGGTAAATGAATGGTAAATGCAATGGTAATGCTAATGGTAATGGTAATGCTAATGGTAATGCTAATGGCAATGCTAATGGCAATGCTAATGGCAATGCTAATGGCAATGCTAATGGTAATGCTAACGGTAATGCTAATGGTAATATTGTAGGTTTTAAATGAAGGTTTTAAATGCGTTACTATTGGTCCTAATTCTGAATGGTAAATGGTGCTTTCTAGTGATTTACCATTTACCATGTCAACCATTTACAGTACAAATTACCATTAATTGCAATTAAAACCATTGAAAAATATATTTAAAGTGTTTATTAGTCAAGTATTCTTCAATGTAAAATTCAAATAGCAGTGTGGAGGGGTTGGGGAGACGCGAGACCTCTGGCAGTTAGGGCAGTAGACTGAAGTAGGATGCGGGCACGTCAATCTTGGTGTCTGGGACAGGGGAGGACACGTAGGTTCAAAGGATAAGACGTGGAGTTCGATCAGCCTCAGCTTGTTCTTTATTCGGACTCCAGCTGACTGCTGGGCCCAATGGCTGCCTGTGAAAGTTGGGCGGACAAGTTTTATGCAATTTACAAATTAAGTTCTGGTTAAGATGTATACAATATTACTCAAATAAAATGACTGAAAAAAGCCAAATACACACTTTCCCTGAGATTTAACCAGTTCGGGCCAGAGGACGTATATATACACGCAAAGTTTTCCCTAGATCCAAAACGGATGGCATATAAACACGTCACAAGCAAGGCCGGAAATGCCTGTCGGCAGCAAGCAAGGCCGGAAATGCGTGGGTGTGCTTTTCGGCTTGAACCCGCCTCGGATTGAGTTTCGTTAAAAATAATCCCGCGCCTCGGCTCAGTGATGTGAATAATCCCGGCGCGAACTGGTTAAAATATGTTGACGCTACGCAGGCATGACGACTGTAAACCACAATTACACAGGTTAACCCTGGCTGCAGGATGACCTACAGTACACTTGCATACACTCCCACACATAACAACCGCATGCACTAAATCCAGCCCTAAGTATAATGCACAACACAATCTCAAACCAAATATAGAAACTTCAAAAATAACAATTACGTACATGCAAGTCTGCCTCATAGTGAATAGAATACCTCAGGATCGAATAAAATAGCTACTAGATCTTATACAATCCACCTACATGTAGCTTCTGTTAATAACATTCTTGATGGCGATGTCCACACACGCATATCGCACATGGTCATATGCTAATGCTATGCATGCACATGTACAGTGTACATGTACATGTACATGTGGCCTGGTCTGCACAAACCCTGTGACACAGTGCTCCCTAAATCATCTCTTAAAAATCACCATTTTTAACTTCTCAATCTTCTCCAAAACTATTATTATGCCAATCTATAATCAAACGCAGACAAAATATGGGGGTTTACAGTGAACAACAATTGCATTATGTTCTTAACTAAAAGCGATGAAAATCGTGTCAACATTTATGATGCATTTACCTGTGAAAGTTGGGCAGCTGCTGTGTGCAGCCCGTGCAGAACATACAGTTCGTGTCAAGTGATTAATTAATGTACTAAATTAAAACTTGGGCCTCAGACAATTTGGAACTAAAGTAGCATTGACAAAAATATAATAAGTGTTTTTAAAGAAACAAAACTTAAAATAAAATTCCCACTTCACGTTTGGTGAAACAAATGAACTACATGTTACAAAGTCAAGATTGTTACTTTCGAATGTACTGTACATGTATCACTATCACACCGTACAGTACATGTACAGTACATGTACATATAGTACACATGTACATTTAGGCGGGAATGGTGATAAGAATAATTTATACGGTGAGCGGTTACAAAAAGGTGTTAAAGGGCAATTCTAATTACAATAAAATAATAAATAGCATTATACAATCACAATAAAATAATGAAGAATAATAAATAATTAATATCACCCCTACAACAGAAAGACCATTCACCATTGCATTACAATTCAATACCATTCATTTCAACTGATTTACCATTGATATTTACACCACTGTGAATGGTATTACCATATAAAGATCATCCATTACCATTGCACACATATCAGCACCATTCATTAAAACTGATTTACCATTGATAATTACACCACTGTGAATGGTTACCATAGAAAGACCATGCAATTACCATTGCACACAATCAGCACCATTCAATTTACCTGATTTAGCATTGATAATTACACCACTGTGAATGGTATTACCATATAAAGACATCCATTACCATTGCAGACATTTCAGCACCATTCATTAAAACTGATTTACCATTGATAATTACACCACTGTAAATGGTTACTATAGAACGACCATTCATTACCATTGCACACAATCAGCACCATTCATTTCAACTGATTTACCATTGATCATTACAGTGATGTGAATGGTTACCATAGAAAGACCATTCATTACCATTGCACACAATCAGCACCATTCATTTTAACTGATTTACCATTGATAATTACAGTGGTGTGAATGGTTACCATAAAAAGACCATTCATTACCATTGCACACAATCAGCACCATTCATTTTAACTCATTTACCATTGATCATTACAGTGGTGTGAATGGTTACCATAGAAAGACCATTCATTACCATTGCACACAATCAGCACCATTCATTTTAACTCATTTACCATTGATCATTACAGTGGTGTGAATGGTTACCATAGAAAGACCATTAATTACCATTGCACACAATCAGCACCATTCATTTTAACTCATTTACCATTGATCATTACAGTGGTGTGAATGGTTACCATAGAAAGACCATTCATTACCATTGCACACAATCAGCACCATTCATTTTAACTGATTTACCATTGATAATTGCAGTGGTGTGAATGGTTACCATAGACAGACCATTCATTACCATTGCACACAATCAGCACCATTCATTTTAACTGATTTACCATTGATATTACAGTGGTGTGAATGGTTACGTCAAGTCTTACCATATACTACGAGTGTTACGTCAAGTCTTACCATATACTAGGAGTGTTACGTCAAGTTTTACCATATACTAGGAGTGTTACGTCAAGTCTTACCATATACTAGGAGTGTTACGTCAAGTTTTACCATATACTAGGAGTGTTACGTCAAGTCTTACCATATACTAGGAGTGTTACGTCAAGTGACGGGTATGGTCACTGCGATTCATCGATGCTCGCTACACATTTCACCTCCTGTCTGTGATTGCTCTGGTCGGACGACTCACGGACCAGGTATCTGTTGTATTAACGAGTCTATCTCCAATTGCTGGAGACGGATTCACAGCGCGTTTATTGGCGTCATCTAGATACCATTCAATCCTTGCACCAGGTCTGGTACCACGTACCATGCAATGGAAGGTGTGTGATGTACCTTGGTCAAGTATAACGTCATTGCTTACTGCACCACTGGAGTCCGACAGTGACATTGAAGACATCTCTGGGACAACTTTAAGACAATAAACACAGCAGTGTGGTTATAAAAAAAATGTACATAGCTTAACCAGGATTATTTTGACAATGACTGGGCCAAGGTGCAGAATTGTTATTTAAGAACCTTGATCCGAGACGGGTTTAGGCCGGCATCTGTGGGTAGCACACTCCAATTTGTTTAGCTTCGCTTGTGACGTGTTTGAACGTCATTTTTTTTTTAATTTCGAAAAATCCTGAGAAATGCTGATTGGATAGATTTGATTAGATAGATTTTATGTGACCTGTGAACTGGAGGTCACCAATCCCGCGGCTCGGATGTGCTGCATGCAATTTGAAAGGTCATGGTACGCTACCCAGAATGCCGTGCGTATCCTTCACAGAAATCTGTAAAGCGCAGATCAGTACAGTGTTTTCCCAGAGCGCCCAGGGCACGGGCGAAGGGTTAAGCTAGGTAATAGTGTCACCTTGGTGAAAAAAACAATAAAAACCAAACAAACAACAAAAACACTGACTCTTTATTCACCTTTAACATCGAGCAGTATGCCGATGCTGATCCCAGCATGTTCGCCTTTGTTGGAAGCCTGGCACTGTAAAGTCTCTCCGTGATGGCTCCATCTCGGTGATAAGGTTACCAGACTGGTACTAGTAGTCAATTTATTGGCACCTGTAACATTGGCGGCGGTACCCGCTGTTAAGCCCACACCGACACCAACAGACCAAACAAATGATGCCCCTGGGTTGATGTCTGATATCTGACATGTGAACTGACGCTGCACGCCTTCAATAACATACGCTGTGCCACCAGTAGAAGGGTAACTTCCAGTACCAGTTGAGTCCGACAGGGTGATTCTCTTTGGAAACACTGCGTACAAAATAAATAAATTCAAAAAAACCTATAAATTATAGACTTGATAAGGAAGTAGAATACACCAGTCCGATTTTAAATTTTCACCGACGATTCTGCTAGGTATGCATATAAGATCATGTGGATTTGGTTTCACTCCCTGCATTACTCCGTGGGTTTCCCAGGATATATTCTGGGTTTATTTCCGCCTCTAAAAGTAAAACTATTTTTTTTTCAGGTTTCTTTTTGGCTTGTGAGCTTCTGGATATATTGGGCAACAGTTACATAGGTTTGCACACAACTTTATTTTTTACCTTTATGGGCCTACTACTCTTAACTGGTTTCATCCAATATTATTTTAACGAAATTCGGTATGTTTACACTTTTGGTCCTGCTCTATCGATATAGCCTGTTTCTGACAGTAATTTCTTCTTCGTAAGGTACTTGAACAAAAGGGGGACACTAAAATGTTGCCCCGAGGTTCACCAAGCAAAACTAAGCTTACTTAGTCGCCTTTTACGTAATTACTAAGTTTAACGCTCAATAATTTAAAAAAAATTCCAGTTAAACATTTAAACTGGGAATTTGTGACTAACTCGGTTATTAATTCACAGTGAAGCCAGTGACTTAATTAACTCCATCTCACCTCTCACTTTCATCTCTTTGCTTGCTTCGATGTAGGTCGAATTTTCAACATTCAAGATACACCAGTAAGCCCCTTGGTCTTGATAACTCACTGACTTGATCGTCAATGGAAACCCTGGCACTTCTTCGTCCAACTCGTAGTGAGAACTATTCACATTGATCACATTCCCGGATGAAATTCTCAAGTCTATAATTAAATCGGCGTCACGCGAAGAACCACCAAATTCACCTTTAGCCCACTGCACGAAGTTAATGCTTTGGGCAGATACGCAGGTGAATAGCGCATCTTGGCCAGTGTCTGCCCAGTTAGGCCCTTCTACGAGAGGTGGTTGTCCATATAAGCTGATGAACAGAAATTATACAAAAACATCGAAAATAGAAGCAGGTAAAAACGTTAGTACGCTGTTTTGGGTAACACCACTGTTGCGATACACACGGAAATACTTTGACAACATACTTTCCTCATCTTTAAATATATAATTACACTATTATTACAAAAACTAAAGTGAGGACCTCCATGACCACTTCACATGACCCCCTTGACCAGCTGACCCTCAACTAGATCCTCCAAGAAGTTATATAACGGTTTGAAATTACAGCAACAATCTATGCCGCATCAATCCTGGAATCACATTTGAATTAACTGCGCAAACATTGTTACAAATTTCATTTGTTCAATATAGTTAGACTTTTTAGGTTTGTGTTTTTACCATTTTTTTACATTATTTTTCCAATAGGCAATAATGTATATTTACACAAATAATCTGCTAAAATCTTAAAACAAAAGGCCCCAGGTGTTTTGCTAAATTAATCAAGCCAGAAGTTGCACTTGTTTTTAAATTTACACAAAATAAAATCGAATAAAAGTGATTAAATCCGAGAGACCATTTTTTTTTTAAGTTGAGATTTTAATGAATGTGGGTCAAAGTCATTCGCTATATTTCGAAAGCCACACGGCGAAACAGCTGAAGTTTGTATTTCAAATTGATCTGTAATTCGATAGTACAGCTGTGGGTGACTAAAGTTCAATGTCAATGAAAAACACAGCCTGTTTGGTAAAACTATTACGGAAACAACGCAGAATGAAACACATAGTCATAGGGACCGGAATGACACAATGTGATTGAAAACAAGTTGGTGTGCCTGGTCCTGATGGGGCCGGATACCCGGACCATCGGCCTTTGAAACTACTTCCGAAAGCATGATTATTCATTTTAGAATCGATCGTTTTTGCAGATGTGCTCTAAACAAGGAAAAGAAACGTACAGTATCTTGAAGTTAAAAACAAACGATGTCGTTCCGTGTTTTGTTTAAATTGTTATCTGCCAGTTCCACCTGTAATGTAGGTGCCTGACGAAATCTCACACGCAATGATAGAGTTCAAAGGTCAATGCACACTAAAAACGCCGTTTAACTTTTTTTTAACAACCTGCTTAAACAACGATATGCCCCGTTTAAGCACATTAATAACCTGGGGCCAATTTCACGGAGCTGCTAAGCACACAAATTTGCTTAGCACAAAAAAGTCTTGCTCATTAAAAACAAGTTAATTATCAGCCAAACTTCTACGTGTTTTTTATGCTAAGCAAAAAAAACAGCTTATTATCAATCAAAAACAATAAAGATCACGTGAAAATTTGGTCTGTAACCTTGTTTTTACCAAGGACAAATTTTCATGCTAAGCAAATTGTTGTGCTTAGCAGCTCCGTGAAATTGGCCCCTGGGTTGTTTAAAAGTGTTTAAACAACTTTTTAAACAGCGTTTAGTTAACAGTTTATGGAGGAATGATAAGCGGTGAACAGCCACGATGAGGTGTCATTATTGTTCGTCTACTAACTGTATCATTATTGTAATTCCCATTATACTTGACATTCCCTTAACCTAAACATGCATCTTTTGTCAAAATGAACATGGAATAACATAAGTTATATTACGCACAAAAAGAGATGAAATCACTGTAAAGTTTGATTGCAACAAGGTTATATTCCAAAATTCTTACCTGTGAGAAAACAGGACATTCCAACTGCCAGGAAGAATAATCTGGTTACCGGCGTCATCTCATATGCTTGGCTGTTCAACAAAACACCAAACTATCTGAACAATAATTATCCTGTATTCGCTTCCGGAAGACCGGTTCAGTCCGTCTTATTACTGACTGCATGGTGAATTGGTTTTTGATGTTGTATCGTCACCCACAATAATGTGATACCACAATCTCTCCATGTAATGAGCTTCTTCTGGGCTTGGGTAGTTGCTCACATAAGCCAGAGCCTTTTGGTAGAATTCCAGCGGATGTCTTTGTATCTGAGGCTTAGTAGCCCCAAAGCAACCACTTCTAGCAGGCGGTGGATGACCGTACAGGTGCCTGTACACCTGTCCCAGAGTTTCTTTCGCTTTGCGTACCCTTTCCCTCAGACTTTTACTGAAATGGATGTTTCCCCAGTACGTCAGCTTACCGGGAACTTTTATACAAGGGACACCATTTTTGGCAGACTCGACAAACTGCAGTAGATCTTTAAAACATCTGCCTCTCAAATAATCCGCTTGTGCAAAGACAGTTACGTCCGCAAGTGTGTAGTAGAAGGTGGTGATGTGATAGAGGTAGGGCTGCGACTCCCGACCGACATTCTTAAGACGTTCCCAATGATAAAATTGAAAAGGCGGACCCAGGTCATTCCCATGATGGTAGACGAGGGTGTGGTTGGCGTATGGCTTCAGCCAATCAAGATTCTCCTTATAATGAGCGATGACGATCTCGTAATTAAGCGGGATCACGCGGCCGGTGTTCTTCCTAGAGTTGACAAGATGAGGATTATTGTACGTTTCTTCAGGAATACCCTTCAGAATGTGGTCCGCAGCTTCCACCCCTTGCATGAAGGAATGGTCTTGTTCTCCAATCTCATATCTCCAACCTCCGAGAAGTCCACGGGAGTAGATGCCTTTGGTTTTCAGCCAAGGTTGTATCGTGTCAAGAATTATATCTCTTTTAAGTGATGGGACAGGATATCCATGATCCAAGCGACGGTAGTGCCTGGAGACTACCATATCAGCAGTGATAAACCCGTACAAGACTAAGGCGTCAATTGATTTTTGTATCAGGTTTCCTCGTTTCCAATACGCTGGATTAGAACTTTTTTGTGGCTCGGCTATCTCGCACATAAGTGACCAAAAAGCTCCTGCAGGTACATGGTCATCTAAATAATTGGAAAACACTGTGACGCGATAAAACGGAGAATCAGAATCCGGGAAATACACCCAAGATTTTTCAGCGAGGTTCTTGGGTAGTTGACCGGTGAGGCCGATGCCTACGATGTGAGTGTGCATGTACACCAGCTGGGACGATAGCTTTTGCATCTGTTCCAAGGACGAACCGTGACCCTTCAAAATACCCGTCAAAATGTCGAGAGGAATCGTCGATATCAGAGCATCGTACCCCAAGGTATATTTAGATTCATTGGCATTTCCTCTTTTGACAGAAATTAATTTCCGGTCAATGTCAATACTGGTTACCTTTTCATGAAATCTGAACCAGTTGTGTGGAAGCAGTCTAGCAACCGACTCCCAAATTTCCCCTGTCCCGTTACATTTTGGGAAACGAAAGAAATGGTCCAATTCCCACTCGGAATTGTTGGCTTTGTTCCCTTTACTGTTATTTTTAATTATCTCGCCGTCCAAGAACGAGTTCGTTTGCTTGGTGTCCACCGCCCAGATTTTCCGGTTTAACTTTCTCTTATAAACTTCAGTGATACCTCCGAATTCTCGAAGTATCTTCTCGTCGAAATTCGCGGTTTTACGAGTGATTGGATGTTCAATATTCTTCTCTAATTCTGTCAGGTTTTTCTGCTGATTAATTCTACCCATGGTATGGGTCTTGTTTAGAAGTGGATTGGGAACGAATCTCTTGTTCTGATCCGATCCTTTCATGAAGACAAACGACGCCCTGCGCCGGTAGTTCCACTCGGGTACTGCCATGTTCAGGACTCGATCGAAGTAGGTGTAATGGGAGAAGACGACGTGAACTCCGACGTCCCACAGAAAGCCTTTATCATCCCTGATAGACGAGGCTAGGCCTCCCGGTTTGCCTATAGCTCTTTCAAGATGGCAACCACGCTGTTGTTTCTCCCTTGATCGAGATCGTAGAGTCTCTTAGCGGCACCCAGAGCGGTAGGTCCGGAGCCGACGATGACGATTCGGTGAGGTTTCCTCAGTTTCCCTGCGGTTCCTCGGTCTTGTGCTTTAGATCCGATGTTTCTTGGTTGAAAGTGGTGCACTGGAGCCGCAGCTGGAACCACAGCTGGACCCACAGCTGGAGCGGGAGCCAAAACTATAAATGGGATTTAAAAAATAAATAAAATCTTACGAACGTAAAACATTTTGTGGTATACACCTGAACAAAATTCTCGTCATCTGATTGGTCAAAGCACAACCAATATGGTGTGACCGTGCATTGGAACGAATAATTCAATGCACGTGATCAACGATCCACCAATCAGATGACGGGGATTTATTCAGGCGTTTTATAAAATAAAATGTTGTTGGGTCTTACACAACGCAGATATCCCGTGCATAATTTCATGAAACTCGATGTACCCTCAATTAAGTTCCCGGATACACACGTGCCTATATAGAATATTGTTTTCCTAACAGTAACATGCCCTGCTTTGACATAGAAAGAATATCCTGACGTCAATTAAGTGGTTGCGTACAAAACATCAGAGTTATGGGTAGATAGGGGGATGTAATCCCCAACAATTGACGAAGAATTGGAAATGGGGATATTTCTCATTGTTGGTCAAATAATGTATCATTCTTAGTCAGGTATTTGGCAGATTACATCCCCCAATCCCCAAGACATCATGCCAGTGGTACAAGTTCTACATGGAAAGTCAAGAAAACTCCTAACGAAATGTTTGTCAATCTGAGATTTGTCTTTTCATCATTTTTGCACTGATTGACTTTCATTGAGATAATATTTTGAGAAAAAAAAGTGGCGTCAGGTTCAACATTTTTTCCTGGTAGAAACTGAGCACGAAAAATGGTCTCGGAAAACTTGAACTTAAAAAGATTTGTTTTCGGCGGCAGCAAAACCTATAGTCTGTAGCCTACGGTTCAGTGTGTATCGATCCGGCATTTCGTGCTGGGGAAAAACAACTTGCGTCTTAAAATCCGTCTTAAAAATGCAGGGTTTAGGGTTTCGGACGCTTCAAATGCCAGGGGGAGGGGCTTCATTACGACTTCATTTCATTCCGTGTACATTAAAAACTTACAGTTTCGTGGGAGTGTCGTACACCAATATGTCATCCATAGACACAGGCAAGCGGCCGATCCCAACCCAACTAATAAACACACACGGTATAATTTAAACGCCATGCCACCGGCCGTACGTTAACTCACAATCCTCAATAATTATCCGCGATTACATAAATGCGAGTAACACAAAATGCTTGTGTGTTGCACATAATAGTAACTGCTAGCACTAACAGTTTTGGAACCACCCTTGGCCTTACTTCTACATCGTGCAAGGTTTGAGACAGAGAGGGTCCTCCTCCCGTTCAGTTGTGTGGCTGTGTCGTACACACACTCTGTAGTACATTTTGTAGTGTTACCTAACGAATCTGTCTTGTAGATATCTCAAAATAATTCCTGACATTCGAGAAGCTTATTAACAAACACAAAGGGGGAGGGGCGGGGTGGGTCTCAACGCACATACATAGTATTTTGCTTCAAACATAACTTTCTTGCGGCCGTACACGTGTAGTGAGCTTCGCAAAGCATGCGCCAGTGATTTTCCGACACCCATTCGTGATAGTATCTAGCCTATGGTATATTATATAAATTAAACAAAGAAATTGACTGAAGCGGGGTTTGAACCAGCAACCTGCGGATTACGGTTACAGCGATCTACCAACAGAGCTATCTAGCCCTGTGTTGGCGTTTCCCCCAAATTATTCGAGATGCTATAGTCAGGGGTGATAGTCCAAAACCACAAACCCGTAAATTGCGGGCCAATTCAGTACCACATTACAATAGGAAAATTTGCGGGTTGTTTTGAATGACAAGGGGCGTGATAATTCATCGAAAATTTCATTTATTTCATTCATTTATTATTTCTCAGGTGAACAACAAACGTGAAAAAATACAATACAAAAGTACAAGGTACAGAACGAGACTGATAACATCCCTGAAGGATTGCCAAAAAGCGAACCTTATCACTATCTGGTGGCTCTCGGGGCTCTCCCATAATGCTACCAATTACAGTTACAACCAGTTACAGTGATCATTGTACAAGTTGTGTTTTTTTCTTTAAAACATTACGTGACTGGTATTTACATAATAAATTTACATAATAAAGTCTTGCTGAACTTAAATCCTACTGTTGAATCTTATTGTTGAATCCTTGTAATTAAACGTCAAATCCTTATATTGTAGTAGATGTACATTGCTAAGCATTGCTATAACCTCTTGCTGACCTGTTAGTCTGTCCAGTCCTTGTCTATTGTTAGTGTCCGAGTGTACGTGTATTATGTAACTTTCCTTATTGTACATGTACATGCCATGCATTGAGTCCTATTTACAGTAGTATTCCAGTTTGGTTCTATTATTAACATTCCTCTCTTAGGCCTCAATGCATGTGTATGCTAGGGGCCCATGCTTATAAGCTTTGCTTCATAATGTGCCCCTCCACAATATTACCCATACTATATGTTCAATTGAATTACATTTTGTAAATAAGACTCTTCTGAAATAAAATGAACTAAAAAATGAACTATGAAAGTTCGTTATACACGTCGCCGCTTCCGTTTCTAATCGGGATACATGATGATAGCCTTTACTTTATTATTGGAAACAAGGTTGAAAAGTGTGACGAGTGTACAGGGTTATAAACCATTTCTCCATGAGTAGTATAGGGAATGGGGGTTCTGGAACACTTTTTGTTGGGGCGGCCCCCACCCCCCTAGCGGGCCCCCAGGCAGTCCACGGGGGCACCCACTCACCTTTTTCTATATATCAAGCAAATAATTTCTACGTACATAAATAATTGGGGGTAAAAATGCATGTAGGTGAAGAGGCTCTCACGTACACAGATTTTTGGGGGCAAAAATGCATGTAGGCGTACACAGATTTTTTTGATATACAAGGGGGGTTCTGGAACACTTTTTGCTGGGGCCGCCCCCACCCCCCTGGCGGGCCCCCAGGCAGTCCACGGGGGCTCAAGCAATGGGGCCGCCAGAGTACGGTATAGTAGCGGCCCAATAGGGGTGCCAGGCCCCGGGTCGGCGCATATGTCGGCCGTCCAAGATCCAAAGACAACTAGCAAACAAGATGCCCCCAGGGCGCTGTTTCACAATGGCTTTGTCAGTCTGGTACGGTGTATGGAGGCGGACGATCGGGGAATGTGTTTGATACACGGAACAGAGCAAAGCAAACACACTCTATTTTACCGGGGCTGCCGGAATGGCAGCAGCGAGCTCTTTCATTATTGAGGCTCGGGCCTCGGCCATGAGCTCGTTTTTGGTCACTTCGCGAGCATCGGAAACTCGACGAGTTTTTTTCTGAATATCAGCCTTTATTTGGCCATATTTTTCCACCTCCTCGAGTACGAGCTTAAACTCCTCAGGGGAGATGTGCCCATCGCGAAGCGCATGTGAGATCACATCCGCAATGCTGTTGAGCTTAGCTAGGGCGAGAACGCGAATCTCGTCGTGCTTCTTGGCTTTTACTAGGAGCCTCCGAGAGACGTATTTTCCGGCAATACCGGCCAGACCACAAGCAACTGCGGCCGCCTCGAGTACAACAACAACGGGCGCGGCTATAATTGTGGTGAGCAGGCCCACACCCGCCATACCCATTCCCAGGCTAGATGCAACCAGCGCTGTGTCAACGCCATCAACTACATTGATAACTCTGCGGTATTTTTTGTATAGCTTGGCTCTTTCATCTCTCTCGCGCTCTAGGCGGCGCTCAAGGTTGCGGATCTCACTAAGGCGAAAGCTGGACCCCTCGGACAGATCGGGATATATCGCCTCCACGACTGGCGGCGCCGTTGGTAGCTTAGGCATTTTCTCGAATCTCAAGAACTACAGTAAAAGGCATGCCGTGGTTGTGCACTATCGCGTTGTTATCATCTAACACGCGCAGGTTTAATTGGTGTATGTGCCCAACCTCCATATTTTTATACATAGGAGAGTAGGGGGTTATGTCTGTAATACCACCAACTGCGGCTGGGACTATCGCCAGCAGGGTAGAAGGAGCACCATCAACAAAATTGGAGCTTGTTGAGAGCTGCTCGAGATAAATGTAAAGCCACTTGTGGGCTACAAGGTTTACCGGTCTGTCTCCATTGTATTCCCCCTCCAACCAGCCATGGTCGTCAATGCCCAGGACCCGGCGTATATCGGGACTGAGTTTTATCGAGGTTTTAGGCGCTGTATCTGGGATTTTGATGTTGACCAGGCCAGAGTCGCCTATCTCCACCATTAAACCGGGAATATTTACCATTAAGATGTGCGCTAGCTGTCCAAAGGTATATAGCCCAGCCGGGATCGACATATTTTGAGGATGCATATCCTTGCGCCACATAAATCCGAATTGACCCATGTTGTGATAGCCGGCCTCATAATGGAGTTCTCGGAGCGCAACCTGGAGCCTACCGCGTGTATTGTCCACAACCGACTGGAGAATTGTCGGGTTTCCATTTTGAAAGTTGGTCGATGTATAGAACATGTTGCAGGTATGGAGAACCAAGCACACGCCTTTAATTCAGCCGCGTCTTATACGATAGTCGGAGGTTTCACAATAAAGGACCTAGAATTGCAACATGTGAACATACAGGTGGGTTCTGGGGCGGCGGGGTTTGAGACAACCTTCCCAGACATCTTATCTCCCGAGAGGTACAAGCTGCCGAAGGTTAAAAGTGATGCTGTTGTGAGCAGGTGGCTCTCAACCCCGATGAGATTTTGGCAAAACAAGGTTAACTTTGCCGCGTGGTGTGCTAGCACAGGGTGCGGCGTTTCTGCATATGACCATCTTAATTCCAGGAATCTGATGGTGCGAGCGGTTTACCGCTTTCACGTGTACTACCAGATCCGCAGGATACTCGAAGAGATGCAGGTCGCTCTCCCGCAGGACGACATGTTCGATGCCCTTGACAGCCCATACAACCAGAGGGCGTATGAACGGATTTGTGCCGAGTTCGTCGTGTCTCCGCACACTGACTGGCGTCAACAAAGGAGCACAAAAGAACGAGCACTTCTCGAGAAACTAAACGACGCAAAAAATGCTCTACCAACGAATCCAACTCACGAGGAGATCATTTCTTATAAACACCAAAAAGATTTAGAAAATATTCGAGATCTCGAACGGCAGATTAAAATTGAAAAACTATATAAACCATATACGCACCAAGAGAAAACAGCTATGGCTGAAGCAAAAGTTCAAGATCTTAAAGAAGAGACCGCGCTCTACGAAAGCAAAGTGAGAAACGCCGGCTCCGACGCACGGACTGGTCCCAGTGCCTCAACTATCAACCATCTGCACGACCGACTAGAGTTAGCGCAAAAAGAATTGGCTGAACTACAAAAAGGATCGATAGGCGAGTATAGTGATAATGCATGGGTAACATTTGTTCTCGATGATTCAGAAGGTTTTACTCGATCTGGGGTTGAAAGAATCAACGACTCTATCCGCACGTATGTCTGGGCCATCTTAGGTGCGCAAGCACAGATCCGCTCGAGAATTTTAGGTACAGGCGGCGCATTCGACGCCCAGAAACAGTTCTTGGCAAACGTTGAAGACGCGATCTCAAGTCCCGTGGACCTCCCAAGCGCGATAGCGCGCTACCAGGATGTACTTCGATACGCCCGCTCTAAGGTAAACTTTGCCTTCGGGAGCGGGTTGTATATGGCCCCCAGCAACATGGAGCTGCAGATTGGAACCATTCAGAACTACAACAACGAGATAGTCATCGCGGGACCGGGGCAACAAATGGGCATCAACACTGGCGTAAACGCCTCGACTCCATCACTGCCAGACGTGCACGACATGGAGGGGCCGGCTGCAAGGCCAGCACAGCCAGCCGAGGTGGGACCCGTAAAGACCGCGGTCTCACCTCAACCGCCCAGCTACGACCTGCCTGACGCTAACAACACTGGCGAAAGGAGGCCCATCGGGCCTCCACCCTTGCCGGCAGCGGGTAGCTCCGAGCATTTGTCCGCCGCCACACATGAGGATGGAAAAACAGCCCTCGTTGTTGGTGGGGTTGCCGTAGGGCTACTGGCGCTTTGGCTTCTACGCTAGCCACTCGCGGGCTGCCACGAGCAGCAAACTTCCGACAGCAACGGCAAGGGCCCACAGGTTTTCTGCGACCCAACCAGCGGTTTTACTAAGTAGGGTTAGGAGCCACGATACGATGCTTCCGATCAGGCCGGGTAGTGCGGCTGCGGCCTTTCCGGCAAGTTGGGCCAGCATGCGCCCGAGAGCTTGCAAGTGCTTCTTTGTCCACTCTTTGAGGCCCCCCCTGCCCGCCGGAGGCCGCGGTGTAGGAGCAACAGGCACGCCAGCCCCCCCGCCCGTCAGGGTCAGTACCAGGGTCGATATTGCAAACCCAACCGCCGTGAGGATAGATGCAATCGTGACTCCCTGCTCGCGGAATAGTGTGCGGATGCGCTCGGCCAACGTAGTGTCTTCGTTTAGCATCCGCTCGATCGTCTCTCTAATGCGGGAAACCTGGCCCCGGAGGGCGGAGCGGGTTGCCGAAAGAGCCTCCAATCGGGCAGCCCGTTCATCCTTTAGATCGCGCAGACGCTCGCGCAGACGCTCTCTGTTAGTTACGGAGTTGTCATCTAAGCCATCGGTCTCTTCTAGCTTCCGAGTTTCTTTGGCGATGTGGGCGTCTAGTTCTGTAAGTTTGGCTTGGTTGTTGAAAAGTTCATCTCTAACCCTGGTCATCGCTCTCCGAAGGCCCTCGAGCTCACGCCTGGCCTGTTTGACCCACGTGGTGTCAAGGGGCGGGTCATCTATGGTCGCCAATGCCGCGGACTGATCCACCGTTAGATCAGCGTCCAGCGCTGTTTCGACTTCTCTCGTCTCATCAAGGACGGCCTCTATTTTTTCGCCGAGGTCTTGTAGTTTGATGTTGTCAATGTTTGCCGGAAGGGCTGCAGCTGCCCCTTTCAAGGCGTTCTCCCCTCTCGAACCCGGCAAAATCTTCCACTTGCTAGAGGCTTGGCTCTTGGACGTGAAGTCGGGGAGCTTTAGGGACAAGCGTATGGTATTTATGCCCCCACTACCGTATTCGCCCGCCAGGGTCTTCAGGCTGCGAAAGCCCATGCGACCAGCACGCACTGCGCTTACGCGAATCCGGGTTCTATCATTTGGCGTCCAATAGAGGGTCCCATCTTCATCAATCGAGAACTTATTGTAGGGGATTCTCTTCGGGGCCCCAAGCCCATATTCACGGACAACTTCCGCGTAGAAGTTATCTGCCAGGCGCCGTTTTTGCCCATCAAGTTCGGAATTTCTGAGTTCATCTCGAATGTATGAGATGTTGCCCCCTACAGCGCCACCCTCGTAAGGATCGATCAGAGCGAGCGCTGGAGGGTCGGGCAAGCCACCGGTAAGGTTATCGTCTTTGTCAAAATCAGGGTCGAACGTGGGATTATCAAACTCAGCCATCGTATTAAAGAGATAACGGTATGTTTAATACTTAATGACATGGCCTCCTCAAAGTACGGACGCAAACTTGATCCCTACAGGCGCCTCAGAGACTCCTTTGGGGAAAAAGGCATCCGGCAGAGCGTTGTCATAACCAACAACCCGAGCACGATCGGCGCCTCACAACAGCTGCTTGTTCGATTCCCCAATCTAGGGGCCCACGATGTGATCGTTCCTGGGACCGTGCGCCTGGCTTTTATGATCGCCCTCGTCTCGACCGGCAACAACCGAACGCTAGTTCAGAACATCGGCCGGGCCATCGTAAAGAAGATGACTATCAAGATTTCAGGAAATGAGGTCCTCTCCATCGACGACAGTGACGTCTACCATTGCTATCTCGACCTTTGGAAGACCTCCAAAGAACGCAAAAACTCTGCATATCAGGGCATTGACCTCTCACCCAACCGTAACGCGACGAAGCTGCGGGTGGGCGCGGCGGATGGCGATAGCACATCTGCTAGCGTGGCTAAGGACGTTGCAATAAACTTGGCCTATGGATCAAGGTTCTTCGTCCCGCTGGATTTTGAACTCCTCAACGGGGCTGCGCCTTTCTACCAGAGCGCGCTCGGGGACCGCCTCGAGTACGAACTCACCTTCAACGACTATGCCCGCGTGATCATTAATACTGCGACTTCGGATGATGAGGTGCAGGATGCCAGCTACACTATCGACAACATCTCCCTCGAGTTTGACATGGTCTCTCAGCCCAACCTGGCGCGGATGATCAACGTCCAGTATGCGGGCCGCCACGCAATCCTGTATGACCGTGTTCTCCGCCACCGCAAGATTTTGAAGGACAAAAGCGACACTCTGTGGAACATAAACCTCAACGTGCCGGCCCACAGCATGAAGGGAATCCTCATGCTCTTCGAGGACTACACCGCCTATATCCGTAACACCGAAGCCTTTTACAACCCCAAAATACAAAAGGTCGAGGTGACGATCGAAGGGGTTCCGAACCAGCTCTACAGTCAGGGGATGCGGGCCTATCAGGTGTGGGACGAGGCGAAGAAGGTTTTCGCCGCGGGCGGTAAGCGAGAACCCGCAGTGGCCGCGATGATCAAAGACTCGGACATGGCCGACGTGACCCTCGGAGAGTTCTTGACCACAAAGTACGCACTATGGCTGGACATGCGGACCACGGATGACGACCAGCTGCATGGTAGTGGCCGAAAAATCGAAAACGCATCCGAGGGCGTGACAATCCAGATCACCAAGACGGCCGAAGGTGCCGGCGCATTGAACGTGTACCTGTATGTCATTACAGATGCGCAACTAAACCTCAAAGATGGCAGGTTTGTCAACGCGATTTATTAGTCTCCTCCCCCATGACGCCCACTCGGCGATTATATGCGGGCAGACTGGGTGCGGCAAAACGGTTTTCGTCCTTGATTTGTTGGAAGACCGTTACCTCGGCGTCTTTCAGCACATAATACTCATGTGTCCTACCGTCAAGCACAATAAGACATACCAGGCCCGGTCTTGGGTCTGGTCCGACCCCGAGGTTCTCATAGTTGACCCCGGGGAGCGGCTCCACGACTATCTGCGGGTATTTTACCAGTGTTTTGCCGGGGAGCCAACGCTTTACATAATCGATGACTGCGCCGCCAGTAAAGCCCTTACCAAGAAAAGGGATACACTCTCGGAGCTCGCCTTCTCGGGCCGCCACGCAGAGCAGAGTGTCTGGGTCCTTACTCAGAAGTACAATGCAGTGCTGAAAGACTTACGCGAACAGACGCGATGGGTCGCCCTCTTCCACTGCAAAGATCGTGACTCTTTCGAAGACTGTCTTCGGGAGAACGACGTGATCTCAACTAAGGAGGAACGAGCTGCTGTTAGAAAGCTCCTTGCAGAAAGTAAGCATGCTAAACTCGTGCTAAAGACTGATCAGCCTACTGCTTATAAGGTTGTTTAGCGGCTCCTTGCAGATGCTAAACACTGCTTAGCGACTCCTTGCAGTCATGTGGATTTTCTGTGTGTTGCTTTGCAATCAGGCCTTAATTTTGGGCATCCTGGGGTGGGGCATATTACAGTATGTTAGAGCTAGAGGTCGTGTAAACAAGGTAAAACAATTTGTTACAAATATGGACTGCGACGAGCTTGTTGACCAGCTGCTGCAGGCAAGTAGTGACACGCCCGCCGCGGCAGAAACCTGCCAAGGGCAAGATGGGGTCGTCCCGACAGCGGCTGCAAAAAAGCGCGAACGGCTCACTACGCTGGCGGCTGGGGGGAAGGCCAAACAATACCTGGGTCGGCCCATTACATCAGACCAGGTTGACGAGATGACCGATGATGAGGTTGCCAAACACTACGGCCGCTATGAGGCACGACTGGGGGCCTCAATGACAAAAACCCTTGGAGCTTGTGCGCTGCAGATGTACGCGCTCGCGGCAGGCAAACTTTTACCCATTCCCCATGAAAATCTGCCCCGGCTCATCGCAGACCTTGAAGAAGACCCCTTTGTTGAGCATGCACTGACGACTGCTTGTTGCGAGCTGTATTATCGCTACGGGATGTACTTAGCTCCGCTAACGGCAGCGATGGCCACAGCTAAACACTGCCAATTTAAACAGGCATGCCCACGCGATATTGAGCTGCACGATGACGACGTTGCAAAGCAACAGCAATAACGATCGTCCCGACATGGATGCAGAGCATCAGCCGGAGAGGGTAACAATTGAGCCACAGCCGGGGACAAGCAAAGACCCTAAAAAAGTAGAGGCGGGCCGAAAAGGGGCCGCCGCACGGAAGGCCAAACAGGAACGGTTACTGGCTGCTCTCCGGGAGGGCAAGGCATCAAGCGCCCCCGTCGTCCCGACGGCCGCTACGCCCAACAATAGCCGCGATATGGCTAAGCCGGCGCAACCAACAGACGGGACCCCATATATACAACCTCTGGCTCTAGGTGGACTAGTTGCGGGCGCCCTATGGCTCATTTCTCGCAGTGGTGTCTGTGACACCACAACAGCGCCTGTAGAGACTCCGTCAATACCTGCCAAGCAATTAAAGGCTGGGCCAGACCCATTTCATATGCAGTGACTTTGTAACAACAACACAGTACGCGGCCCATTTTATATGCAATAACCGACATGTCTACTCCTAGTATTGATGGTAAACAGCTTGCCAATTTGGCATACCACTCCGCCGTTGTGGGCGGCCTTGCAATAGGATACGCCGCACTTGGTAAAAAAATCCTGAAAGGGGCTGTGCCAAAATTGGATTTAACCCCTTATGATGCTGGCATGGTCATTCTGGATGTTGGCCTGGCCATGGCCACTAAGGACATGCTCGTCAAGCAGGGGATATTCCCTGCGGACATATTAAAGTAGTGTATACTAGTAGTATATACAAGATGGCCTCTATAGCAATGCTTGTAGGTGGAGCCATCGTGAACGCGATCTCGTTCTCAGGGACAAGCTTCCTCTTTTCGAAGTTGGGCGCCTTAGGTGCCGCCGAGGAGCGAAAACGACATGACAGGGCCTTGGAGCAGCTCCAAGCTGCACAAGCCAAATGGTCGCACAAACGTACTGAACGTATTGACTGGATCAATGAAGAGCTGCGGCGCCAGGGACATGCTGTGCACACCTTTCGTGATGTTGATGAGGCCATTCGTCAGTACAACCTTTTCTCTGACAGCGGCGGCGGCCTTCCAGAGGAAGAGATGACACCACAACCCAAGCTCTCCGATTTCTACTCGCCATCCCCGGAGCAGCAAGATCGCGAACTCGCCTTTGTTGTTATGGGACTTGGAGTCACAGCGTTTGTAGCCTACAAGCTCGCTGAGTGATCGCGACTCCGTCGCAGCGCGGCTCTGGCCGCCGCTAGGCCGTTTCCTGCGCCGAGGCGAGCGGGGAGAGCAAAAAATGGTGCATGTGTGTATATCACACACATGCAGCATTTTTTTGCGCGTGTTGGAGGCCGATTCGGTTGTTAGAATACATCGCCATGGATGCCAAGCTGTCTGAGCTGTACTATAGCCCCAAGGGCTACTGGAAGGGAATTGGGGCCATAAAAAAACTCGCTGCAGCTAGCGCAGCTAAAGAGGACGCTGCCAAGAGATGGCTCAAGAGGCAGGCCATATGGCAGATATATTTGCCCGCCCCACGGCACATACCTCGGCCCAAATTTGATGTGTCTGCACCCAATGAGGTCCACCAGGCCGACCTGCTCTTTCTACCACACGACCGCCTTAAGCGCAAAACTTACAAGTATGCGCTCACCGTCGTTGATGTGGCGTCTCGCTATAAAGAAGCCGAACCACTAGCCACAAAACAGGCTAAAGGCGTCGCTGAAGCTCTGTCTCGCATCTATAATAGGAGCCCTCTTGCCTGGCCGAAGCTTCTCCAGGTTGACCCTGGGCGTGAGTTCATGGGTGTGGTTTCCCAGCTATTAGCTAAGCACGGAGTTTCCGTTAGGCGCGGCCGCGTGGATGTACACCGAGACCAGGGGATTGTGGAGCGGTTCAACCGGACTTTGGCTGAGCGGTTGTTTGAGCACCAATATGCTCAAGAAATGGTGCTTCCTGCTGGGAGGCGATCGACTGAGTGGGTGGCTCGGCTTCCCGCCGTTGTTGCGGCTTTGAACAATCAGGTGACCCGCTTGACTGGTCAAAGACCTAGGGATGCTATCAAGGCCTCTAGGGTGCCGCAAAAGCCCTCTTCCGTTGTTCCTGGCCGCCCTGTTGGTCAAAAGGAGCAAAAGCCCCCCTCAGGCGTTGGTGTTCGGTACCTCTACCTACCCGGTGAGCTGGAGGGCGGCCGCCGTCGCGCGACTGATCCTGTATGGTCCCTCAAGGTGTACAGACTGGGGCGCTCGGTCACCAAGCCCGACGAGCCTGTGCTCTACTATTTGCTGGATGGGCCTGCCCGTGGCTTTGTCCGGGAGGAGCTCCTCGTGGTGCCTCCTGATACCCAACTGCCGCCGGGTGGGGTTCTACTTCGGCGCGTGAAGTAGAGAGTGCATTCATTCAGCCGTGTCCTTATATCCATAGGCCAAGGTGTCAACCCCGTTTTCCGCGATCCAGCGCTTGCTGTCAAAGGGAGACAGCGATACCTTGTGTAGACGCTGCCCATAGATGCGATGGCGCTCCGACCGGAGCACATCCATGCCGTGGCGAAAGGTCTTCTTGCCAAAGAGGGCTTCTTTATACTGCTCGTGGCGAATGTGCTTCTTCACGACACTCTTTTTCACACCCTTGGCCTTCTTTATGTTCTTGCCATCCGCCTCTAGGATGGAATACATCTTGGGGCGCAGGCCCACATACTCGGCGATAGGACGCCCGGCGCACTCGTCTTTCATCTTACCCAAGACCTTCTTGTTCGTATCACTGCGTAGTGGGTGCTCCTTGGGATAGGCGGACGTGTCGTAGAGATGCGCGTGCTCTGCCATGTCTCGGTATACATCCTCGGTTTGGAGCTCGAGAAGAAGGCTATCCGTGTCGGTGTAAAGGAGCTGGCAGCGCTCTCCATACTGGCCCTTCATCTGGTTGTAGTAGAAGTCGTACATGAGGTGCTTGGAGAGGTCCAGGATACTCATCCCAACGAACACCGGGCGATTGAGAACCAACCTGCTCTTGTGGACCTGGATGGCCGCAAGATCGTCATCGAAGATGTTTGCCCGTGCAAAGGCTGGGCTTGCGATGAGGCGCCTGAGTCTGTCCTCTTCATCAGCCCTGACGAGTTTCACGTTGACCCGCTTGCGGAGGTTCTCCATGGTTTTGCCGAAGACGCTGTTGTTCATCAGCTTGTAGAGATCCTTCTCGAAGTCGCTGGTGGCGTTTTTGCGAAGCTCGGTGTTCATTCTGATGTAGGGCTCCATCCAGGGGCTTTGCTCGAATCGAAGAGCCCTGTGAACCTTTTTCAGGCGCATGCCCATAGACAGGTAGAGCTGCAGGTTGCGGTAGTGGAGCACGTAGCGTTCCTTGTTGCGAAGGTTGGGGATCAGCTTCTCAACCTCAGTAGGCGCCACCCCGACACCAAGAAGGCCGTGCTGATACTCCGACATCCACTCTTTCTGGGCCACCATGCGCTCCGGAGCCAACGGATACGCATTGTGCGCATCGTGCAGCTCTTCGGGATACTCCAGGCCCACCTCGAGGATGTAGCCATTGGGACTCTCCGCCGGGTGCTCCGCTATGCTTGTAGCGAGCCCATCGCAGTCCTCCACCCACCGAAAGCCGCCTGTCGGCAGGGGCTGGCTCATCGCCCAGCCATATAGGTTGTTAGCGTCGAGGTAGAGGATGTGGCTACGTTCTTTGGAGGAGTCATACCCCTCGACCAGGGGGTTGTTTGCTTTCGCGTACCTCCTCGAGACCATGGAGATCCCGCCGCGCATCCCCTTCTCGATGAAGAGGTGCTGGTCATAGTCCGTGAGTAACTCGAGCTCTACTCCCGTTTTCTTGAGCAACGCATCCCAGGAGAGACCGGGGCTCGTGTAGTAGTTGGCGGGATCTAGGCCGTATTGTTTCATGCAGGTCTTCCGGAAGGTCTCAAAGACGTCCGCCAAGAGTAAGACGTCGGTGCGACAATATAGGTCGCTGTAGTCCCCCAGGTTGTGGCACCCGAGGGCCTCCCAGACCTTTCGGGCATGGGCATAATCATCGTCGCTGATGTGCTCGTCCGAGAGTTTACTGTAGAAGGCCTCTTTTGGTGGTAGCGCGGGTTCGGCAAACCGCTCCCAAGAGTCCATGTACTCGTATGGATATATGCCCTTGCGCAGCAGCAGCCCGCGCCTTTCTACGTTGGGCTCAAACTGGGTTGTGATGTGGAATTCTTCGGGCTGGTTGGCGGCCGCGAGCTTGTCCAACGAGGCTAGCAGGAACTGCGCACTGTCGATGAAGCGGAGCTGTCCGAGTGAGAAGGAGATATATTTCTCCGTGTTGTTGGGGATACATGAGACCTTCCCCTCTACCTTCGAGATTGCCTGCATGAGCAGATGGGAGTCGTAGCCCCGAAGGTTGTGAAAGGCAACTGGTATAGTCGTGGTCTTCGGGTTCAGCCTCAACTTGAGGTTACAGGCGTTATGGGCTGCCCCTCGATATTTACCTGTAATGTGGCAGTGGTCACGCACAGAGTCACCCTCGAGGGGGTTGTCACACACGTGGCACGTCTCAGCTGTGCGAAAGACCAGCCAGTCCTCTCGTGTCATCCTCATGGCCTTAGGATTGGCCAGCACGCCCTTGATTTTGCGCTCTTCTCCCTGCAGCGCTTTAAGGAAATGTTCTGCCGCATTGGGGCCGCGGTATTCGACTGGCGGCTCTGTCTGGCCATCACACCGCACCACGATGTAGCAGTAACTACAAGCCTCGTGCAGCTGTGTTCGCCGGGTGTTGCTTTTTGTGGGGTTGAGATCAGGTCCCTCAACCTTGGTGGTGAGAGCCTCAAAGTCCGCATAGATGATGTAAGGGGCCGGCAGCTGCTTGTGGTGGTTCTGGAAGGTGAGCTTGTTCTGACCCACCTCTGGCATCTCCACCCGGACAGCCGTCTGGCCGATGCCTTGGCACTCAGGCTTGTGGGCCTCCAGCAGGTCTTCTCTGGTGTAGCCGTAAAGGCAGCGCTCACAAAAGTGCTTGCGCTCCCGGTGCTTGCTCTGGTCGTAGAGAAGACGGTTGAGGTTCTTGATCCATGTGTAGTGAAAATTGCCGGCCTTTTCAATCAGCAGCAGGTTGATCCGGGGTAGGTCCTCTGGCTGCTTGCTGAGGCGGTGGATAATGGCGCCCTTGTCCCAGCCAAAGACGTTGATGGCCAGGTTGTTCTGTCGCTCTACTTTGGGTACTTGGGAAATAGGTGTAGGGGCCTCGATCCCCTCGAGGTTGAGGCCGTCATCCGTTGGATATTTGGAGGGCCTGTGCGGGTTTTCAGCTGCTGGAAACATAGCAGATCTCAAGGCCCATCGGAGGCAGTTGGCATCCTTGTTTTTCACGTTGACGACTGCCTTCTTAGACCCTACAGCTGCTGGGAGTGGGATAAAGGACCCACCCCGAAGAGGCCGATATCTGGCAATGTCTAGCCAAAGGGTCTGCACTCTGTCCACCACCCACCCAGAGCCCCTTTGAGTCCATTTCTCAAGCGTCTCCAAGATATTGGGGAGGGCCTTGTCTAGTGCCCCGTTGATCTCACTGGTCTGCAGAATGGCCTCCTGCCTGTGGCGGAGCACAGGATCGGTGTACTCCTCAGAGCCATCCGGGTTATCCTTCCGAAGCTGGACCTTGAGGGCGAGCTGGAACTTTACGCCGTTCAGGGCCTCGATCTCTTCTACCAACTTGGCATAAATTTGAGTGCGCACGCCCTCCAAAAAGGCTTTCGGATCGGCGCCCAGTTTGTGACTCTCAGGGGCGTCCATCCACCAACCCCGCAGGTAATTGCCAATGGCCCATGGGGTTTGTCGAAACCCCAGGTCGTCGTTCTTCCGTTCTTTCGAGACAACCGCTTCTAGTATCTCCTTTTGGTAGTCCTGGGTTGTTCGAAGCGTTTTGGAAGGAGTGATCGGGTCAAACTCTTCCACAATGGCCTTCCTTTTTCTCTCCTTCTTCGTGCGTGGAGGAGGGGAAGGTCGATATCCCCTTGGAAGCAGAGGCTTAAGCAGGCGCTTCTTTACTTTCTCAGGGATCGGCTCATCCAGGATGTTTTGTACCACATGATGGAGAGCATTCTCAGGCATTTCTGCCAGTATCTGCTCTATGTATTCATCCATAGTCGCCATCTCGGATGGTCATGCTCATACTCGAGCGTCTGTCTAAATGGAAAATCGACCCCGCATGCGTGGCATGCGCCGCTTAACACAGCCCGATAAACGATAACGCCCGTTGCCTCTGCGCCATACGCAAAAGCTCCTGCATGACCGGTGGGTAAAGGCGTCTGGCGCGAGCTCCTGCTCGGTGCAAAGCCTTTTGCGCACGGTCAACGCCGCAAGGTTTGCTGCAAAGCCGGCTTTCTGCCTTGGTCCCCTTCCCGCATCTTCGGCAGGGGTGCGGCTCCGATCCCGGCTTTTGCCTCAGCTGAACTCGGTGGCTGGCGCAGAAGATATCCTTGCACCGCTTTCCGCATCGCTCGGCGCGCCCCACAATTAGCCACGCGCACTCGTTGTACTCCACCATGTCTTATGGCTATGTCTCCACTATGCCCAAGGCGCGCGTTTGTTCAAATGGGTGCTCGACTGCGCCGACCCGGGGCCTGGCACCCCTATTGGGCCGCTACTATACCGTACTCTGGCGGCCCCATTGCTTGAGCCCCCGTGGACTGCCTGGGGGCCCGCCAGGGGGGTGGGGGCGGCCCCAGCAAAAAGTGTTCCAGAACCCCCCTTGTATATCAAAAAAATCTGTGTACGCCTACATGCATTTTTGCCCCCAAAAATCTGTGTACGTGAGAGCCTCTTCACCTACATGCATTTTTACCCCCAATTATTTATGTACGTAGAAATTATTTGCTTGATATATAGAAAAAGGTGAGTGGGTGCCCCCGTGGACTGCCTGGGGGCCCGCTAGGGGGGTGGGGGCCGCCCCAACAAAAAGTGTTCCAGAACCCCCATTCCCTATACTACTCCATGTATAAACCAACATTTCAGTTGATGTTTATGACTGATATTTAGCTGTTTTTTGCTTTAAATGAAAAGCATGTGGAGTTTTGGCCGATAACTGAGCAGGACCTTTTTACTGAGCAAGACTTTTTTTGTTCTAACCAAATTTGTATAGTTACATGTTTTCTGAAATTAGCCCCGGCTTATATATTACAAACGACTAATTAAAAGTAATAAACAAGGAACAAACATCAAAGTACCGGTAGTGACAAATTAATACTGATCAAATTTAAACATTTAAACATTTGTTTACATTTTTCTGATGTCACATGACATTTGGACGTCCGTGAAATTTAAAATTAAATGTTTGTATAAATTCCAACGATGATCTGCCCGACTATACTGTTCCCAATTTATCAAATTCACATTTTATTAGCGATGGGTGACACTTTCATAAATATATACCCAGCACGATATGTGGCAGAGGGGTACCCCCCTCTTATCCCTATACTTTATATGCACTCAACACTATTGTAACCTAACCCATCCCCCCTTGAAACCTAAAAGGAATTTCTGAGATTCCGGGAACACAATGGTCAACACAAAAGAGGGGGGGGGGGGGTTTCTCTGCCACATATCTTGCTTTATATGCATAAATGAGAGCAAGTCAGCTAGACTGGTTCCTTAACCTGATAATTTGTCGACGTCTATAAATTGCTGTTTCATTTAAAAAGTAGGGTCTGGAAACCATACTACAAGAAATTAGCCACTCCCCCCCCTTTTTGCTCAAAGCTAGTTTGGCCCCCGTTAAATCTATTTCAACTGATAGATAGATATATACTTTATTGTGGCCACATTCTAATAAAAATACAGACAATTCTACAATATACATACAAATCACGAAACTATTACATTATATAAAACCACACAGTTACACAATTGTAATATATGATCTCCTGCAATTCTTTTCAGATCTTCTCATCAGGGGAATGAGGGATCGTCACTTCGTAGTTACATTCTTGATAATCTGATAGAGCGATGTAGTCCTAGAAAAAAAAGAAAAAATAAAACCCGAAAAATACAAGATTTAATGGCATATTTACATCAATCTTTCTCTAGTCACACGTCACAAGCAAGAATATCTGTCAGTGAGTTGCAGCGAGTGAGACTGAAAATATCAGGGTGTGCTACCCACAGATGCTGGGCTGAACCTATCTCGGATCAAAATTCTTTAAAAAGTCCTTCAGGGGTGTTTATATCCATTTTTTCCCATTTTTAAATACTTTTTTTATGGGGGGGGGAGGAGGCTGTGAAACCTTAATTTATTGTATTGTTCTTTGTGTCTCTACATGTATATATTTTTACCTGGGAAATAATAAATAAAATAAAATCTTACGTGTGCTATCTCCAATGATTTTTCAAGTTTCCGTCCAATCTCAGTGAAAGATGGTCGTTCCTTAGGCTCCTCTGCCCAACAAGCTAGCATCAGTTGGTACCTGTGTAGATAGAAAGGAATTACAACAGACGTGTAACTGGCTATCGGCACCGGCTATCAGCGATGACATTGTTTGTGGTTTTGAGGGGCTGGTTCTTCTGCACTTTCCTCTAGTAGCCCACACCTCGAGTGGCCTTTGGCCATGAGATGGGCAGTTATCTTATCTTGTTTCAGTGCGAGGGGCTGGTTCTTCTGCACTTTCCTCTAGTAGCCCACACCTCGAGTGGCCTTTGGCCTTGAGATGGGCAGTTATCTTATCTTGTTTCAGTGCGAGGGGCTGATTCTTCTGCACTTTCCTCTAGTAGCCCACACCTCGAGTGGCCTTTGACCTTGTGATAAGCGATTTGTATAAACAAATAAATAAATCGGCATTCAAATTCACAAAGTACTTTCAAGTCTCTTACAGTTCGTCTTGGCAATGTTCTGGTTTTGGCATGCGATATCCTTCCTGCAGCTTAGCAATCATTGTCTTGGAGCTCATAGTGGGATAAGGACGGGCACCTATAATAAATAAGTGTCACAGATTTACATGTACAGCTATTTGAGATTCCCATTTGTACAATTACAAAGCTAAACTTAGTCAAACCGATTTTATTTTTTTTAATATGCAGGGTCCTAGTACCAAACCTCTGGGGCACCTCTGGGGCACCTCTGGGGCACCTCTGGGGCACCTCTGGGGCACCTCTGGGGCACCTCTGGGGCACCTCTGGGGCACCTCTGGGGCACCTCTGGGGCACCTCTGGGGCACCTCTGGGGCACCTCAGGGGCACCTCTGGGGCACCTCAGAGGCACCTCTGGGGCACCTCAGAGGCACCTCTGAGGCACCTCTTGGGTACCTCTGGGGTACCTCTGGGGTACCTCTGGGTCACCTATGGGGCATTTGATTCCAAGAGGACATAAAGACAAATAAAGCAGTGCAGTTTCTTTAATATTTTTATTTGTTTTATTTCAAGATGTTTGAATTGGGCCCCAAAGGAGAGGGGGGGGGGGGTCTTCTGAGATGCAACTCGTTGTTCATTTTATGTTTTTCCAAGTGGTGGGAGAAGGTTGGTTTAGAAGTCGTTGTCGATAAATAAAAGGACAAACAAATGAATAGTTGCAATGCTAATGACGTTATTTAGAGAATTTAAATCAAGTGGTACTGATGTTGTATGATGACACAATTGGTTTATAACTCACCAAGAGTAACTATCTCCCATAGAAGTATACCATAGGACCAGATGTCACTCTCCATTGTAAATATGTCATCAGCGACTGATTCCAGAGCCATCCAACGAATGGGCAACGGAGCCTAGACAAAGAAACACTCAGCATTACATTTCAAAGCTAAAGCCCTTCTTGGAGGTTTGTCAATGTCTCTGAGACGTACATTTAGAAATGACATTATTTTGTTATTTTCTTCAAAATGAAAGAATGCCAGACGGAATAATTTTGCAGAGAGTTTAGAATCAGTAGTGTCTTTACAACAAGTAAGGTTTTCAACAGTATCTTGGTTGGTTACTTTTTAGATAGTTGCAAATAGTATTCCACCTTTAAGTCTGTACAAAATCTGACATCTAAAACAATTAGGAGCGACGAGGCGTGCTAAATGTTGAAAGATCAACTACTGTTTGTTAGAGCATGGAGGAATGGTTAGAGCGACTCAGGAGCGACTTAATTTCAATTTGGTTAGGCACGTCTCTGGAACCTCTGTCTAAACAGAAGGTTATATGATTGTTACTAATGTAAAACAGTTGCAGCATTCCGATAAATTAAAACAAATGGAGCAGATAACGAAGAACAAAATGTCTGGAACTGTTCCATACATCTGACTGTCGTTGGTACACTCTGGAATTTTTGACGTCACGAGCAAGTCCGAAGTCAGACACCTTGCAGATCATGTTTTCACCCACGAGGATATTACGGGCGGCGAGGTCTCGGTGAATGCACTGTGTTCCAAAAGAGAGAATATCATCAGATCACATTATGAAGAAACTTTGATTAGCGTGTATTTTAGTAGCACATACAGTTTGTTTGTTGTAGGGGGGCCAACAGCCTTACAACAGTTTAAAACAAATACTACTTTAATGTGTTTATTACTTCGCAAATGTTGCCAGGTGCAACTCCCCCACCCCTCCCCCACATTTGTTTTTGTCTTTGTCCATCCTCGTCACTTGTCACTTGCAATTTCTAGTTTTGAATTCATTGCAAGATGCTCATCAACCGATAGGTTACTTGAATTCATACAGCAGTCACAAACCGTCTTGTTCAGAAATATTTATTTTTTTTATAAAAATGCAAAGTTAAATGCCTTATAATTTTTTCAAAAAAGTCATATTTTGTTTATAACTAACCTGCTGCGAAGACAGGAATGACATTCCATTAGCAGCGTCTGTGGCAAATTTGATGAGGTCCCTGGATGTTAGAGATTTACTTTTACCATGCAGGTTGCCATACACCGGCACCTTTCCTTTGCCTCGACTACTCGTTAAGAGATCCTTTAGCTGTCCTTTGGACATGTACTCCATGATGATGTAAATCGGATCTGATGAAGGCAGGTTTGTACATTTGTTGAAAAATAGTCATTTTGAGGCCTTATAAATTATAGGTTAAAGTCACGGAGTATAAAAGCCATACTATAATTTCTCTGCAATCATTTTGATACCAATAGACTTCAACAACTTTATCGATTCAACAACTTTATTAATACTTTATCTTATCTATCGATACAAATAAACAGTACATAGATTGATATTCAGTGAAAACATTGTCATAATTCTTAACATTGTTAAGAAAACACAGAAATTGATCGGAATATTTGCGTCATATTGCGCGCCACATATTGCCGACAGCTGATAAAGTAAAGATGAGGTTACATTTTTAGATGTCACCTCAAAAAGTAACCAATAAAACAAGAGAACCAAAACCTCCCAAAATAAAAAAATATATAAATATATAAATATGTTGTTTTACCTCTATCGATGCAAAATCCCAGCAGTTTGACCACATTAGAATGACTGGGAAGCTGTTTCATGAACTCCAGTTCTTGCAGCATATCTCCTCTTTCCGTGATATCTGCACCATCTGCTCATTAAATAGTCATAGGAAAATAAATGGCAGTTATACAACATTCCAAATGAACCACAAGGGAATCTGACAGGCGCAGGTAATACAATATTTATTCAACTGAACAGAGAAACTGACTGGAGCAGGGCTTGAACCAGCAACCTTACAGATTGCCATTTTAATGCTCTACCACCAACATAGGGCTGGACAGCTGAGTTGGTAGAGCACTGGAACGGCAATCTAGAAATCAATGGTTCCAGTCCAACTCCAGACAATTCCTTTGTTTAAACTTTCAAAGAATCTGTTACACAACAAAAGGCAAATGGTATAAATACAGCACTGAGAATAAACTTGAAATAAGTAATTGGGATTTTAAAACTTACATGTACTTGAGATTTGAAAATGTGCATGACCATGTGATAATTCTCTTTAGTGAGTTGTGTGGTTCTGAAAGGAACTGGAGTGAACTCAACGTTTCAGACAGTCTTCTCTGCCCGTCGTCACATACTTGTGATACCAAATAATTTGCGTTATTATTATCAATGAAGGTGCAAGACGTTACCTCGAAGTGTTTTCACAGCCACTTGTGTTATAGTTCCTTGCTGGATGATACCATCGGCTTTCCCAAGCAAAACTTTCCCAAAAGCTCCTTGTCCGAGTTCATCAAGGATTGTCAGCGATTCCCTCGGGAACTTTGAGAGAGTTTCAGAAATGCTGGCGTAAGTCGACAAGCCTTGGTGGGCGCTGCCACCTATGGATAGGACTTGCAGGGGAACATCTGCAGAAAGTTAGTAATTAAGAAAGAAAGATTCGTCAACAAAACAGAACATTCTTACAAACCTGAATTTGGTGTTAAGTAGCCTTGTGCGTGTATTGTTTGTTCTACTAATTAGAACCTGTTAAGAGTCAGTGTTCCTTCAGTGGTGTACTTCTTAGGTGTATGGTATAACATCCAACCAGGAGTAAATGGGTACCTGTGAGGGCAGAGGTGGTTATTGTGGTTGATTTAGCTGCTTTGCGGCAAAATGGCAGCATCAAGCTGAGACAGTATATTGAATGTTTCATGAGCCAATGATCAGGGTAATAATGTGAAGCGCCTTAAATACATGTAGGCATTATTATCATTATCAGTATACCGATACCGATACTGAAAACGTTCGTTTTATAATGAATATAAATAAACTGATCAGTTATTACCAAAGTCTTGATATTCGTTGATGACACCTCGTTTGTCTTCTGGCTTGAAATTCCTGGAAAGATGAAAGCTGATGATATTGATTTCCTATGAATGTTAAGACAATATTACCTTATAATAGACATATAATGCTATACACACCTGTATGTCTAGGGTTAGGGTTAGGTAATATCTAGGTAATACATTGTGTAATGTATGGTAATACTTACGGTTTTGTAATACGTTTCTTGATTTCTGAAGTAAAAAAAAAAAAAAAAAAAAAATAGTGTTAAGCCCACTAAAAATAACTGATGTCACAACCAAACCCAACATTTACATCCTAATTCATTCTTCTGCTATAGTTTCTAATGTTTCTGGAAAAATCTGGAACTATTTTAAGCCTATAACCCTGCAAGACGCAACGCAGTGCATCAGGTAAAACAAGTTTGGTGCACTTTGATGCATTCAGCTGCCAACACCAGTGCATAAACGACCACATTCTAAGACTATGAGAGCTAATCCCCATTGAACAATGTCAGAGATGGATTCTGCTGTGTACGTTGGGTGACCGCAGACTCTGAAGCAGTTTGACCTTCAATTTACACACACACCTTCTTTTGGTTTTCTTCTCCTTGCATAGATGATTACCACAGCATTCACTGCAACACTGATTAATACAAGGACAGCCAGAATAACAATACCAGCAGTCAATCCAGAATCACTTGACTGTCCCGCAACTAAAAGAACACACAAATACAAACAACAAAACAACAAAACAACATTAATATTTAGAGATTTTGTTATCTCGTTTCTAGACTGGCATTTTATCTTAACTTAATTGGTAATATGATTAGTTATGTCTCTGCCCTGCTATAGTTTAACACAAAGAACTACAGATTGTTTCTTTTTCCAAATTTACAAAATATAAAAAAATGGCAATCATTGTGGAGTGTCACACATAATTCATTCAGAACAAAAGCATTAGAGACATTTCTAGTTCCTAGTGAACTTAAGAGGCTGGAAGTCTGACAAGAACAGAGATGACAAGAACAGAGATGACAAGAACAGAGATGACAAGAACAGAGATGACAAGAACAAAGATGACAAGAACAGAGAACACAATGACAGAGATGACAAGAACAGAGATGACAATGACAGAGATTACAAGAACAGAGATGACAAGAACAAAGATGACAAGAACAGAGATGACAAGAACAGAGATGACAAGAACAGAGATGACAAGAACAGAGATGACAAGAACAGAGATGACAAGAACATAATTTGTTGATGCTGCAACATTTGAAATATAACAGCATTTTTTTTAAATGCACAATGCCCGCAATATTGGCTTTAAAAATGACGCGAGGCATTTCATGTGAGGCTGTTTTTTTTCTTCAAAGTGAGCTTTGATTTAATGCAAAACAGAAGAACAATCTAGGTTAATGGGCATTTTGTTGTTAACCTTACAACGATTTTACTCCCAGAAACACGAGACCATCGCGAACGTCAACGATAACACCGAAATGTAAATGGAACGTATATATTCGAAAAACTTCAGACATTTTTTGAAATGGTGATCTAAATTTCATTTCTGTCATTTAGCGGCTTTTCGCCTTAAGTCTTTTATTTACTTCACTGCAAAAATCGCGGTGTTAAATTAATAACACCCTTCGTGTTATGAGAGTTTCTTTGGTCCTTATAATTAATAACACCAAGAGTGTTATTAAAAATAGTGTTAGGTTTAATACCGCAGTTTTTCTAGTGTTTAAAGAACCAGAACATGAGATTATTGTTTTTACCTATATGTGAATCTTAAAGAACCTTACGGCCATTTCCAGAAACAAGCTGGACTTACATTGTACGTTGATGGGACCCAGAGTGCCTTCGTTACTACGTATTGCTGAGCTTCTCTGTGCTATACACGTGATGGTGTCTCCATTATCCTGTCTCCTTGGTGCGTAGTTCAGTGTGCTAGTGAATCTGTAGCGATCACCTGATGCTGACGAGGTTGTAGTTGGTGCAGGTGAGCCTCCATGATGATCAGACCAAATCAGAGTCCAGTCATCAGGGTAACCCAGGTCTGCTGTACATGTCAGTGTAGTTATTACACCCTCTGTCATAGGGGTGCTGCCAGTGATGACAGGTGTATCAGGGGGACCTGTTGGAAGGGAAATGATTGATGGGAAAAAGAAATGTTTAAAGGTAGTATAGTTTTGCTGTAGTGGTGGTTGTGAGGGGGGGGTCCAAGGGGGTTCATATTTATAGTAAATATTATGACGCTGGACCTTGCTTTCATCAGCTCGGTCCAATGGTTTGGTATTACTAAGATACCGGGTTGTATAGGAAGCGGCCAGAAGGTTGAGTCCTCCTTTTCAAATGAACTGTTAACAAAAACATTCCTTTGTCATTGTTCAAGCAGTTATAGGTCTACTGGGAACTGCCTTTATAAAAAGGAACCAATGTATTGTGATTGGTATTGTGAAAGGACTTGCAAAGACTCGAACGCAACCCTGCTAATTAGATATATACCGTTGACATCCAACACAACTGTCGCTTCAGGGTAGGGTTGCTCAGACTCTGCAGTGTTCGTTACACATTTCACTTCCTGGTTATGATTGGCTCTGATTGGAGTAAATGTCCAGGTGCCTGTTGTGTCAAACAGCCCATTGCTTTCAGTTGAAGTCGGGGTTCCAACCCCATTGGACTGCATGACGTCATTGACGAACCACTGAATGGTAGCAGCTGGTCTGGTACCCTGAACCAAGCAACTGAAAGTGTGTAGTGATCCCTGCTCAACTGTTACTCTTGCTCCCGAAGCCTTGTCACCATCAGAGTCGGACAGCTTCACTACACTGGGTAACACTTAATAATATACAAATAAGAACCCAAAACTAGTAAAACATAACCACCAAAATAAACAAGAATCTTGCAATCAAACAAAATATAGCACTTACTGAACAAAAAATTGACGAAAAGATGCTATTTAAACAAATTAATCAGCAGTTACACACCAAACTCCAACTGCAGGTTTTGGCAGGTTTACTAGCAAACCATAGCAACTTGTTGTCCGACTTTGTGGAACCCTATCTGTTGAATTCTGTGAGGTTCAGGGCAGAAAGGCATGAGACTTGTCAAAATGTTGGAGCTTGGGAGAATGCACAGACATTTATTTGTGGGCAAGCTCACGGCTGGTAACATTACAGTTCCTGGTCAACAGTACGTGTGTACACCCTGTTCGTCCCCAGTACTTAAACACAGTTCAACAGTCCACGGAATTAAGGAGGACAAAAAAGTACTTTAAAAAAACTCTAAAAAGGAGTGTTTGGAACCTTTACAAAAATACTAAATTTTTTGAATTACACTTTACATGCTTTAGAAAAAGAAATATGAAAGAGATATATATTTTGTTGAAAACCATGGGCAGTTTATAAAAACCATTCATTTTAGGCTATACAGATGGAAAGATTGACAGCTTAATGCAATATTACCTCTCACTTGAAGGGTCACGGTGAGGTCAATCTCTGTGTCTGTCAGTCCATCTTGTCTGTTGGTAGCACCACAAGTCAGTTGGGCAGTAGCTGGAGTCTCTGCGATGTTTACAGTGAGGGTGTTGGAGCTGTCTATCAACCTGTCGTCACCACTATTGGAAGTATCGGTCTGAGATCCTCCTGGCTGGTCTGTAGTGATGCTTGCTGGTAGGGTCCAGGTGAAGGTAGAAGTTGGCTTGACGCCAGGCGTGCTGCAGGTAATTTGACGATTGGAACCAGCAACGACCAGAACGGAATCCCCATGACTGTATGACGTGCCATCGTAGGATAATGTTAAGGTGCTCGGTGGAACTGTTTACAAAGAACAGAGAAAAGTAAACACAAACATTAGGACTATAGGGAATGCATTCAAAGCAGACACAGCTCCTTAGCAGGATGTGATTTCAACAAAATATTTCTAAAATCACATCCAAATGCTCTAAATTTACATCCTCTTCCAATTTTAACATCCTAGATATTTTTCGTTAAAATGCAAAATCACATCCAGCAGATGTGAATTACGGTATTCAGTTCAAATTCACATCCTGGGTTGGCGTTTTGTGAAGAAAGGTGCTTCTCCCTACCCAGGAGTAAATGAGTACCTGTGAGGGCCGACATGGTTGTTATTAATATTAGCCGAAAAGGTAGCATTGAGCTGGCGTATACTCACCAGGGAGCTGAGATGGTATTTGTAATGTTTCGTGGGCCCAATGAGCAGGGGTAATAATTACACAGCGCCTTGGTTACCAGTCTTGGTAGATATTTGTGTGCTATATAAGAATTGCCTATTACTATTATTATTAATATTATTATTAATATTATTATATGTATTTGTTTGAGTAACCTCTGTAACCATTCTGTGTTGCAGATTCCAATGCAAACAATATGCAAACTTCAAAGAGATTTTCACATTTCAAGTGCAAATAACACACAAGTATACATTTTGGTTACACACACTACCTCTGTGACAGTGGTAGTATTTAAATACAAATTAAACAGAGCTAGACCAGAACAATGTCTAGGATTTTAGTTGGACTTCAAGTTCAATAATACAATAATACTTCTCTGTTCCCAGCCAATTTGGGCCCACAAGTTGCAAAGTCAAAAGAAAGCCGAAAATTATTCCTCTGACTGACACCAGATTATGGGAATGAAATCAAGAAAACGATTTAATATATATAATACAAGATATATACAACTTCCAAGGCAAAAAATAATCAATAGCATTGACCAGATTTCCAAGTGGAATTTGCACAAGGCGGAGCTAGTGCCACTAGTACTATCCTTGTTCTGTTGTAAACGTTACAAAAACTAACACGCAAAATGCTTATTATTTATATTAACCACTCTTTTACAAATTACGTATAAAGAACACCCCGACTCTGTTGACCAATTTTGAGTTCAACAAATACAAAACCTTTTGAAAATTACAATTTGACTCACTTAAATAATAACATTCATGGTTCAGTAAAACTTGGTAATCCACTTCAAGATGAACTTTGTCTCGTCTATTTAATTAAATAGTACGCGGCCGTGGCGCCCTCAGTTGGCAGCAGCAAGACAAACGCCCGGTCTTTACAAGTTTTCTAGACCAAGGGCCGTTTTTCAAACTCAGCTTAGATCTCTGGCTCCATTACATTACAAAAATGCAAAATGGAGACGAAACGGGTTGGAAAACGGCCTAAAACGTCTAAAGGTTTTCTGCGGAATACGTTCTATAGGTCTGGCAATTACCTTTGACAGTAACAACTAACATGTACCTCGGACAATTACCTCCAACATGTACCTCGGGCAATTACCTCTAACATGTACCTCGGGCAATTACCTCTAACATGTACCTCGGACAATTACCTCTAACATGTACCTCGGACAATTACCTCTAACACGTACCTCGGACAATTACCTCCAACATGTACCTCGGACAATTACCTCTAACATGTACCTTGGACAATTACCTCTAACATGTACCTTGGACAATTACCTCTAACATGTACCTCGGACAATTACCTCTAACATGTACCTCGGGCAATTACCTCTAACATGTAAGTCGAAATAGCTACTCCTATCACGATCTATAATGACGTTACACCAGTATCGCATCCCATCCTCTAAAGAGACTACATTGATTGTAAGTTGGTATGCGGGAGGGTTTTTATCAAAGAAATAACGGGCAGGGTCGCTGATCGACACACTCTCCCCGATAAATCGCGGGTAATCCACGATTATTGTCGCCATGCGGAAGTAGGTCACATCATAGTCGCTGAGTCTCCATTCAGTAAAGCTCGGAAATCGTCAGACGACGGTGCGCATTCCAGTCTTGTGGTCGCTCCCAAGTTAACCCATGATGTTCCTGAGACGGTTGGTTGTGCACACACTTTAACAGAGAAAACAAATGGCTGGGTTGAAGTAAGAACCAACAAACGGGGTAACTTTGGCACCTAGAGGTAACTTTGGCAACTTTTTCCCAATAATTTTGATTGTATATGGTTTTATTGTATCCTGGTGATTTTTTATTTACTAAAGAATTGTGATAAAAAAAGTAACTGAACACAATATAAAACCGGATTTGTTTGTGATATTTTATAAATTTCATTATTTTCTCCATATAAACGATATTGCCAAAATTGCCTCCAAAATGACAAAGTTACCCTGGTTACTGTACCAACATGATCAAAAGTACTTCACTTAGGTCTGGCTATTATTCGGTCAGTTTTCATAAAGTTAGACACTGCGACGAATTAGTTCTTTTTCTCTCTCAGTGATTTGCGCCCTCAGGGGAGTACCAGCCTCGCCACAATTAGCGCGTGTGCGTTCCTTCAATAACATGGCGCAGCAAGATCGTAGCCATGGTAACGAGGTCGGCACCCCTTACATTACCTAAGGCCCATGGCGAAAGTGATGTCCCAGTTTCCAAGGTAACAACATTCATGTAAACATTTTTATTTCCTATAGTTAAAAAACTACAAAATACAAGTAGGCCAACGCTAAACCATACGTGAATAAAAGCTCAACAAATAAAAATGGTTTGTTTTTGAAAGCAACATCATTTCTCGATGATGACTGATTTTCATTAAGTTTCTTTAATAACTTGTAAAATATAAAGCCGGTTTCTCTTACCTGGTATTATTAACATCAATGCAACTAAAAGGCGTTGGAAAAAGTCACAGAACAGCAGCACAGCTGTTAAAAGTGCTGAAAGTTGGAAGACCACAAAAGTACAAAGGGTGCCTGAATCGGTATTGTTATTCAGTTTAAAAGCCCAGGGTTGACATTATTGCACCAGCATTTCCGGCCTTGGAAATGTTGACAAAGGTAACAAGAAAGGCCAGAAAACATCTGCATTAAACTTGAACTTCCTGGTTCTGATATAGCTGTAAACTAGGCCTAGCAAAGCTACAGTATAATAGTGGAATTTAAGATGAACAATGAATGTGCCTCCAAAATTCACATTGTAAACCCAGTGTTGTCCGCGAGTGCCAGTGTTTTAACAATAAACAAATCACCGACTCGGGTGAGACTCGAACCCACGACCGACTGCTTTGTGCTTTCTATAATGCAGACGTCTTACCACAAAATGTATCATATGAGTGTTATATTTTACTTGGAAACAAACAACTAAATTTTAAGTTTGATAGGCCTATTCACCAACAAATTGTCAAGTTAATGCAAATTCAGTAGTTTTGGCGTTTTGTAAACACCTCCTATTGTAGACCTCTATTGTCTTTCTTTTGATTGTACTCTAACGTTTATGGAAGGCGTCCCATAGGTTTTGTACACGATTTTCAATCGTGGACTTTCTGTCAATCGTGGACCCTATTGTCGTCTATTGTTCTACGTCCACTATTTGAATGCAGATACAAACTCACCTCTAATCTGCACAATACTGGAGGCACTCGGCTCTGGATTAAACGGCGGGAATTTATAAAATCTACACCAGTACGTGGCAGTGTCGTCTAAAGCTACAGATTTCACAATTAACGAGTAGTTGGTGCTATCACTAGATTGCATGGCATCGTAATGGTTTACATCGACGCCAGTCTGATACACAATGGTATTAGTGACAGGCTTATAATCTAATATAGTTTGCTGGTCGGTGTTTCCGATGCCACTTTTTTGCCATTGGACGATCGTGAAACCACTCACTTCAGGAGAGCATGTGATCGTAGCATTCGTTCCAATGATTACCCATTGGTCGCTGGAAATTGCAACAGATGCAATACCTAAGAGAGAAAAAAATTAATCATCACTTAAAATGTAGACAATAGCTGAGAGAAAGAAAAACAAATCAAATTGCGACGCTAAAAGAACGAGACAAAATAACATAATAGCACAACAATATGCAGCTATCAAATCTTTTTGGTAAGAGTGGTTTGGTAATTTTTTTTTTTTTTTTAAACCAGTTCGTGCTGGGGCCTAGGCGCAAGATTTTGTTCATGAACCTCGACGTAATTCAGGCCGGCATATGTGGGTAGCACACCCTATTATTTTCAACCTTTCTCGTGACGTGTTTGTCCGTCATCCGTTTTAAATTACGGAACAACTTTAAGTGGATACACGGCCTCTGACGCGATACTGGATAAAAAACGTGTTTGCGAGTGGATGAATTCCCATTGCAAGTTCCATGTCAGTCTAAACCCTTTAAATATTTATTTAATGGTTTATAGTTTAAAATAAAACTTGGAAATGTATTAAAGAATAAGTCTTGACACAAAATACATGAGTTATTGTTTTAGTCGTTACCTGGTAGAATTAACAGCAACCCGATGGTAATGCGCTGCACGGAGACATACAACGGTGGCAGGACAGCCATTGCTGAACATGCACAATGAGCCTACTATAATCTGCATTGAGCATTGATTCCGTCTACCTTTGGCAACCAGGGACTCGCGCTATTGAGCATTAATTGTTGAAGCTTAATATCCGGGAACAAAGGTTCTAGTCAACAAAGGTCGAATGTCAAGGATGGAAGTGGGAAAACATTTGTGTTGCAACGAAATACATGCACCCAAACTTGGTAATAACGTCAGCTAACAAAATTCCTCTATGACAAGCCCATTACACGACGACATTTTAGAGTTAGTTAGAGACATCTGTAAATTAATTAGAGATATCTTTAAAATATATCTCTCTATAATAGTTAAAGATTTACCTTGATTGTTAAATGTTAATAATAACATTATATACATTATCCAAGACGTACCTCGCACATTTAACGCTGATGAACCCTCACGCCTAGACAAAGAACTTTGGAGAATTACAAGACACCAGTATTTCCCTTGATCTGACAATTTAACTGACTTTATTGTCAGAGGATAACCACCACTGGCAATAAAATCATAGCGTGATGCATTGATGAATGGGCTTGGCGTTATCACTCCATTGAACCATTCAAAGATCGAAGAAGCATTGTCGGAAGATTCGGCAGTTAAGTCCGTCTTTGCCCAGATAAGTCTCACAATATCACTGTCTTCGGAGCAGGTTAATGTTGTTCTTTTGGCAGTGTCAACCCATTCTTCGGATGTTACAGAAACCCCTCTGGAATACCACACTGAATAAAGAGAAATAAAACATGACAATCTATATAGATTGATTAGATCCTAAGCTGAAATTATCTTTTAACAATTTTACATTTGAGAACGAACACTGCTTTATTATAACTTAACCTTTGTTATATTATTTTGTCATATTTTAGTGCGATTTGGTACAGTAAGCAGTTTGCAGCAGTTTTAGTGATTTTCAAAACTGTGTCACCAACCCCTATGTATCAACAGCATCGGTTTCATTTTTGTTTCAATATTTTGTTAATGGTATATCAAGGGACTAACATTGTTAGAGAAAATTATTGTCTCTCAAGAATTAGTGCAACAGTTGTTGTCTGCTTTAGCGATGATCACATTTTCGATAATTATCCTGATTATGATCAATAATGTGCACACATGTACATGTATACACGCTCTCAAACAATACAATGTTACTGACTTATAGTTCCCACAACTCAAGAATCAATTATATTTGACTTGTTATTTATATCAGACTTAGTAAACCTTGCTACTGTGTGGGTTCGATGAATTAGATCCAAAAACATTAACCAACTTAGTGTTACAAAAACAAGTTACATTTTTAATTCTTTCTTATTTATTTCTGGTTGCTTGCCTTTATATTTTTTTAAATATATAAAAATATATTCAATTTTTTTGAACTGTTTTACGTAATGCGATTGTTTAAATTATTAGAGTTTTATATATAATATGTTTTATTGTAAATGAATCTATAATTCGGCATGTGGCCGCGAGGGAACATTAATAAAACAATTTAATTCAATTAAATATAGACGGTTGGTCAATCTGCAAAGTTCATATGTATATGCCTACAAATTATACACATTTCCCCTCAAATGCCATTAAAAAAATTAAGAAGGATAAGAAATCTAATCATCATAAATATCCTCCCAAACTTCTTACCTTGAATTGCAAGCAGCAATGCGACAGCGACGTGTTGAGCGGAGGCATACGACATCCGGAAATCTGCCATTTTGAAATAATTATGTTGGAAAGTGCACGAAAGGTCCACGCAAATAATAATACAGATTACCAGGGTGTGTGTATCGGGCTCATGTTATTGTGTTTGTGTTGAGGGGTTTGGTATATATTGTACTGTTATTTCCGGCACCAAAGACCTTGAATTCACAATGTAAATTTCCCTTAACGCACGAACACCAGCATTTGAAACGTGAACTTCCGCGTTCAGAAATGCTCTTTATGTACTCATAGTGGAACAGACGTACTTAAAAAATATCACTATGATAAGGTGATTACGATATTAAAGTAAGACTGTTACGAGAGAGTTCTGTGATCTTTTCATCGACAACAAGTAAATTATTTGAACTTGATCCTATAAGTTTAAAATTAAACTTCAACACAGGAAACATTGCCACTCAATACTCAAATAGTAGCCTACATGTATAATGTATATATTATTCCACTGGCTAATTTTCCTTCATATTTACTCTTACATTAATGTCTACTAGTTACCTTCATGTGTTATATTTACTTTAAATCACACACCTTTAATTCTCATTTGTGTCGATCAGTCTGGTATCCTAAACCTGCCACATTGGTAAGACATCCATACTTTCCCTCACACATCAATGACACAGATGTGATAGTCAGACGATAATCTGGCTGAGTGCCATTGAAAAGGAATCGGTTTAGATCGATCATAGATCCCCAAATCACCAACCTAACGATACTGACGCAGGTGGTTGAGATATCGCAAGAGGTTTCATCCAATCCATACCTCCTCCATACAAAATCACGAGCCGTTCCATCAGGCAAGCAGGTCAATGTTGCTGTTTCGTTGATATCAACCCACGGATCACTAGAAACTACCGGTTGTGATTTAGAAGCTGCAATTAAAAGAAAATAACATCTTACGTTTGGCGTGATTAATGGAAGTTATTTCATGAATCCACTAACGTCGAAAAATTAGGCCCTCTTAACTTATTTGATTTGTATATTTTAGGTCATTTCAGCCAGTTGCAGCAGTTTTAATCTTAATCAAGAGAAATAAGACGCATAGGCCTATGCATCGTTTAGATTAACGGGAGACAAAATAGATAAGTAAAATCATAAATAGTGACATATTTTAGTATTTTGTTTCTAGGAACTGTACTTAATTCATTTACTTCAATCTTATGTGATTTTGTTTACTATTCTTTAATGGGAATAATTTCATATTTCAAAAAAAATAATTATAATGATTTATTTATATGAATACGCAAACAACTATTGTAGTTATAAATATTAATTGCATTCCCCTTTTCCAAGTTGCAGGATATCATATCTTCAAGTTTTAAAGTTTATTGGCTTTGCTTTAAAACGAGAAAAAAAAAATGTTCTCCTTACCTCTGAAGAGCAACAGCAGCCAAAAGAGAAGACAGATAATCTGGGCTGAAGATGCCGCCATTTCCGCGCGTAATGGATGCAGCCCAATTTATTTGCAGCCTAGAGTTTGTATTTATCCTGCTGGTTTTGCTCTCTCTGTTTTGTTTACACGAGGTATACTCATCATGTGTACTCTCTACACAAGAAGTTGTTTCGATCTCCGGTGTTTAACGACGGCTTTCCGCCATTGTAGCAACAACTTATATGGGAAAACCAAACAGCACATGGACAAGTACGAAGTAACTTCCTGGATCGGGGCTTTAATTAAAAAATAAAACTACCCTGGAAGGACCGACGAGTTGACTACCAGTGCTTAAAAACTGCGCTATCGAATGTAAAGTACTTTTGTTGTGAGTCTCCTATACCAAGCGGCAACTGCTTATGAAAAGAATGAACTCAACTCGACCTCGGCAGTCAATAGAGATACAAGTAAAGTAAAGTTTGGCTCTATAGAAAGAGGCGTTATCCGAAAGGGACTTATGGAAGCGTGGCATGCAATGACATATTGACAAAAAATGGTATTGCTTGAAAAAATGAAATGTTACGATAATCGAGATCTGTTCTCTGCAAAGTCTATGCGAACTGTGTCATTGGTTCCGTCACAATCAAAGACATACTGATGTTTAAACTTATGTTGTATGTGTGAGAAACAATTTCTGTGCACTCCTAAAATAGATTGGTTAAAAAAAAAACCATTTGATTGGTAAATCATGTGTCCAATAATATTGGTAATTTGGACCAATATTTTGGTTAAAATAATCAATATGATTGGTTGGACACATTTCTACCAATCTTTATTTATACACATTATTAACAAAATTTTAAATGAACTTTTAAATTCAGCTTACCATTAACAGTTAAAAGACTGGTAGCCGTCCTTTCAAAAGTTCTGAAACTTACTAATCTGTACACAACCCTGCAGCTATATTCACCGTCATCAGCAGAGAATTGAGTAGTTGCTATGGTGAGAGTACTCATTGAGTCATCCCTAGATACAACATATCCAGGTGGAACAAAATCATTCGGGTAGTCTGGTGTCGAAACTCCCGCGAAAAAGTCAGCTACAAGAGTGCCTCTCTGTTTCCATTCGAGGTTGTTGAAGGTACCAGACACATCCAATGAGAAGGTACAGGTGAGAGTTGCTGATTGGCCTTGTACAGTAGCGACTGGTGATAAGGCTACGGTGACGGTTTGGGTGTGGACCAAGCCAAATAAAACTGGGGGGAAATCCAGAATAATCAGTTAATTTTATTAATCAATTATAATATCAATAATGGGAATAATTACCTCTCGTGGTTATACAATGTCTGACTTCCAATTGTATAAACCCCTTTTCTAATCTCCCTGATTAGGCCTATTTTCATCAGCTAAATCAATTTCAAATCTTACTTCTTAAAAACTACGAAGGGAAATGTGACTTTACGTACCTGGCAAAAAGCACAGCTTTGTGATTAGAGAACGCACCTTCGACCCCGCCATTTTACTTCATGTGGTAGATTCATAGCGCTAGAATTGTTAGTGTCACAACGCGCGGATCGTTGAAAGTACAACTATGACCCGGAAATTAAGCTTGCGCTTTGTCATGTGGCTGAACATTGGCTGTCATGGCTAAACAAGTATTGAACATGGGACTACACCTCAACGGCTACACCTCAAAGGCTTAAAACATCAGTTTAGATTGCTGATGTATTTTCTTGGCAGTAAAGACAAATATAGTGGTCCTCGAAAGAACGTACCTTTATCTTGATGAGGTTCTTTTATAATACATAATGTTTTTACGTCTTATAGGAATTAATTGAAAAGCCACATCGACAAGGAAATTGAAAACGATAATCACAAATCACGATAAAGGGAATGAAACAAACGTCTTCTAAGCACTCATTAAAATAGTATACAAATATTGAATGCTTCGAGTGGTGAAGTAAAACTCTCAAATTGTTCACTTGTTGTGAGTTTCTTACCAAGCGGCAACTTTTTATGAAAAGAATAACCTCAACTCGACCTCGGATTTAATAGAAATATAGTACAATTTTGCTCTTTGGAAACGGGCGCTAACCAAACTGACATAATTGAAGAGGAGCAGCAATGATATAATGACGAACATCGTAATGCTGGGTAAATGTGCATGTCATCGGTTCTATCGCAGTCAAAGACATGATTACTAAGCTAGTGTCGTACTCGTATGCATCAGAACATATTTCTGTATCAATCAACAACAGCATAACTTATACATCCAACTCACCATTAACAGTTAAAAGACTGGTTGCCGTGCTTTCAGCACTTCTGAAACCTACTCTGTACACCACCCTACAGCTATATTCACCGTCATCAACAGAGAATTGAGTAGTTGCTATGGTGAGAGTACTCATTGAGTCATCCCTGGATACGACATATCCAGGTTCAGAAAATTCGTTTTGGTAGTATGGTGTCTGGATTCCGCTTAAAAAGTCAGCAATGATAGTTCCTCTCTGTTCCCACACGAGGTTGTCGAAGGTACCAGACACATCCAACGAGAAGGTACAGGTTAGAGTTGCTGATTGGTCTTGTACAGTAGCGACTGGTGATAAGGCTACGGTGACGGTTTGGGTGTGGACCAAGCCAAATAAAACTGGGGGGAAAATACACAATACTCAGTTCATTTGATTAATCAATTATAATATCACTAATGGGAATAATTACCTCTCATAGTTATACAATGTCCGACTTCCAATTGTATAAACCCCTTTTCTAATCTCCCTGATTAGGCCTATTTTCATCAGCTAAATCAATTTCAAATCTTACTTCTTAAATACTACGAAGGGAAATGTAACTTTACGTACCTGGCAAAAAGCACAGCTTCGTGATTAGAGAACGCACCTTCGACCCCGCCATTTTACTTCAACTGTGGTAGATTCACAGCGCTAGAATTGTCAGTGTCACAACGCGCGGATCGTTGAAAGTACAACTATGACCCGGAAATTAAGCTAGCGCTTTGTCATGTGGGTGCACGCATTGGCTGTCCTTGCTGAACAAGTATTGAACATGGGACTACACCTCAACGGGTCACGACAACGGATACACCTCAAAGGCTTCAAACATCAGTTGAGATTGCTGATGTATTTTAATGGCAGTAAAGGCAAATCAAGTCAAATAAAATGCAGGCATACACACCTCTTATACGGAAGTCAAAGAAGCTAGCTCTGTCATTATCCGTGAGTGCATTACACCAGTACCGTGCCTCGTCATCTAGCGTGACTGTATTAACCGTCATTGGATATAATGGATCATCTTTATTAAAAGAGTAATGAACAGGATCTCTGATTGCCACACTCTCTCCGTTTACTATAATTAAACGAAGAATTATATCCGCCATTCTGAAGTCAGTCGCATCAAAGCTGCTGTTTCTCCAATCTAAGGCCCTCAAAGGATTGGATGACGTTGGTGTACATTGTAGCGTCGTGGTCGTACCAACATTAACCCATGGTGTGCCTGACACAACTGGTTGTGCACCAACTGTATAAATCACAAGTGTGAACGGAAACATTACAATTATAACTACTGTACAAATCCCACTTATTCTACTTTTATGGCTTTTCGGCACAGCAAGTGCGCGTTTCTTTGTGAAAACGAAACAATTCAATTTAGGAGATGCCTGCCCCTTACATTAATGTTATCAAGACATTACGCAAGTTTGCTTTTAGAAGCATGGCAGATTGGTTCAGTGCGATGTTTTAAATCCAAAAAGCAACAAATCTCGAAATAGAAAACAAAATGTTTTATTTCCTGTTGCAGTTTTTCTAATTTTCGTCATCATTTAAGTTTTTACCCCATTATTAAAAAATATATAAAAACCCCGCCCTCATTCTACAACATACATGTTTTTTTGTTAATCTTGCAAGCTAGTTTGACTTTGTTATCTTTTGGGAATAGGGTTCGAAATTACAACATTACCCTAAACAAGGAATGGTTTGGGCGAGTCAACCTCTGTTTGATAGCATTCATGGCTGGCGGACAACTGCTCAGGTCAAACCTTGATGTCATGACGTAGGCCTATATTTCTTACCTCGAATCACAGACAGCACGACGATGGAAATACACTGTACAAACAACAAGCGAAGAGCAGCCATTTTGTTTTATCAAATTCGTCAAAACTTCATGGTGATCCAGACGGATATGCGCTAGTAAACGTCGTACGTGAGTGCACCATGGTTTACAATTGTTATTACAATTGTATACGTGGGGTTCATGTAAACCATGGCAGCCAATCCGTGTTTATTTCCGCTAACAAAGGCAGTCAGTCGAAAACATGCAAGGAAATAGAGTACATCTGCACCATGAACACGTACATCCTGGCTCAGAGTTTCGAAAACTATTCGAAATCGACCCCAACACATATATTGTATTGAAACATATCATTAAACGGTTACTTATTATGCATGTATTAGGCCTACATTGTATTTTAATACCAAAGTGTTTTCTAAACTACTTTTCATTTGATAATTCTGCAGTGTGGTATGCCCATCGGCAGTTTTGTTTACCGAGTCAATTAAAGACCTTGCGCTTTTAACCGTCCTTTACACTTCATAAACTAATGCTTCCAAAGCGGGCTTTTAAAGAAAACAAACTTGCAATCAACGAATTGTTTTTAATTTCAACTCACCATTAACAGTTAGAATACTGGTCGTCGTGCTTTCGGGAGCCCTAAAACCCACTGTGTATGCAACCGTACAGCTATATTCACCATCATCAACAGAGAATTGAGTAGTTGCTATGGTGAGAGTACTCATTGAGTCATTTCTAGATACGACATATCCAGGTGGAGAAAATTCATTAAAGTAGAATGGTGTCTGGACTCCGTTTAAAAAGTCGGCAATGATAGTTCCTCTCTGTTCCCACACGAGGTTGTCGAAGGTACCAGATACATCCAGTGAGAAGGTACAGGTGAGAGTTGCTGATTGGCCTTGTACAGTAGCGACTGGTAATAAGACTACGGAGACGGTTTGGGTGTGGACCAAGCTAAAGAAAACTGAAAATAAAAACAATCAATATACGAAGATTATATTGACATTCAATCAACTATGCCTTTTAATCATTGCATCTCATTATATAGTAATTAAGACCACGTCCGACTTCTAAGCCTTCAAACCTCTAATATGTGCTACATAGTAAGCCTACATATTCCACCTGCCGAATCTACCCAAATCCTACTTCTGCAAAAGAAAATGTGACTTTACGTACCTTGTAAAAAACACAGCTTGGTAATTAGGGGACTCGCCATGACCGTCGCCATTTCATATTTCAACGGTGGATGATAGCACCATGTCAGTATGGTACCGATCAGTTCCACACTGCCGCGTGAATAATTATAGTTGCATCCGAATTTGTCCCGGAAATAAAACAACCCTTTGTCATGGCTGAACAACAATCCACACGGGACTACATCTCGGTAGCTAAGTAAATCAATTTACCTTGCTACTCTATTTCTTGGGAGGAAACTCCTCTAAATAACATACAATTGGTACTCAAATTCCTTTGTATAATGGGGCTGTTAATTACTACGTCATAGACAATTAATAGTGGATATTCCAGCGAACAAATCTCGATTGCCGCAACAAGAATATCGGAACATTATATCGGTGAACACGTCTTGAAAACAATTGCGACATACAAAAGTGACATAATTTTAAACCACAGTACATTGACATCTTTGTGGCGTGAATGAGTTGAGAGCCTAATCTTACCTCTTATTCTCAAATAGAACGTACCGACTGGCGTTTCTCCCGAGAAAGAAAGCAGGACCTGACACCAGTATTTCTTATCATCATCACGTGTCACTGACGTCACAGTTAGAGCATTGTTATGCAAAGTGTTGTCAAATGAATAATGAGATGGGTCTGCATTGTACGACGGTGGGGCAGTTGCATTGACACCAACAATTACAATAACTGAGGATGTGTCAATAATGTCAGTAACATTCAATGGGCTCACTTTCCAACTTAGATAAGAGTAGCCCTCAGTCACTGTACATGTCAACGTTGTATCTTGCCCGATCTCCACCCAAGCATCACCGCTAACAATGAGTCTGGCTTCTGTAACTAAAAACAAACAAACAATGGACACAAATTTAGTTCTTGTGCGGTGTAAAAAATATCTCGATTATCTAAATACCACGAATAAATTCATTTGTTTTCAGAGCAGCAAATGCCAATTGACAAAAGTACATTCCTTCAACAACCTTTTATTGTAAATTTGTAAGATAACTTAAAGGGTTTTTCATACATGTGCACATTTCGTTTTACAATACTTTTCTTAACACTTTTGTTATACTTTTTGCAAAAAAAAACACCATGTTTTGTTTACCGTTTGCAGATTTTTTTGACAACAAATTAATGTGTTTTCACCTTTAACATAACTCCCCGGTTTTAACATTAAATATGTTCTTACCTCTTATAAACAATATCCACATCAGGGTAACACGTAGAAACCTATTGACTGAAGATGAAGCCATTTCCGCCGTCACTCGATCATGCAATGCAGAATCTGCTAATCACTATTACACTCCAAGTTACATGGAATTTACAGAAGCACGCGCGCACTCACGCAAAATATAGGTCTCGCAGGTTGATTGCGTCCTTTGACACATGACATGACATGACACCGAGAGATCGTTCGGGCACAGTAGCTGCATTTGGCACACCAACTCGACTTCCTGGTTAATACCATTATGCCAATACATCACTCTGGGCGGTTCAGGTCGTACGTGTTGACTGTGCCCGCTTTGAACACTGCGCGTTTTAAATAGTACATTTACACTTCAAAAAGTTGTATTTTTTCATTTCCTGAGACGCTAAACAGATAACAGCAACAATGTGCGAACCTCATGCAACGCCGTGGTGAGACAACGTGGAGTTCCCTCAGAGAAACGAACCTTTAACTAAATGGTTTAAATCACGGCGCCGTGTGTTATGCGGAGCGGTGTAATGTTTGCACTGGGGATATTTTTACCGTTGGAATCTCAGTCTCCTGACGACGGGCAGAGCATACTGTCCGAAACGTTGATTTCCTTTCGGTTCTTTTCGGAACTAAACAAACTCACAAAAGTGAATGTCGAGATGTATCAGCTGATCTCTATTATACAATCAGTGCTACTTTGGCTAATTTTGATATAGATTTTACCGGCTATTTTACAACCTTTCTCATTCGAATTCACCAACTTTCGAATTCAATTTCGTCCGAGACTCAAGCACATATGAGACTAATGTATTTAACATAAGTTTTAAATTGCTTGATATAAGTCGAATTCGAGCTATGAAAGCTCAAACGAATTTGATTTTTAATGAGGAATATTCCTGACCGGGTGTTTATAAAGGGTGCTTGAAACGTTTTGAATAATAACTGACTAAATAAAAGAGGGTACATCTTTTTTCTCGGAGAAAATAAAATGTGAGAATTGGTAAATTTAAACAAAACATGATTTTAAATAGCCAGAAAATAATAATATTGTATCCACTGTGCCCGTTTCAGCATTAACAGGCTAAGATATATAGCTTTATATTTTAATTTATTTTACATGCACTCATCAAATCTTTTTTTTCTTCTCTGATACGCCTATAGCCACATAAAACAGTTCTTATGGTAACAATGGTTATTCTCATTATGTGCACAAAGGACTATTTAATCTAACAATTACATTCCCTGAAATTGAAAATTTAATTATATTTCCATTTCAAATTACATGTAAATATAATAGTAGCTTATGCAGAAAACAAATGTCGATTGAAAAGTTTGGCAGTCATTTAAAACTTTCCTACGTATATTAAGATTATCGCCGTCTTTTGAAAAGTTAAACAGTCTTGAAAGAATTCCAACTGGATACCTTTTTGCTTGTTCAAAGAATACTCCACCACTGTATTACAATTTGATGGCCGCATATACCACTCACCTCGAACATTAAGAATCGAACTCTCTCTCAGAAGACGGAAATTATCCGTGGCGACACTACACCAGTACTTGCCTTCGTCATTCAATTCCACAGACTTGATTGTCAAAGGGAAATCCCCACCAGCTACCGGTACAAATTCATAGCGAGATGCATTCACATTCAGTCCAGGATCAATCGGTGGGTTGGCTACTGGGTCGTAACCAAAGATGAGATCACCACCACCAACACTGCTAGCACTGAAAGTAGTCCTGACCCATTGCATACTCATAACACCATGGTTTGGAACAACACACGTCATTATTGTTCGCTCCTTGGTATCCACCCATGGTGATATGGTTACAATAATATCCTGAGATACTGCCCCTATATTTGAAACAAGAATTTACATTTCAATGATGGTTGTACAAACGTACATTTTGTAACAGGGTCTTACTAAGTAAGAATTGAAATAACTTGAACCAAAGCAAGTCTATAGTATGTAGTTGATCTTGTAAACTAATACTATAGTCTAAGGTATATATAGGTACTCTGGTATAATGTTTAGGCCGAGGAGATGTTAAATCAAGGCATTATACGACCGACACCTGCTAAAATTACTTCATTAAGGGGGCATGTAATTATACTTCATCAAAAGGGCAATTAAAATGTAACCCTCGTTGGGACATAATCATGCCAGTGGTGCAATTAGCAGTCAGTTTGTCTTGCAATAAACCTGTTTAATTAACCGTTATACCTCGTCACCGTTTTGACGAAGTGACGAATCTGTGCACACAGCTACAAAACCAAGTTTTGAGAAAATTTCATTTAAAGTTGATCGGTTTTTCAAATCGTATTTTCGCGTACATTTCTTCCCCAGATTTGGAAAAATATTTAACCGATGCGACAAGCCAGTAGTCATAAAATCGTGTTTAATTTTGAGATATTAATGAGTAAAGTTATTCGTCACTTCGTCACAGCAACAATTCTACTTTGTCTCAAAAATGATAAACTAAGAGCGGAAACTATACCGGAGCTGATTAGGCCTAAACGCAGTTGTCAAAATGTCTCGTATTTTTTCAGATTTTGTGTACATTCAACCCAGGGGTAACTTTGGCACCCAGGGGTAACTTTGGAACCCAGGGGTAACTGTGACACCCAGGGATAATAATAATAATAATAATAATAATAATAATAATGAGATTTGTAAAGCGCACATATCCACCCTGCAGGGTGCTCAAGGCGCTGTAGACAACAACAAGTAATTAATCCTTAAAAATTTGCGACATCAAGTGAGTTTTAAGAAGCGATTTGAACCTAGTTGTACAATGGCATGATCTGAGTTCAAGTGGCAATGAATTCCAAAGTCGAGGAGCTGCAACAGAAAAAGATATGGCGCCCCATGTTCGTTTAGCAATTGGTTCCTTGAGAAGTTGCTGGTTACTTGATCTAAGAGTTCTTGCTGGAGAATATTCATGTAGTAGTTCCTTAATGTAGTAGGGAGCCTTGTTGTTGAGAGCTTTGTGGACCAGAAGCATGAGTTTGAAAACAATCCTTTGGGAGACAGGAAGCCAGTGTAGTTCCTTCAAAATGGGGGTTATGTGATAACTGGGGGATAACTGTGGCACCCAGGGGTAGCTGTGTCACCCAGGGGTAACTGTGGCACCCAGGGGTAACTGTGGCACCCAGGGGTAACTGTGGCACCCAGGGGTAACTGTGGCACCCAGGGGTAGCTTTGGCACCCAGGGGTAACTATTATAATCAAGAAAGAGTTGACAAATAACATCAAACTGAATTTTGTTGTAATATTTTATAAATCTTACAGATGTGTACTCGTGTAAACAATCTGCCAAAGTTGCCCTCAAATTGCCCCCAAAATGACCCAAATTACCCCGGTTTACGGTAATATTGTTTCAATCGAGAACACACTGTTTGTTCTTACCTGGTAGAAACCAGAAGAGTCCAACCCACAGGCCGAGTATAGAGGTTAGCCTAGTCATTTCCTCTATGTGCTGTGTAGATCTGTGGGCCATGTTTATGATATAGCTGCTCAAAGGATCGATTTACTACACGTTGAAGTACACGTACATGGTGAACCCGGAAATAAAGAACTTAATGATTTGAAACTTCACTGGCGCAACCTCGTCCTTCAGAATAGTCTGGTTCCCAGACAAAACAATCGGACTATTTCAGACGAATTATTAGGTACGGTAGCCGCCAATGTCACGTGACGAAAACGGGTAGAAACTGCTCGTTTCCGAAAATGCATAGCGCTCTATCAACCACGGTCTCGAAGCGCTTCGTATTATTACGCCTGTCATTGAGCCCACGAAACATTCCAAATACCATCCCAGCTCTCTGTGGCGTATACAGCCCGGATGCTGCCATTTCGGCACAAAGCAGCTAAAAAAACCACCGTCAATAACCATCTCTGCCCTCACAGGTACCCATTTACTCCTGGGTGGGGAGAAGCAATGAGTGACAAAGTGCTTTGCCCAAGGGGTAAAATGGTAGAGCTGTAATTTATTGTTCACATTATTATACTTGAAAATTACTAACTCGAATTGTAATCTGAGAACATACCTCTAATTTGTGTCACACTCGAGGCGATGAATTGACCCGTCGAATCAGATGGAGGAGGGTCTTCAATTGTAAAACACCAATATTTGCCGCTATCGTCAAGTGTCACCGAGTTAATAGTCATTGAATAGTTCCCCCCAGACTGATAGAAAACGTGACGGCCAGGATTGAAGTTATTGAAATACCTAGCCGTGTCGATGTCCATACCAAACTCGTATTGGAGGATTGTGTCCGCTGAGGCTACATCATTGACAGATACAAGGCTTTTTTCAATCTGAAGGAAAGTAAAGAGTTGTAGATCTGTGCAGGTAATAGTTGCATTGTGGCCTCGTATTACCCACGGCTCGCTGGTTACTGTAAGCGACACACAACCTGTGAAGGCGACAAGATATATTGTAAGAGAAAAAAAAATATTGATAAGAGCATCCTGTTTTTTTTATTGAGATGTTTCATTCGAAAGCACGGCTACACCAAACTACATGTTTAAAAACGCCATAATTGACAGAATTTGTTTTATTTTGTATTAATCATAAAATGTTATACGTAAAAACAAACAAAATTTGACCGTAAAAGTAACAAGTTGTTTTACAGTGAAGGAGATAAGTGTTTCCGCTTTGTTCGTGCAGTATGGCAATGAGGATGGAGCCCGAACTGACAGAAGCCAGGGTTTTGAAAACGGCCTAAGTTCCCGACGCACTGTCGTCTGCTGGACTCGCATTTGGTCTTAAATCCTAAACATTAGCTTGCACAGGCTTGTCAATCGAAGCAAGTCACCAGGCAGATTGTTCGAGGACAAAACGTCCTGAATGTTAGTCTTCAAATAGTGCTTAAAAAACAAACTTTCACTCAATATAAAACATTAGATTTTTCACATGTTGTTTGTTTGAGTTTATTAATTGACGCTTTAATGGTTTCTATTACAATTAGTTCTAGGTCTTAACGTAAATTTACCACACTAATACGATGCTGACCGTTGATTCTGGGAGCCACAACGTGGACGGGTTAAGGTTAACATAGTGTTACTGTTGGTGTGAGGGTTTGACCCACTTCTCCGATAGTTTAAAACTAAACTTTATTATTTCCACTTATTTAAATGAATGGCGCCTTTGCGAATGATGTTCCCTGGCTCAATAAGATGTACGCTTCATAGGTTTTATGTGCGTCTATTGCAATTGCTTTAAAAATGGCTAATTATCTATTGTTTTGCTTACCGCGTGAAATCAATATCAGCCAAACAAGTGTGTGCAGAAACGCGTGGGCCATGTGCGTGGAGACTTCCATTTCCGTATAATTATGTGATGCGAGATAGTTATAAGTTGCCTCTCGTGTGCAGTAATACTTCCTCGTTTTAGCTACCAACCCGGCATTGAGCATGGCTTGTATCGGGTGCTCTTTGTGTGAGGGCGTCCTAATACTCACCTTCGGCATATGTTTCTCTTCACACCGGCCGTAGTCGTTGCCAAAGATTGCATTTTTGACACTGCGCCCGCTAACGACACGATTTATAGTTCAGCTCCCTTGATCACGCAGTGGTCTTTGCAAATTTAATAGAGTATAATAATAAGGCGAGGTTTGACGCCTCTTAGATCCGACGCCTCATAGATCCGACGCCTCGTAGGTCCGACGACCCATCGGTCAGACGTCTTATATGTCACTATCCAGCACAATATGAGACCGAGGGACCCAAGTTAGTCGCGGCGTATCTATACACTCTCTAGACTATTGTTACCTAATGAACCCTTCCCAGGTCGTTATCAACTTCTGAGCGAAATCAAATCAAACGTTATAGAAAGAATCAAACGCCCAAACATATTTATGACGGAATAATTTGTACTTGTATTGCATTGTACATATTTGCCCATTGGCTATTCATTTATACTTATTAATTGATAAACTATCATCGTCGGAAATCAAGTCTAAAAATATCAATGTTAAAGCTAACTAGATTTAAAGCAAGTCAGTTATTCATTATTGTAGTACAACATGTAATAATACAGTATATACCATTTGCAAACATAAACAAGATTGAATTATTATGAAACATCTTATACTTGACTGGATACTTAAGTGAATAACAGTCTCCAGCATCCATCCATTTCCGAAAGTTAAAGCAAAAGCAAATGGTGTATACTACCTTTCATAGTATCATTATAGTGACGTATAACAATGTCGTTTAGTAATATAAATAAACATAGTAATGTTTTACTCGAAGAATTTTAGCAGAAACGCAGCATCACAGTAACATCAATTACAAAAGATCTTAAGCATAATAGGTACACTTATAACATTTATACTATAAAAATACACCGTTATTAATATTTCTTCTAAAATAAGCAATTCACTTTGTGCGCGCCACAGTAATGTATCGCAAAGTAACTTTGGCCACTACTTGTATTTTCAGAAATAATATGAAAACTGGGTTTTATGGGATATTCTATAAATTGCACTACAATTCCCCCCCCCCCCCCCCCCCCCCCAACCTGACCAAAGTTGCCCTTAATTTCTTTCAATGAGCACAACACAATACACTTTCGAAAACGTATGAATCAAATAATTGTGTCGATAGAGGGCGATCGTGGTGTTGAGGGAAAATCGATGTTTTAGCTCTATTCTTTATACAGTGGTGGCCAAAGTTATCCATAAATCTACATTTCTAAAAATATATTATTGTTGTAATCTTCTTATTCACAAATTAATGTTGTTTCAGTCAAAACTATATATTGGCTCAAACCGAAGCCCATTGTCAAAAATAACACGGGAAATCCAACACTATTGCAGAAATATATTTAAAAACATTCCTATTTTACGGTAATTTCTGAGAGTATTTTACAGTCTTCAAAAAGCTTTGCTTTTTCTTGGATTGTTTTCTTGTATCTGTGACAATGAGATTTTGTTTTACGCTTCCTTTTTGTTTAATTAGAAAGGCACATGAATTAAACGGATATTAATATAAAAAAATGGTAATATTTACACACTGGTTCTGTTAACGAAGTTCAAAAAACAGCGCACTGTACACAATGAATCTTTTCATATAATAACGTGACCATATCAACTATGTAGAAAAACAAACAAATACAGAAATGAATACTACAATGTGCACATGACTACAAATTACAATTTGATTGTCTGAAGGCCACCTGTAGATCTAAGGCACTTAACTCCGACTGATTACGCACTAGGCCTAACGGAATCTGTTTCGTTTCTGTCTGTAAGTAAAAGAAACAGAACAAATAATTAAAACGAGAAATCACTGATTGAGAATGGATTTAGTTTTAGTAATAACAAGTGGTTCTTGTTGCTAGGGGACTAATGCGTTGCTAGGGTTTATGCCTGGCAGGGATATATTTGGTTAAAGGTTCAATCGATTTTAAAGGGGCTTGTGAATGGGTGGGTTGTAAGTCAAGATTGGTTAAATGATGTAAGGTGTTTATCAAGGATCATGTCATCTTTACTCACTGGTGTCTTGCAAGACATCATTCCTTAATTGATTCCCCGCCCCGATCCCCAGTCGTATCTAACACCTCAGCAACCTGCTTTGAAACAATACAATGGAATCTGAGAAGCATGTTTATTTGAGAAAAACACACAATTAGAAAATAATGGGTCAGCATTTTGTTGCTTTTTTTTGTTTTCTGAGAGCTTGGCATTTTTCGTTTCGTTTTGTTTTGGTGAGAGCGCAGTGGTCTGGGTACCGGACATTAAACCCGTACGGGGTAGCGTCTGACATATCTAGACATGTTAAATTTATGCGAACCCGTGTGCTAGCCTGGACTAAGCTGCTGATTGGCCAATTGGGCTGCATGTTTTGTAACATAACAACGAGTAACGGAAGACGTGATATAACGATGGAAAGTGCTTACGGGATGGACAACATATCGAGGTTAAGATGCAGTTTTGTTTTGCATAATTAACCACTGAATCTGCTCGCATTATCATAGACGCTCGTCCAATGGGCGGATATTCAATAGACTACAGAGAGAGTAATGGAAGAAAGTCCTACTTACCTCGTTGTCAAGGAAACAACTGGAGAAAAAGACGAAGAAACCCTGGAAAAGAGAACATCCTTCTTTATTCAATGACAGAATGATAATAAAAACGTTGAAATTTGATACAATTTAGAGTTTGGTCATGACTTTAATAATAAAAATAATGAATTGAATGCTTTTAAAGTTCGACGAATAGGCCTACAATTCTCTAAACGGTAAACTATGAAGTTATCGATAGGTCTGTCAATGGAACTGCTGATGTATGAATTGATACATGTATACACTACAATCTGCCCCAGAGTGGATTCAATGGACGTTTCAATGTCACCGTCGATAATGTTCAAATACGATGTCGGTTGTCTCGCGATTGAAAAACGGTATTCGCGACTAGGACATAATGACATAATACTGTGCTTTACAGATCCGTACCTGCATGGTGTTTACGGTCAGGAATGCATTGGCTAAAAGCATGTTGGCAAGAGTAGAGAAGTATCCGAACACCCATAACAAACAAACAAACGGTTCGAGTACGACGACTGTTCGCAGTCCTGATCTGTAAAAACAAGGAGATTAGGGTACACACGTACGTAACATATTATACAAATATTGACTGCTTTGAGTGGTATAGTAAAACTAGCCTCCCGAGGTGATCCATGGAGCATTATATTTTCCCGAGGCGAAGCCGAGGGAAAATAGAATGCTCCATGGATCACCGAGGGAGGCTAGTTTTACTATACCGCGAAATAAAGCAGTCAATATTTGTTTTATAACACTTCACTCACACATTCTGCACAATTTAAGCTTCCTGAAAGTATAGTAATGACAAAAAATCTCCGAATTATACGTCTCTCGATCATACGTGTACTTTGTTGCCTTGATGAACGGGTGCGAAGGTGATAGAGCAATGTTTACGCAATGCACCGAAACACACGTCTGGGTTTCAGTCACGCTTTCGTTGCTATGCGCATAGTTCGTGTGTTGCTATGCGCATAGTCCTTTTTGCGTGGTATAGTCTTTTTGGATAGCGCAAGTAACAAATAGTAAAAATAGCAAGTGACACGTGCCGCGCTCTCGGCCAATCAAGACACAGAATCTGTTAGTGAGGTGTTATAATATACAAATATTGACTGCTTTGAGTGGTATAGTAAAACTAGCCTCCCGAGGTGATCCATGGAGCATTCTATTTCCCGAGGCGAAGCCGAGGGAAAATAGAATGCTCCATGGATCACTGAGGGAGGCTAGTTTTACTATACCGCGAAATAAAGCAGTCAATATTTGTTTTATAACACCTCACTCACAGATTCTGCACAATTTAAGTGTCCTGAAAGTATAGTAATGACAAAAAATTTCCGAATTATACGTCTCTCGATCATACGTGTACTTTGTTGCTGTGATGAACGGGTGCGAAGGTGATAGAGCAATGTTTACGCAATGCACCGAAACACACGTCTGGGTTTCAGTCACGCTTTCGTTGCTATGCGCATAGTTCGTGTGTTGCTATGCGCATAGTCCTTTTTGCGTGGTATAGTCTTTTTGGATAGCGCAAGTAAAAAATAGTAAAAATAGCAAATGACACGCGCCGCGCTCTCGGCCAATCAAGACACAGAATCTGTGAGTGAGGTGTTATAATAGGCATTATACAGATATTTATACAAATAAAGTCGAGTTCAGCGCGGCCATGGCACGCCATTTGGAACAGTGCCGTGGCACTATCGTGCCGAACGACGTCAGCTAGATCGACAGACTTTTGCGAGCAAGACGATGGTGTCATGCCGAACTCAATTTGTGGGTCCAAATCATCTAAACGCCCCGTTGTTGCCGTGCCAAAGAAGGACGTTAATCACCACGGCAGTGTTACAAGGAAGTCACTATAAGCCAGGGATGTAGTCGAGTCCATCACAAGTCCCTGCAAGTCCCTGTAAGTCCCTGCAAGTTCATCACCATTCCTTCAGTTTTAATTCAAATCACAAGCTATTCAAATCAGCTTTGACAAAAGCATTCCTTTGTCATTGTTCATCCAGTTACTTGTGACTGCCTTTATGAAGGGACTTGTGACTGGCTTCACGAAAGGACTTGTGAAAGGACTTGCAGGGACTCGACTACAACCCTGCTATAAGCTATCCCGTGCATCGGTTCTAGTATTTTTCAAGGCGCTTAGGTACTAACCCTGTTTTCCCTTAGTCTTGCTCTATGATTAAAATAATCCACAAGGTAAGTTTGTGAAGATAAAGATTAACGTTAATCGGATAAATGAACATGGTACCGCATACCTTTCGTTCCATACTTCACCTCTCTACCAACTAGGCTATTGGTGAGTTGGTTAGATGACAGCCATTCTGCATGGCAGTTCATTAATGTAGCCGAGTTGTCAATGTTCTTTCTCATGAATAAATATCATGGTCTCTACATGATTTCATTCTCACCTTATTTTGATGGTTTGTATGCTGTTGAGTTTTCTCTCATGCAATCCTGTCGACCAGGTCAAACGACATATTATCAATGTCTTGATCTGTAGAATATATAGAACACAAACACAAGTAGAACCATAATTGACCCTCAAGGCCAAAGCTTTAAATCCCAAGCCTTAAGACTAAGGTTTAACCCTCAAGCCTTAAGGTCAAGGACTTGACTATCAAGGCCAAGGCCAATAATTGGCCCTTGAGCCTTTAGGCTAAGACCAATGTTTAACTCTCAAACCTTAAAGCCAATGCTCTGACCATCAAGCCCTAAAGCTAATGGCCAAATCTCAAGCCTTAAGACTGAGGTTTAACCCTCAAGCCTCAAGGTCAAGGACTTGACTATCAAGGCCAAGGCCAACAATTGACCCTTGAGCCTTTAGGCTAAGGTTTAACCCTCAAGCCTTAAGGTCAGGGATTTGACTATCAAGGCCAAGGCCAGCAATAATTACCTTGAGCCTTTAAGCTAAGGCCAATGCTCTGACCATAAAGCCTTAAAGCTAATGACCAAGGCTTAACTTTAAATCGAGCATCAAGGCATTACACCACTGTTGGTCACGTGAGAGGGTTTAACAAAAAAAAAGGAAAAGGAGTCCGATTTTCAGAGGAGTCTGATTTTTATATAACACCGGCCTGGGATAAAAAGAAGACTAGTCTGGTCCCTTCTGCAAAGCAACAACTATTAGTACTTACTACAAGCATGTATACGATGGGGCCTATCAGTTCCCAGACGAAGACATCACCATTAGATAACCAGCAGCTAGTGGAGGAGAAAATAAATAAGATTGCGATGAAGAAGACTATAAGTGGATTTGGGTAAAGAGATTAAACATAGGGCATACTAAACTCGCCTCTCAACAAATAACCTACACCTGGTCGTAATAAAAATGGAGAAAATTCCCCATGGTGATTGGTGGTGGCAGTTTTTTAGTGTTATCACCTTACAAATAAATTGCCGCTAAAATGCTGTTACCACATTATCTGGATACAAGCATAATTGGTGTCCATTAAAAAAACAGCCAAAAGGTTGCCACCGCTCACGCTGCAATGCTATCACACATTACCTTTCCGTCTTCGTTGCGTTATCATAGAGACCCACTGCAACTGAAGTCAGAACACCAATGGTTGCACAGCCTGCAATATATAATATGACAACGAAATGGTTCCTCATGTGGTCGCTTTTTGTGGTCTTCGAGCAAGAAATTCTAATGGACCTCTGACTTTGTTTCAATCGATTGATAGAGCATCTTTAAATCCCAATTGCGTCCAATGTTCACAGTACCACAACCCAGTGCACAGTTTCCACGGTTTTACACACTGGCCCCCAAAACTCTATAATAGGCTATAGCAAGACATGGGGGGGGGGGGGTGCAAATCGTTATTTGGCCCGCCTAGAACATTTTCGACTAGTCTGCACCCTAAGACGTATAAATGAACACGATCCAATTTGTTGCCTTACCCTCATTACCTGGCAGCCATTGGTGACAACGAATTCCCGTAAAATTTACGATCACCGTCCTCTCACCGCCAATTTCCGGTCACCGTAAATTGGCGGTAATGAAAACAAACTTACTGTCAATTTACGGTAACCATAAATATTGGCGGGAATGAAAAATCCCCCTAACGCCATTACCGCCAGTTTACGGTGACCGTTAATTATACGATAATCCTTTGCCACCCACGGATGCCAGGTAATTTACCGTAAATTGTACAGTATTATTTGTTTACAGTGCTATTTTTAGCCTATATATATTTTTTAGGTGTAACTTATGATAGATAATAATAATAATAATTGTTGATGATAGCATACCCCAGCCCGCCAGTAACAATGCCAGTGGTCGGATCCGAGAGGTTGCTACATTCTCATCGTGTGACGTCAGGTAAAAGAGGGCGCCTGCTACAGCCATCCAAATGAAAGTGGCTTGCAAAAAAAAGTGAAACAAGATGGCGGCGGTGGTGCAAGTCGACTGCGGAAAACAAATTATTTATAACAAAAACAAAGAATCACATATTTATGCATCTAAAGTTCCAAAGTTTTTTCTAACACTGACTTTATTTGTTGTCTACTGTCGATGTTTGTCTCATTTTGTTCACAACAAACAGCTCAAAATTTGGTAGTAAACAAAAGACTCAGACGATACTCAACTATAAGGGAATTAATCATGAAGATTTCTTTTCTCACCGAGTTTTCATCGTCCTGGAAAAAGAACAGCAGGAATAACGCCACCTGCGCCACCGATATACTCGCATGGTATGTAGACAAAGCAGGCTTTCAATGAAATAAGTGCAATGCAGAAAAGCATATATTAAATTCAAGGGAATATAAAACCATTTCCAAACATACAAGAAAAACTACCCAATTTCTATGAAATACCTAAGTTATTAGACTGTAAGTGTTGGTGAATGACAGCCTTTTATCCTGTAACATTATGGCACCTGCAGGCCCGTACGCAGGATTTTTTATGGGGGGGTGCGAATTTGTACTGATGGGACCAAAAATGAAACCAAAACATTTCTGGCCAGTATCGTTATTTTTACATCAAAATACCATTATTTACCCCGGAAAATGTGGACCTTTTGGTAATTTGGGGGGCGAATTTGTACTGATGGGACCAAAAATAGGACAAAATTTTTTCGTGTGCCTGCAGTACAGTTATTTATACATCAAAATACCATTATTCATCCAGAAAATGTGGACCTTTTAGTAATTTGGGGGGGTGCGTACGCACCCGTCGCAACCCCCCCCCCCCCCCCCCCCCCCCCCCCCCCCCCCCCCCCCCCCTGCGTACGGGCCTGACCTGGTGTGCCGTCATTTTTAAAGAAAAGTGGTATATTTTTCAAACAATTGTTAAGACTGGTTGGCCAATCAGCGTTTTAAAAAAACTGGCTTCTTTTAAATACTATGAACTGGTAAATAATAAAATAATAAGAATGGATTTGTTTATAGCGCTCGTATCAACCAGAACTGTGTACTCAATGTGCTGTGTCATTATAATAATGTCACCCGTGTCGTGGATATACTGGCTTGTTAGACTAAAACTCGTCATTACCTACATAATAACTCGTCATTACGAACACAATGATATTAGACATAATGTTTGTCCATTATCAAACACAACAGCACTGCGCTTATCAACCTGGAACAAATTTGAAACTAATGGAACTAATTAGTGTCAGAAAATGGACTCTAAAGATCAGGCTGCGGCATTGTACGGTGCCGTCAATAAGCCACACTGGAAGTGCACTCACAATGTAGCATAATTGTTAATGCAAATGTGAACAAAACATATCGAGTACAGTACTCGATATGTTTTGTTCACATTCACATTAACATTTGGGGTCTGCATTATACATAGGCTAAAAGCTTCGAAACACGCATAGGCCTATACCAGCGATTTCCTCAAAGGGTTAGATTTATAACATATCACATAAAATCCAGATTTAAAAAAATACAACCATAACAATTCTTTTTTTGGGAATGTAGTGCCAAAATTACCCCTGGGTGCCAAAGTTACCCCTGGGTACCAAAGTTACCCCGTTTTACGGTGGGTATCAAACCACAATGCAAATAGTTGACAATATCCACGAATATAAGGGCCTGATACTTTTTTTAATTAATAATAATCCATAAAACAAACTGTTTAACATAATGTATTCGTTCAACTATCATCCTTGGAAACCATATCTCGAAACGTAATCAAATGGGATATGCACCATTGCTGGGTTTATGATTAATCGGATATTTTCGACAGCTGCGGAGCCGTTTAAATAGGTAATAACAGTGCGAGAACCCGGTTGTTACTGCGTGGTAATGACCGGGTTGGGGGATGACCGCTGGTAATGGATCGAGCCGAAGGCGAGGTCCATTACCAGCGGTCATTCCCCAACCCGGTCATTACCACGCAGTAATAACCGGGTTCTCGCACTGTTATTACCTTTAATAAATACCTTTTTAACGAGAAAAATGGTGAAAATACTCCGAATTTCGCGACTTCGCGGCTTCTTCTAGGCCGTTTTACAAACGCAGCTTCGTTTTCGTATTTTGGCTTCGTTCATGTAGTTTAGCAGTGGTACAGTTGTTTTCCTAGTTCCGGATTTTTTCTAGTTCCAGATCGCTTCAAATAAAAACCTACCTTGTTATGGCTTGGTCTCCAATACTATTTGTTTAGATGAAGTGCATTTGGAAAAGAAACATACAAGCTTCTTGATACATAAGTAAAAATAAGTCGAAGTAAAAGTCTCAAATCTGCCAAAGACTGAACGTTCATTTTTTCCTAGTTCCGGATAGCCCGTAAAATACATGCATCAACAGCACGCGCGCAAGCGATTTCATATGACGTGTTCTAATGGACCATGGAGTTTATTCCTCCACGTCGGTGGGACAAAGTTTATCGGCTCGTTGCCGCGCGCAACACACGTACACGGACAAAACATTTCAAAACATTTTCTTGCAAGTCCTCTTTTAAAACTTTATTGGAAGTTAAAGTATTTGACATTTATTTTAAACTGTATTTATATAAATTAATGAATACTTTATCAGAAATATAGGCTTGATTCGGGTTGGTTCTAGCGTGATAATTTTTCATGTACGAAGCAGTTTTTTACTCGATCCGGAATTGGTTAAGGCTGATCCACAACTAGAAAAAGGGATGTCGGTATATATATTTGACGTCGTACAGTATGTATTTTCAAATAAAGAAGAGCATAAATATCGAAACAAAAACTGTAGTTTCTCCATCACTCAAGGTAAACTACTAAATCTATTGCGTTTAAATTTCGAGGATTAGACTTGCCGAAAACAGCCTGAATATTTTTTGCGATCCGGAACTATAGGAAAACGTCTGTAATGTGGCCAGAGTGCAGCCCAAAGCCGGGGTTTAGAAAACGGCCCTTGGAAAACCCATGATGTTACTACATATAATGACCGGCACGTGATCGAGTCTCGGCCAATCAGAAGCCTTCAACTCTCCTAGGTATTTATTAATTGACCATAAACTATTATTGGTATGCCGAATACAGTTAGAATTTCACGTGTATAAAGAGTTAGGTTTTCATTTCGGGTACGTGGTGTGGCGGAACGGATTTGGTTATTTGTTTTCATGGTGCAACTGATATCATCCATATGGAAGGCTTAATAAGCAGAGTTTAAAGTCGTCTGATAACCAAGCGAGTCGCCCATTCGTTTCCTTATCTCGTATTATCACCAACTGCCTCGGCATTTGTGTTTCCGCAGAACTTGCTTAAGAAGATGAAGGCGTTGTGTTTGATGCTACTAATGCGTCTCTGCTCGGCCCAGTGGGACCCTCACACGGTGAACAACAAACAGGTCTTAGTTCACCTGTTTGAATGGAAATGGACCGACATTGCAGTCGAGTGCGAAAGGTAGGTGTGGGGCAAATCGGGCTCGTCATGTAAGAATTAAAGTGTGGGTTTTCGTGAACTTGTGAAAGTCTTTTATAAAGTTTGAACTGTTGAATTGGATGGTGACAGACGACTCTTTTAGCATTCTAGCCCCATTTTTAATATATATATATATTTTGTATTATATACTCGCGAATAAAGCCCGTGGCTGGAACGTCGAGTAAGTTTTTTTGTTTTTTAGAAACAATTTCTGCTCTGCTCGCACACCCAACCTAATTCGTTAGCAATTTAATCATGGAGACGGTACGCAATAAATTTGGCTTAATCGCAATAGGACATCAAACGAATTTATAACGTAGTTTCCGTATACATTTACTTTTTATTTTTGCCTCTGAGAAAGATGTTGCAGAACAATCAAAACGTTTTATTTCAGCTAATTTTGTTAAGTTATATATTTCATGTCAATCAAGTTCGTTGGCAGCTTGTATAGAAGTCTAATTCATTTTCAGGTACTTTTTACCAGTTTCTTCTCTGAAAAGAAAAACTCTCCTTTTTGTTAATGCAAATCGCCCATCACAAGGTCAAAGGTCACTCGATTTGTGGGCTACAGAGGAAAGTGTGGAAGAACCAGCCCCTCACACTAAAACAAGACAATCTGATCTCTTTACAGCACGAATAGGGTTGGGATGGGTAACTAGTCCACAGCATAATGCCTCTACCCATATTGTGTCCGTATCATAGCCCAGGCCGGGCTTGAACCCCCAACCTGTAGAAATAACCGCAGGCCACGAATTCAATGCTCTAAACCACTAAACCACGGCACTTTTACTGACACATAAAAAGTGAGAAACCTGTACCCACAGATACCTAGGACCTCATGGGTTTGGTGGAGTTCAGATTTCACCTCCTAGCGAGCACCGTGTCATCGGCAGCCCCTGGCGGCCGTGGTGGGAGCGATATCAACCGGTCAGTTACAAGCTGGTGAGTCGCTCGGGTACGGAGAGGGAACTCGGGGATATGATACGGAGATGTCAACGGGCCGGCGTCACGATCTACGCAGATGCCGTCATCAACCACATGGCGAGGGGAGGTAGGTCGGAAACTATTCCAAATGTGCTTTCGTATTGTTTAATGGTCAAAGGAAACCATACAGGAATAGCGCTTATAAATTTACCTCAAAACTTGCGAGATTAGACGTAGTAGTAATAGCCCAGGTTGGGTTCGAACCCACAACCTACAGAATTACCCACGGACCATGAATTCAACGCTCCAGACCACGAGATCTCGGCATTTCCACAAGACTTGTTTTTCAGCAACGACAGGAAGCTGAAGTAAACGTGAGCTCCGAGATAAAACTGTTAATTTGACTCTCTGATTGACTTTAATTTGCAGATTCTGGTTATGGAATAGCTGGGAGTTGGTTCGACGTTAACACGTTGGATTACCCAGCTGTACCTTATAACAGCACAGACTTCGGTCAAACCAACAACAAATGCCAGTCTGCCAGCGGTAGCGTGGATGATCCTGAGAATGCCAACCAGGTCCGCGATTGTAATTTGTTGGGTCTCCCCGATCTAGACACATCCAGAGATGACGTCAGGACCAAGATTTCTGACTACTTGAATCGTCTCATCGAATTGGGTGTGGCCGGGTTCCGCGTGGACGCTGCAAAGTACATCTGGCCCGAGGATCTTGGCGAGATTCTTGGGAGACTAAAGAACCTGAGCACTGTGTATTATCCCAGCGGAAGTCGTCCCTTCATATACCAGGAGGTTATCGACAGAAGCGGGGCTGGAATCAGACAAGACATGGGAGAGGCCGAGTACGTATCGTTTGGTAGGGTGACTGAGTTTAAATACGGATTGAAACTTGGAGAGGCAGTGAGGGGTGCTGCAAATCTGAGCAACATCGATACATTGATGAGGTCGGTGTCGGAAGGGATGCTCGGTGATTCCTTCGCCTTGGTGTTTGTGGATAACCATGACAACCAGCGTGGACATGGTGGAGGAAAGAACATCATCACCTTCAAGAAACCTGAAGCCTATAAGATATGTAACGTCTTCATGCTGGCCTACCCCTACGGCTTAACAAGGGTCATGAGCAGTTATGACTTTGATAACACTGAAGCGAGTCCACCTGCCGATGCTAATGGAAACACCATGTCTGTGAGCGTAAACAAACACGGTACATGCGGGAGAGGTTGGGTGTGTGAACACCGGTGGCGAGCCATTAAAAACATGGTGGAGTTCCGCAACGTCGCGGCCGGCCAGCCTCTCAGAAACTGGTGGAGTGACGGTAGACAGCAGATTGCATTCGGTCGAGGCGACAGAGCCTTCGTCGTCATCAACAACGATGACCAACGACTCTCGCAGACACTGCGCACAGGTTTACCCACGGGAGAATATTGCAATGTTATATTAGGGGACTTCGGGGCTTCGACTGGAAGGTGCAGTGGACCAACCGTTCGAGTTGACGAGTTAGGTTACGCTAACTTTAGTATTGACGCTAGCGCGGACCCCATGGTTGCTATTCATGTGGGGGCCAGGATCGACCAGTCCAATGTTGGCAAATCCGATGAGTATTAACATGGGTTTAATATTGTTTTTGTTTTTACGAGACCAACCATTGGATGTGTATGCGGGAAACGAATGATACACACAATATTATTTTGAAATGTTGCATTTTCATTACTTTTAAACATAACATAATTTCGATTGGTGGGCATACGTGTATTTTTATTGGATGCAGATTTCAATTTATTTGCATATATGTTTGCATTGTCGGTGTATGTTACCGTAGAAAAGTAAATTAGAGTTACTGCGCATGCTTAAAATATTATAGTTATTATATTATCGTATAATACGATAGGTATTAAGCTTTAAAGGAAATACAAATTGAAACTCACTGCTTGTATGTGTAAGCCAACAGGATTACGCAGATGGATGCAAATGATATGACGAGACTGAAAGGTGTAAGGAGGTTTATACTGGGAGAGCTGATCATCTCCATCTGCAATCATAAAATCATAACCAGAACAAAATAGTTACTTATTGCTTAAGGCACGAGTAAGTGTGGATTCGTAATCGCGCCGAGTGAGTTCGTAAATTACGAATCCACTATAAATTAGGCTAGGCTCTTACCGCTGTCTGTGACACAGCTGAAAATACGCGTCTGGAAATGCTTGTATTTATTGTACACACACACCTCTTCGGGTAAGATTTACTTGATATTCAATAAAGAAATACATGTACGAACGTGATAAAATCCTTTAGAAAAAATAAGAAAAAACTCAGCGCACCTTATTTGGTTGAAGAACCAAAGCGTAGTTTCCTAGAAAAACACAGTTACAGATGACGTCATCGTTTGTGATGCTAACCATTTGACAACCTTTGATATGCCATAGCCTGCAATAACATATACAATATATAGATATAATATTCATCATGTGGCCCTATACATAACAACTAAATCATATAATCATTATACAAAATTTAAATTCGATAGACAATGTCGGATTTTTGAATTTTGGAATGTACTTCTTTGGTTGAAAAGTTACATGCATTTTAATGGTACGATACATCATCGGTAATTGCTTGAATTATCATGAATGGGTAGATTTAGGAGTTGTATTTTATAGTGTTTTTTTAAATTGAACCAAATTTACCCAACTGTGAGTAAATTGTAATCAACCGTTGGTTACTAGGTAAACAACACAACAAAAATGGTTAACACAATTCCCCAACGTTGGGTAAAATGTACCCAATATTGGTCAAATTGAAAACGAATTCACAATATTGGTTACAATTGTAACCAATTACAGTGTTAACCAACCAAATATAAATACATGTTTTGAGAGTGTACGAACTTGATAGAGAAATCACAATTTGGTATTATTTTGTATGCTTCAAGCCTCTAACGCAAACTAAAGATAGGCTTACTTCTCAAATTCTTCGACTATTTATAATATCTTTGCTTTTACATGTACCATACACTAGTTTATTGTGGGTGTGTATGTTATGTGTAGCACGAGTCTAGTTAGATATCGATATAATAATGCGTAAGCATGGCAACCTGTTGAATATTATTATATTTTGTTCAATGGCGGCCTTGCGTTCAACCAACTACACAATAGTCACCGAGGTGCAGTGACATGGTTGTATGCGTGTGCGTGAGTTAGTCTTGCATACGCACTGTGGACCTCCGAACTATAGGTCCACACGATGCGGGAAGAGGTTACGGTTTGTGGACTTGCCCAGGTCCACAATCCGTTTTTCAGTTTCCGAAAAAGAGCGCTAGAGGAAAAACGGGTTAGGGTTATATATAGAAAAGATAGAAGGAACAGCTGAGAGGCTCAGAATCAAAATTTGAGGGTAAATTTGTTTTGGGGAAGCGAAAAAAATGAGTATTTAGTCAACGTTTTTTAACTATACACGAAGACAAAGGAATGTCCACAGTCATAATAGGTAAAGCTGCGTGTACTCACACACATAATGTACACGTCCTTCCAACTGTGGTAGAACCGTGAAAATGGCTTTCTGCCTAGCTGTCGTGCTCGGGTGCTCGCGTACCAAGCCATCATTGTTAGCTATTTTCACAATAGAAGGCCCCGCCCTAAACCGATTATAGTATTATCCCGCCTCCGTGTAAAGTGACTTATCGGCGTTGCCCATAAGTCGTATCAATATTTAAATACGAAAAGAAATTTCATGCGATTTTTCACTTATGTTTATGTTTGTGTTTTTACAGGTGGAAAAACCCGTTATTTTATGGTATTTTTTACAGTGTTGTATATATACATTAAACAGCCACTTATTTGCGCGTGCTTATAGGGCACGTTCAATAGCGCAATGCACATGTACATGTGCGCCATACCGGCCGCGTATCTTCACTGTTGAATGTACGAGATTTCCATGCAATGCGTATAAGATGACGGAAAGCGAGTGAGTAAACGAACAACTTTTTCTCCAAGATTTGTTTTCTGAAAGGTTTGTAGCCTGTAATATCACAGAGATAAATAACTTCAATTTGGCCAAACAATGTGCAACTAGGAACGACGGGAAGTGCGTTTCTTTTCACTGCCATGTCTGTTTATGGCCCTGTCACACCAGACCATTTTAGGCCAACGCGTGAGTAACGTGTTGTAATTTTGGCAACACGCTGGCAAACGCTGACCAACGCTAGGCCAGCGTTAGCAACACGCTGAGCGCGTTACTCACGCGCTGAGACATGCTGTCACACGCTGAGGAAAACATATTTTTTTCAACATACTGTAACGAAACGCGTTGTCTGGGGTCGACACACACACAGGAAGGAAACTGACACAAGTATTCTGTGGTTTCGGTGATTCTAAGGTCGTTTTAATGCACTCCTTCTCTGGTCACAAACACTGACATGACGCTTACCGCTATCGCGCGGCCCTGGAACTGGTCTAAACCGGTTCGGCGTATGCGATATCCAGAACGGGTTTCCCTGGCGTACCGTCAGGGGATTACACCTTGGAATCGCTCTAGTGCCCTCTATCGACCAACCGGCACAAACGTTACAATACATACAATTTCCAGCGTTTGCCAGCGTGTGACTGTACACGCTGGCGGAGCGTTGGAGGTTTGTTACTCACGCGTCGAAAACGCTAGACGATCGTTATCAACCCGCTACTCACACGCTGGCGCACGCTGGCGTACGCTGGCGTACTCTGTCGACACGCTGGTTATGGCCCTGTCACCCCAGAACGTTTTAGGCCAATGCATGAGTAGCGCGTTAAAAAATAGTTGATACGCTGGCAATCGCTGAACTTTCACAGAAAAAGTCAAGTGGAACCGTGATTTCAGCGTGTCTATACAGGTTGATAACGGGTTCATAGCGTATGTCAGCGCGTGAGTATCGTGTGAGGAACGCGCTCAGCGTGTGAGGAACGTATCACTGATTTATAGTAAAAATACGACAGCGGGTCGCCAGCGTGTGAGTAGTGGGTTAGTAACGATCGTCTAGCGCGTTCGACGCATGATTAACGACCACCCTGCGCGCCGCCAGCGTGTGCAGGCACACGTTGGCAAACGCTGAAAATGTTAGGTATGTTGAAAAATGTATTTTTGCCTCGGCGTGTGACAGCGTGTTCCAGCGTGTGGGTAACGCGCTTAGCGTGTTGCGAACGCTGGCCTAGCGTTGGTCAACGTTTACCAGCGTGTTACCGAAATTCCAACACGTTGGCCTAAAACGTTCTAGTGTGACAGGGCCATTACGTTTCGTTTACCGATTCGGTACGTACGTGTTCTTTCAATAAATTATAGGAGGGCCACATCGCGCAACACCGACGCTGTTACGCGCCGATGTACTTATACAATTCATTCAATGCACTTAAAAGAGTACAAAGAGTACACGTTTGAAAGCGCCTTTAATTGTTGGTCTTCGCTAATTAATGTGATAGCGTCTGCAATGTACGCTATACATGTACATGTACCATGTTTTCTGTGGAATATCCACATTACTGTCAGCATACAATGCTTCAGCTGCGCGATTTACTCATGCACACACAACCTTCAAGGGTGAATACATTAATTATTAGCATTAGCTGTCGTAAATATTACAATTATTATTATTTAGTATACACAAAGATACAAAATGAGACACTTTAAAGGTAGGATACAGCGTTTGCAGATATCAAAATTCTTTACTACAAAATTTAAAGGAACTCGATATTTGTCGTTTTGCATTTCTAGATTAAGTTAAAGGTTTACTTTTGTACTATAAATATTCGTGTTTTGAAAAGGAGGGTAACATATTTAACGATTATGCGTGATAAAGTCATTTTGAGATTATCTGTTCTTAAGGTGTCAAACGTTAATTTGGAAAAATTCAACATCATGTTCCAAATACGTTAGTAGGAAATATTCTGTATACTGTCTTCATAGATTATGTTTAAATTATGAATAAAATAATTGCCCCCATCCAACAAAGTCCAACATTAGGGCGACCACAACTGCCGGTAAGCACTGAAATATCTGCCATCGCGCGTCATGGCCGGGGTTCGTTGCTTTTTAAGTAAGGCAGTTTTATTTACCCACTGTGATTCTACCAAATGCCCTAGGCGTAGGCGTATTTCCCTGGCAATACAGAGGACACAATAATGGACTTGTGATTTATCTTACAACTTTGACATTTTCCCACACGTGTCTGCCTTTAACGGTCATGGTAGGCTAAACACACGAAATCTTTCACGATAAGTGCATAATAGAAACCCAAGGATAACCAGAAAAAGTACAAGTAACTGTTTCCTTTGTACTGCAACGGTTCACACCATTCACTACACTCCTATGGTATACTGTCCCTGAAAAGGCGAAAATAACAGATTCTGATCCCTGAAACTCTAGGGTTGAGGCAGTAGGCTACCTTTGCTACTTTGTAATAGGCTACTACAGTTAGTTGGTGAACAATTATTTAGAATTGATAAATGGAATTTGTACACGTAAAACCTTTTATACAAAAACACTGATATTGCAGTACCGTAAACGCGGTGTTTATGTTTTAAACACATATAAATCAGGTTATAGGTAAAGGTGTTTACCACCCAAATTGACTTGTCGCGCACAAGCACCGTTTCGATGGGAAAACATAATCTTAGATTAACTTAATTAATTATAACAAATAACTTAAGAATAAGAAATCCCCTGCATTTCCATGCTTAAGAATGACCTAATTATAGCACTAAGGCGGGCCCCGGACCCCACGCCAAAAGGGCTATAGCTTTGCGCAAAGCACTCGTAACAAACCTAACTTTGATAGGTGAGCGATTTACTGTGTTGTGCATTTTTAATAAATGTTTTTAATACTTAATAATTTATATTAAAAAATATATATATGAAATATATAGTCTTTAAGTCACTCTTCCCAAAGAAGAAGTAATAGTTTCCCAAAATGGCTCAGATTGCACCCCAGAGCATCATGGGACCCCACAGCACCCTTTGAGCGGGCCCGGCACAACGCCGAAGTGGCTTTGCGCTTCGCGCTCGCCATCATTGTCTTTAAAATCCCAGCACCCCCCTGACAAAATGTGTTCCCGGGGGCCTGGTACAACCCCCAAATCTACCAATTTATGATAATTCAAGCAATTACCAATGGTGTATCCTACTTTTAATGAGCAGCATCGACGCTAACCACCACCCTTAATTAAATTTCATCTTCATCCAGAACAGTTTATGTGTAATTTAGGCAAATACCAAAATGTTGTTTTGGTCATCTTAGTTGTTCTTGTTCAGCACATTAATTAATGTATATCAATCTTAAATTACCCTAATTCCTTCAAACACAAAGACGAATGCAAATTTAACTCACAGTTCATCACCTGGTCGGTGAGCACACACGATGTTTTCCTTGCAGAGAAAAATGTAGGAAGTTTAAAATGAAAACAAAATCTTTCGCTACAGCCTTGTGATCGTTTGCACTGGTCTTTATGTTTTCTTCTTTGTTTCTGCTAATGTTCGGACCATGTCCAATTAAAAACTAAACAAATGTTTTCAAGAAACAAAAGCTTACAATTATCAGGGGGTCATTATAAAATTTACCAAAACAAAATGTTGTTCTCTTCATTTTGTTCAGAGGTCCTTTTCTTGTTCTGTTTTATATGTATATTTCTTCTAATCGTTTCTATATATCTGAAGTTTATTTAATTTTCAATGATTACTAACGGTACTGCTAGGTACAGTATCTCGCCGTGCACGTTTGGCTGTGGTTGCACCATTTTACACACTTTTCAATATTTATTTGGCGGGCATTCAGTTATACTGACTATACGGGCAGCCATCTTTTTGTTCAAATTCGCACTACTTAAAGATATATAACGCAGAATAAGTGTGAAAATTAATTATCTTCAAAATATCTGCCTGTATATAGGCACATACGAAATCAGAAAGCACATACCATAGAAACGAATTTGAATGAGAACATTTTAAAACATGTTTGCCAATTGATGAAAATGAATGGTGACCCGCCTGCGAATTCCCCCCCCCCCCCCCTCCCCTCCCCCCTTCCCCCCTCCCCCCTCCCAAACGACATCGCTATTAGACTGGTTTTTTTATAGCGCATCTAATTGGTTGTTCAACCAACGTCATCTATTCATCCATGTGTCTCATTGCATGACGTGTACTAGGGTCAAAAAAGCCCAGAGTTCTAGTGTCCAAAAGGGTTAGGGTTATGGGTTGGGGTCAATAAGTTGAGAGTCCTAGGGTCAATAAAACCCAGAGTCCTAGGGTCAATAAGTTAAGAATCCTAGGGTCAATAAATTGAGAGTAAAATTTACTACCATGACGTAACAGATAGCCAATCAGATGCGCTAAAAACCAGTTCTGTGGCGATGTCGTTCGGGGAAAAATAAATCGCGACCCGCCTCTTGCTGCTGGCTATTACCAAATTTAATGATCTTTGCGACCTCATGAATTTGAATGATCTTATTTTGGCCAGTGAATGCTAACTGCTTAAATTGAATTACTCCTTTTGGCTGTTGAATGCTGATGCAACGGTGCATTATTTTTTAACTGAAATTGAATGAGCCGGGTATTAAATTTATTTAATTTATGTTTAAATTCGCCGGGAAAACCTATATTATTTTTTATTAAAATGCTTTAGGCATCAACTAACGTTAACGTTTACATCGTTTAGCAAGCTTACAGTAATTATTGCCGCCTACGACATGTACTACGTTAACAATAACATTAACAGCTAAAAGTTAAATGTAGGAAGTTAACCAGTTCGCGCCTGGACTATTTTAAAATCAACGAGCCGACGCGCGGGATTATTTTTAACGAAACTCGATTCGAGGCGGGTTCAGGCCGATAGTACCGGGAAGCACACCCATACATACTGGCCTTGCTCGCTGCTGACAGGGATAACTGACCTTGCTCGTGGTGTGTTTATGCGCCATCCGTTTTGAATTTGGGGAAAACTTTGCGTTTATATACGTCATCCGGCGCGAACTGGTTAACGTTAGGCCTATAGCTTACCGGACACGAAATGTTCACTGCAAAGCCGTGAGTGAATGCCTGGGGTCCAGCCCTGACAATTCACTGCTGCAACCCGCCGTATTTTTCTGTGTAAATCCTTGGGGAAACGATAACAGGAAATTTCAGGCTTTCCTGCAAAAAAAATCATGCGCCCAATCAGAGCCTCCGTTACAAACAGACCAAGGCCATTTCCCAAACCCTGGCTTTAGATCTGTCTCCGGCTACAGCCTATTGCTAAACTGTATGAATGAAGCCTGAGACGAACACAAAGCTGGGGTTCGAAAAACAGCCAAAGGCATGCGAACTAGCGCGCATTTTTATTGGTCCATTCGCTTGGACATCTGAGGTGTTCTCACAAATGTTCATCCTCTCACGTAAATTGTTTAATTAATAAGAAAAATTTTAAAAACTAACGTACAGAACGTGAAATAAAGCTTTGTTATTATATATTATACAGAATAAGAAACATAAAAGACTGAAAAGCTACGTAAACGCTAATAAAATAAGGAATAAAGGTAGAAATTGTCCTTTTACCAGGGGTGGTCGTTCATATCATGTATTGGCTAACTTGTTTAATGACAATTCAAGAGCCCGTTAAACGCTGCGTGGCTCAGGATGGCGGCATCCATTGTCCAAGCGAAGGGACCAATAGAAATGCGCGTTGGTTCGCATGCCTTTGGCTGTTTTTCGAACGCCAGCTTTGTCTTCGTTCGGGCTACATTCATACAGTTTAGCAATAGGCACTGACCTCTACACCTGGACGGATCATTGTCCATATTCTGCTGTGCTAACACTTGAAGTCGGCGCGAACTGGAAGTGCAACATGGCGGACCCGAGACGTCACTGCTGTGAGCCAATGAAATGTCCAGGTGTAGAGGTCAGTGGATTTACTCTGTACATTTTGTATTTATAAACATTACGTAATACGTATCGTACCAACACCTGGACATTTCATTGGCTCACAGAGTGACGTCGTGGGTCCGCCATGTTGCACTTCTCCACATGCCGACTTCAAAATGAAACAATGATGATCTGTCCATGTATAGAATATAATAATTTCTGGAGACCTGGTTGGCTTGTTGAAATAGCAACAGAAAACATTGACTGAGTGATAACAAAAATACACAGTCAATGACAGACCAGAAGGCGAAGTAAAAATGGCCAGCATCGTATTCATATACTTTTTGAGATATTCTTCCTCGCGTTAACAATATAGGATATGAATACGATAATGATCTCTTTTTGCTTGTGCATTACCCGCCGGTATTTCATTGATCGCATTATTTGTTTATCACACACAGTCACTAGGAAGAATGCTACACTATATGTTTTCTCTTGACAGACAGTCGTGGTATTACTGCACCATACAGCTTTCACCCAATCTGTAGGAATAAATGAAACCAGGTTCAGCATGGGGGTGTGTGGCATTCATGGTGTGATGGTCAATGTTCACTTTGCCAGGACTTTACTCTCCAATTAGTTTAACTAGAGTGAGATAATCATTATTTATATGCTTTGTAAGCATTTGGTGACTTTCAAGATGAACGGTAGACTTTAATGATTACATTTAATCAATAATTCAGACAACAGCCAAACTAAATGTTAACAACAAGTTTGTTGACCTCTAGCACCCTTTACGATTGGTTTCCATGACAACTAAGAATATTATCTAAAACACCTACTCGTGAAAATTGATTGTTTCAAGTTTGTGTAAAAAATCTGTCAAGATGTGCCAAAGAATCTGAGAAAACGCAGTTGAGAACAATCAGAGGGGGTTCTAATGACTGCCTCTTAAGAGTGTGTATCCTTACAAATTCACTGTTAACATATTTTTTTCCTTTTGGGTATGCCAAGGATGGCGGTGGGTTCTGGGAGAGGGGAGGTGCACTTGGACCCCATCCGCGGTAGTATGATCCTGAATAGTCGACTAGTCCAACAATCTTTGACGAGCTTGCGTTTATAAACAGGGGCCAATTTCATGGAGCTGCTAAGCACAACAAAATTGCTTAGCATGAAAATTCTTCTTTCGTCAAAAATAGGGTTTCAAACCAAATTTTCAGGTGTTGGTGTAGATTGTCTGTGACTGGTATTCAGCTGGTTTTTGCTTAGCAAGAAAAGCACTGGTGATCTGTTTACTGAGCAAGACTTGTTTGTGCTAAACAATTTGTTTGTGCTTAGCAGCTAAACATTTGTGTGGTGCTTTGTTTTATGGGTTTTTTATCCTGCGGTGCTGTCATGGATTTTGTTATGCGTCATGGAGCTGTTTTATGCTGGTTTTCAGTTGTTAATAGTTATAATATTTAATATTATTTTGTAAGCAATGAACTATATACGCACATGTACACACAATTTGTATGTGCTTATTTTTGGTTGTTTATGCCAGTTGTGGTATTTGAAGCGTCTTTTTTAAAGCTTGGTTTTACTGTATTATGCTGAATAATTGGTGGTGTTTTTCTTAATTATTCCATTTGTTTACACCAGGGCTGCGTTTCACTCAAGCAAACAATGCAGATGTTTTCAATTTTATTGTGCACAACTAATTGAAAACTGTTCGCGTAGATGAGTGGAACCAACCCAAGAAAACGAATTTTATGGCTACTGTAATTTACATAACTACTAAAGGTGAATCTAAATCTGAAATAATAAAACAAAACGACAAACTATAGTTTACCGAAGTTCTCTATTAATTGAACAATTATTGACAGATTTGCAAAGTCAAATACAAAACGTATTGTGGAAACCATTTAATTTACGTTACAATCACGACCAAGTACAACCTATATGTGCGAAAGCGATTTCGATACGAATTTAACGTCACAAAGCCGAAGGCGAGGGTAATTATCAGCACCCAGACTCCAAGCGGTATTAAACAGAGTGATTAGTACCGACCGAACACATTTTATTCCCATTCATAAATACCTTTTGTAAAATTCAGCCAAAAAAGCCCCCAAAATCCCGGAAAATTGTCGCATGTAAATTTCGGTGTTTCGCCATTCTGTGTGTGTCAAATGACATGTTTCCGCCTCTGTCGCTCTACACAATACATGCACTAAAGCGTATTTACTATGAACCCGACTATTACTGCCATTGGAAACTTCGTTCCCAGGGTGTCGAGCTGTACGCGCCCAACACTACCCACTCTTACTATTGGAGACGAGGTACGGTTGGAAATAAAGTTAGCCCTGGGGACGGGTATAATGCGACATCGCGTGACAGGGTTTTGTTGCCAGCTGGTTTTAAACACTTTCAGCCATGTCTTTTATATCGTCCGTTTAATACCGGCCACGTGACGCTCGACCAATATGAATGCCTAAACTGTCCCAGGTATTTATAAATGAGTTATAATGACCGGGTTGGGGGTGACCGTTGGTAATGAACCGAGCCGAAGGCGAGGTTCGTTACAAGCAGTCACCCCCCCCCCCCCCCCCCCCCTACCCGGTCATTATCACGCAGTAAAAACCGGGTCCTCGCACTGATCAATTCCCTTTAATAAATACATGTTTAACGAGAAAAATTGTGAAAATGCTCCAAATTTCGTGACTTTTCTTTCGGCAAATTTGTTTGCATTTTGTGTTCATGTTCAGGGGCCATGTTTTAGCTTATGCATGGTACCCAATCTCTTCTATATGCGTTGTTAGTGTTACCCATACTTCGGGACTAGCTGACTACTGGGCCCAATTTCATGGCTCTGTTAACCACAGAATTCGCTTTCGGTCACCATTTTCCGCTAACCGCGCTAGCAGAAAAATTATGTGCTTACAATGTAAGCACATAATCCTTAGTTACGGGTTGTACGCATGCTCAGATACCAAAATTCCTTGCTAACGCGTGAAATACGTTTACCATAAGCACCGAATTTTCTTCTATAGTAAGCAGAAATTTTTCGCTAACGGTAAGCAGAGCCAAGAAATTGTGCGCATAGCAACGCGCTAGCGTTAACAGACGACACGCGCATTTCGAAAAATGCCGCGCGTATAGATACAAACGTTTTACGCGTACATTAATAGCGCGCAGTATAAAGATTTGACGCGTCCTTGTTACAAGTTACCGTAGGACTGTTGCATTCGGCCAATCACTGGCTTACATGATGCTTGATTAATGCTGGTTCAGGGGACATTTATTCGCTTCTTCTTGAAAGCCGGGTTATTACTACATGATAATGCCCTCCACGTGATCGAGTCTCGACCAATCGGAAGCCATCAACTCTCCTAGGTATTTATTAATACGTGATAATACGTGATAATATAACTGGATGTGATTTTTGATTTGTACGACCTAATCCACTGTGAATTTGGAAGAAGTGAATTTGGAGCGTTTGGATGTGATTTTGAAAATCTTTTTGGAAACGACTGTTTGTAAACGCAGGATGAATCTTGCTATTTGTTGAGAACACTAGCAAAATATAAAACACTCAGGGGAGGTATTAATAATTGCCCTTATTGAAAAAAAGTATAATAAAAGAGCGCCCACCAGTACCGGTAAGCATAAACAGCTTTCATCGTCATGGCCGTTGTTATTACCTTTTTTCAAGTTGTAATCTCCCAACACAATGCAAGTGCAAGTGCATTGTTTCCTTTGTGTTTCCAACAACACGGTTCATTTGTCGCCCGCCTACGACTTCCGCACAAGGAATTGTTGACACAAAAGACAGCCAGCTCACCGTACGATAGTACGAGCCGGCCTTGGGTGTCATGGTGGCAATTTTCCCCTCCCAATCGACTCTAAAGCCGTGTTTCCATGGGACTTTTTTGGTTAACGTACCGCAATCTTTTTGTAGAAAGTCCATTGTGTCCTCTGCATTGACAGCAAAGGTTCATATACCCAGCACGTTGTGTGGCAGAGGGGTACCCCCCTCTTATCCCTATACTTTATACGCACTCAACACTATTGTAACCTAACCCATCCCCCTTGAAACCTAAAAGGAATTCCTGAGATTCCGAGAACACAATGGTCAACCCAAAACAGGGGGGTTTTCTCTGCCACATATCGTGCTTCCTATGAAGGTTCATTTGACTCACGCCTACATCATACGTACTGTACATCCTGAAAAGGCTAAAAAACAGCTGATCCCTGAAACTCCATGATTGAGGTAGGCCTACATGTACATATCATAGAGAAAGGAACATATGGGACGAAGACACCCCCCCCCCCCACCCCCACCCCTCCCCCCACCCAACACCCCCCCCCCCTAACACCCCCCCCCTAACACCCCCCCCCCCCCCTAACACCCTCCTCCCCCTAACACCCCCCCCCTAACACCCCCCCCCCCCTAACACCCCCCCCCCCCCCCACCCCAAAATAGGCAACTAAAATAGGCAAGTATGATACACGTCTGGTAGTGGCTTTTGCTTGTGCATGCCCATGCCGCCCATACTGGGCGCGGGGAAAGGCTTGAGCAGCTTCACCGTTTTCTGTAAGGGAAACGCATGGCATTAGGCTAAGTGCATCAGCGTTTCCAAGCGCCCGGTGTGGGGGCGGTGGGCACGAGCGGTAGTCGTGGATGGCGGAGTGCCGGTTGGAAATAAAAAATTCTAAAATGTTCAAAACAGAGCGCAACTTGCGCTTCCAAAGTTGGCCTGGGAAAATGTGTCACTTTGTTTTCATTATAAATGCTTGGCCGAAATGTTTTAATAATACAACTAGTTACGGATGAATCCCTACTGGTGATTGGCCAGAATCTTGAGGTTAAAACACACTATGGTTTTGCAAAATGAATCGCCGAATCTGCTCGCATAACATAGACGCTTGTATAAGATGCTTACGCAAAAATCACAGTGCCATGGACGCCGCTGTCTTACTCAAAGTGGGAGTCGGATTGGCGAAGCGGGTACTTTCCTTGCCTGCCACAGCTGTGGCCCGGGTTCGTTTCCTCTCCCGGTCCACTTGTGGACTGAGTTTTTAATCCATCCAATGGGTGGGAAATTGGAGGTTAACGACTTAATTCAGAATGTGAATTTGGGAGAAGACGTGAATTTGTAGCATTGGATGTGAATTTGGAAATCTTTTGTTGAAATCACACTCTGCTATAAGACCGTGTCCACTTTGAGTGCAAAAATCACATCATGCCCTTTCTCGCGTAAAGTTGACAAACACTAATGTGATGCCTTTAAATCGGTGTCATCGGGGCCAATGATAAGAGGTTGATTGCAAACCTCTGATAACAAGTGCAGACTTTGACATGTTGATTCTAATTTCGATGGATATTCGATCAACAATGCTGATATATACGCCCAGACGTCGTACGATATCGTCTCTTCTTTATTTGTTGCTGCTGTGCCACTGCTGATCGATCTGAGACTCCGAGATCCATTCTACAAGACCGTGAATTCCCGAGACCATTATCGCACTATACGCGATGTTCCGTACCGCTTGCATGTATGTTATGATCGGTGGACTGGTGTTCGCCTCCGAGGGTAAGGTATTGTAACGGAACAGGGTTTATGCCGACCGGTTAATCTAAAAATATATTGCTCATGTGACCACGTGCTCATGCTGCGCGGTGCATTGCGCAGCGGCCAATCACCGACGCGCGGCTGCATGATCAGGGTTCAGCAACCAATTACCGGCGCGCGTATAGACATGAGTAACGCCTGCTCTCGGTACATAATTAATCATTAGCGTGTGGTGGCCAATCGCCGTAGCGCATTTTCTCGACTTCTTGGCACTGTGGCCACTCCTTGGGATTTTTTCCAAGATGTCAATTTGGGCAAGACCTTGGATTTTGTATCCAAATTTCACGAAATCTTTGGAATTTTGCATTTTTGTTAACTGCAAACAACTTTTGTATACACTTTTGGCATTTGTATACACCGCAAACATTTGTTTTTCTATTTGTGGCACTTGTGTAAACCGCAACAAACTGTTTAAGTGTGGACGGCGCCTTTGCGCGCGTGTGGCTCCTCAGGAGTGTAATACCATAGAAATGAAGGATTTGTTTTTACCTCTATGTACATGGTAATACATTATATATGCATAAACGTAGACATAGAAAAAAATCCTCAATGTCTATGCTATATGTACTCATTCAATTGATACATTATTACGTGATTACATCACGTGCGCCGCACGCTCCATACTCGGAGTTCGCACGTGTGTCGTCAACCCCCGTGTGATAATAAGGCCTAGGATGGAACAGTGGGGTTTTGTAGTAATAATTATGTGTGTATTTATGGCTTAAAATATGTTATGGCTTAAAATAAGTTATTGTCAACGTGGTGCAGTTGCCCACGTGAGGCTTACTGAGCTTCGTGAGGATTATTAGGTGGTGCAGTCGACCACTTGTATTCTGTATAAACTAACTGATTGTTAATTATCATTGATTTATTGTTAAGAGAAGAATAATAGGAATCATAACTGTCCTTGGAAGTTATTTTCACTGTGATAATTATTTGAATCACTGTGATGTCTATAAGAATTATGTAGTGCTCTGCTGTTACATAAAGTTCATAAAAAGTTCATCACTCAATCATAAAACGGTGGTATATTTCCACCAAACGAGCTGCCCCTAGGTTAAGTCCGCCGTTCGTTAATTGCCCCCCCCCCCCCCCCCCCCCACACACACTTGCGTTTGGATAGCCGCTCATCCTTGCGCGAGGCTAATAAATATATGTGTTGGATAATAAGAGTTGGTCGGAGTCCTGGGATAAGAAGTGTTAAATTGGAAACAATTGCCTGGTTGCTCCCTGGTTTGCCCTCTCATTGTAGCCTCAAAGGCCGGAAATACCAGCCCGGTAGACGAATGGACCGAGGAACGAGTGGAAGCCATGCTGAATGCTAAGGCTGGGGCTGCAGAGGGCAAGAGTCATGCAGGTGGGTCAATCTTTGAAACCATAGAGCTATGGCTGCGGCTGTATCAATAACCAATAATGTAACAAATGACCGATAGTGAAGTAGCTTTTACTACACTATCTGTACCTTTCTGTTACAGTTATCGGTTAGGACCGATAAGGTACAATAACAATTGGCGGATAGTATAGTACTGCATTTTGTTACATTATCGGTTTAGTGGTACAGTATGGGTCAATTTGTGTGACATAATTGGTCGGTTGGTTATACATTAGTATTCTTTGGTTACTATTATCAGTTGTAACAGCCGGTAAAGTTAACTCGTTATCGACTGAACTACTCCACACTGCTTAAACGTACGTGTCTGTTTGTCTTCATCCCTCATCTATAGAGGTGAAGGCCGAAGTGGAATACATGAGCAACCTGTACCTCAAACACACCAAGGAGGGAAACTGTGGTGGCGTCATTAAGATGTTAGACCCGGACGCCATGATAATCGAGCACGATGGATCAATCACGAGTGGACTGGAAGGTAAGATATGACTCCAAATAAAGGCTGATGAGATAGTCCTATATAGTTATATAAAACCACGCACTCGCTAATTGGTATCCCCAAAACACAACACTTAATTTGTGTTGAGGAATCAACCCCTAAAGCGAAATATCTCGCTGAGATTATACCCTGAGGACAAAACTACCTGTACCAATGGATGAATAATCTATTTAGAAGACAAATGATACCATTATATCTTGATTTTGGCTAGTAGTTTTAGCCCCAGACCCCATTTTGTAAAGCACTGTCAGAGGTCCTTTCGGTCCGAGAAATAAAAAAAATTATGTCATGTTAAATTCGCGGGCGCAGATTAGCTATTTCTCGGTGCAAAAGGACCTCTGACTTTGCTTCACAAAATAATGGTCTAGAACTAAAACTATGGCCAAATCGAGATATATAGGTATCATTTTCTTTTAGAAATAATCTTCATCCATTGGTATAGATAGTTTTGGCTTTAGTGTAGTGGAAGTATATGTTTGTCCTTTTTGTGGGGGGGGGGGGGGGGGGGGCACTTTGTATAATTTGTGTATGTTATGCATATATATTGGATTTTATATAGCCAAATTTGAACAAATTCGGATACAAATTGGGTGCAAAATTACAATTGTAGGGATAATTGTATGAGGTGACAAAATTATGTTGCCTCGTGGAATGAAACACCGAACAAATTTAATATTTGTATTGTCCGAATGCAAAGAAGATTTTTAATCATTTGGAACATTTCCTTTTCATAATTAGTGGTTTGGAGGATTTTTTTAAAGAGAAAATAAAGTCAGAAAACCTGACTTATACATGTGTTTGAAACACCTTGGAGAGTTTTTTTCAAGATTTTTTGTCGTCAATGTATGTATGTATGTACGAGTGTGCAACCATATACGTTGTACATGTAGTTCGACTGTGTGAGTGGCGTGTGACTGGTCTTGTAATCGACATGTGTCCTTTGATTGACAAGTGACTAGACTGGTGACTGACTTGTGACAACTGACAATGTATCACCAACCGATAATGTCACATAAACATTACTGATAGTGTAGTAAAATGGACAACACTATCGGTCAAATGTTATTACATTATCGTTCTTACCCGATAAAGAAACAGAAAATGACTGAGAGTAGAGTAATAGTTACTACACAATCGGTCATTTGGTTGTACAGTATTGGTCAATTTGTGTGACATTATCGGTTGGTGATATATTATCCGTTGGTTACTACATTATCTGTTGTAACAATTGTGATGAACTTTGTTAGGCCTATACATCTCAGTTTGGCATTGTTTCCACAGCTATCCAGTTTGCGCTGGAAGACACGCAGAATGCCGGCTCTATAAACGTGAGCTCGGAATACACGGTCTCGGCCCTGGGCAAGAACGCCAGGTTTGTCCTCCAGCACGCAAAGACCGCTTACTTCGACCACGATGGAAACCTCATGTACGACTGGGAGTAAGTGATCAACTCACACGTGTGTAATTAATTGCAAAGAAAATGTGGAATAACTAAAAATGACAAACTAGGAGCAGTATTTAAAAGAGGAAAACAACTTTTTTTTCTAACCCTGTGGCGCGTTGTGGCCGAGCGGTTAAGAGCACGCAGACTCAAGCTCTGGTGTTTCTTATCAGCAGAGCGTGGGTTCAGGTTTCGTTCTTGACACATGTGTTCTTAAGCAAGGCACTTAACCACTATTGCTTTGTCCTTCGGATAGGATGTAAAGGTCCAGTGTGTTAACACTTATCGGTTATCGCTAAGAGGAGGGGTTTGCCCCGGTGTTCCTGCAGTGGTTGCAAAGTGCACCGCAGCTCCTTGTAAAAGCCCTTACGAAGGTGCTACATATTGGGTCTCATATTCTTATAAACTTCATTAACCTGTCTTTGCAAAAATCATTGAAAAATCAATCATTGTTGTATGCAATCGTAGCATTAATATTGACGGCCCCAAGCTGTTTTGGCTTTACGGCTTTATATGTTCACACAGCCCTTTGTCATAGGTCAGAGACCCAGAAACCAGCTGGTGTTGCTGAATAAGGCAAGACAACAATAGCACCATTGATTGCTTGGGAAGGTCTCGCGGTGAAATCCAGACCTCAAAAAGCTGCGACGACGTGCCGCCATATTGTTTATACACCAAATACTACGTACTATTTTCGATAGTCGCTTGTATTTCGTATACACCCCAAGCTGTTTTGGTTTTACAGCTTTATATGTTCACACATTATTCGGCATGCTTTGAACTAGGAATACATGTAACATGAGATTTTGTTGACCTTTGATGACAATTATTGGTTTTTTTACGGCGAAGCGACTATCAGAAATAGTACGGTGGCACGTCGGAGGGTTAAAACAGCATTACACATACATTGGCCGCATAGTACAATGTTTGGCAATCATTTTTTGTTGTAATTGTGCATAAACGTTACAACAATATTTACCGAAAGCTCGGCTTGTTATCACCTCTTTGCGAGGTTGTCGGAAACTCTTCTTCGTCAGTTTCGTCATCACAGCCAGTGGTCGAATCGTAAGAAACAGACACGTCGGAACCGCTGTCCGCAAAAGTTGTGTCTAAAAGTGTCTCACTGTTCATGGTAATCGCTGTACCATGCATGTTCGAGGTGGGGCGTATGTAGCATGTACGCGTGTGCTTTCTACGCCATCTGAGCGCTGGGGCAAGTGAGGTTTTTCCAACGATTGCTGGCCGGCAATCGTTTGAAATTTCACGTTTTTCGAAAACCACAGCACACCAGGTGCCGTGATATATTACATGATGCTTGAGACTGTTATTCACTTAATCCTTTGATGCTTACATTGGTCGCTAGCGAGCGCCAAAAACAAGTTTAATTTGGAAGTTGCAATAGCGGTCCCATGTATAGGCCTACCGCCCTCAGTCAGTTATGTATATTGTGTATATTGTGTACATGTATATACTACCTTTAATTTGCCACGGATCGGATTAAAGCTCAACTTGAGCCACCCCTCCTTTCCCTCTTATACCTTGTCCTATTTGTATACCAAGTTTGCTCATGGGATTTCTGTGATTTGTTTATTCACAGGGATTTTGCGATTTGGAAGAGGGACACCACTGGCATCCTGAAGTTTTACATGGAGATCTACGACAAGGAAGCCATGACCATGCCGACAGAAGGGTGATGAAACAGAGGACAACCGGTGAACCTGAAAACCCCCAACTCTACAAGGTGGATTATAAAAAACAACACCGATAAATTAATGCTAATCATAACTATAAGGGTGGACACAAGGTGATACCGGTATTTCCCTCGCTGGATAGGCCCAATCGCGAGTATCCTCTTTGAAATCCTGTTTGAAATGACACCTTGATCATGTCTTTATGTTTTCGATTGACTAACACTGACGAATTGTATGCACGTGATTCGTGCCCGACGCCGCCATTTTTGTTTTATGATGAGCCTTGGCAATCTGCAGTAAAAAATGTTAAGCATAGTGCCCGGGATGTCTTGGCTTATATTAAAACCCCACGTGGCCGTGTTTCAACCATTCAACCGGTATAAAGAAACATCAATAGTTTCTTGGGATATGGTCACTATAGTTTTAGAGCATTCGTTTATCTGTTCCCTAAACAAACTTACACACGTGTGAAAAACCTTCCATGCTGTAATAATTTGAACCAAAATAAAAGTGTACTAGCATTATGTGTGAGGGGTAGCAGCTTTTGGGGTGTTGTCACTTCTTATTTAAAAAATAAAATGGCTGTCAATATGCTTGTTACCGGATCAATTATATGTGGTAACCAGCATTATGGCGGCTATTTTTTGTAAAAGTGTAATAACACCCAAACAGCTGCCACTGCTGCAATGCTATCACATGTTTTCTAACTTCATGAGTGCATAAGCAGTATTCCCCTTATTTGACACCGACTAACCCCGAGGCACGTAAAGTATTTCATAATGATTCAATAGTTTTGTTTACGTTTGCAAATGTTTTACACCCTTTATAATGCAATGTCGATTAACAGATTTAATCTGAGCTTTGACAAAAATTGATGGAATAAAATTGATCGAATAAAGGGATGGAATAAAATTGCGAAATGATATTTGGTCTCTTTGTTCTTCGCAATCGTTGATAACAAATAAATTCAGTACTGTTGGGCAACCACAGCTCTCTGTGCACATATCAAATATCGTTCTACATTACATAACTTGTTATAATCAATGTTTGAAGTTTGAAGTTTTACTTTGGACTCTGTAATCTTAATGGTTGTTACCTAGCGATTATACACCAAAACAACTGATAGCAACCTTAACTTCGTCCATTGTATGGGTGCACCTCGGTAGTATGGGGGGGGGGGGGGGGAATTGGTCCCGAACCTCTGACAACATTCGCAGACTTTGACATGTTGATTCTACTGATGTTCGATTAACATTTCTGATTAATACTGTCCAGACGTCGTACGATCTGGTATTCTGTATTAATTTTTGGCTGCGCCACCGCTAATCGATCCGAGACTCCAAGATCCATTCTACGAGACCAATTGATTTCAAGATGGTCGAGGGTATTTATATTGGTACATTGTGTAGTAACAGTGTATTCATTTCCTTGGGGAAGAAAAAAGAATATAAAGACAAATGTCGCCGGAGAAAGCACCAGATACTTTAGTATTAAACGATATAGTTCAGTTCTGCTTATGCCTTCTAAACCACAGCACATATCCAATACCGAATGAAAATCATGAAGAAACAGCTTTAAGTTCTTATTATTCGGTTTCACTGCTCCCTGCTGTGTTAAGTGTCGCCAGCCTTCTTAAAGTTGTGAAACTAATCCTTAAGAGTCAACAGCATCCAGATAATTACAAAATCACAGCAGTCATTTTTGGTTTAACACATTTTTATTTGTGGAACTTACAAAGTCGGATTTAGGCAACGAATGTGATATATTTTCCAACTACATGAGTGCATACCGTGCCATACCTTGCCAAAAATCACCATGAGTATTATTCCCCTCATGTGATACCGACCAACCCCCAGACACGTAAGATATTTCATAATGATTGATAGTTTTGTTTATGTTTGCAAATGTTTTACTCTCTTTGAAATGCGATGTTGATTAATAGATGCGATTTTAATCTTTGCTTTAAAAGAAATCTTTAAAAAGTAAGGGAATACAATTTAGAAATGGTTTTAACAATCGTTGATATCAAATTAATTTATTACTGTTTAGGCAACCATATCTCTCAGTGCTTATAACCATTATTGTTTTACATTACATAATTTGTGATCATCAATGTTTGAAGTTTTACTTTGGACTCTGTAATCTTTATGGTTGTTACGTGGCGATGCTACAGCAAACAACTGGTAACAACATTAACTTTGTCCATTTTATGAGGGCACTCCCGGTAAATAGGCCAATAATCCGTCCGCCAAGCCCATGAATACAAGTTATACACTGAAATTCGTCCACATTAGAGAGTTCTAACAGCCATGAAATTGGAGAATTAAAGACATGTGACACTGAACCTCTCGCCTGGAATTTGAGCTTCCGATTCTGAATATTTTAGTTGTAGGCCTAATTGAGTTCGAAAGTGGCGCTATTCTTGGACAAGAATATGAACATAAAGGCAAATGTCGCGAAGGGGAAAGCACCAGATACTATAGTAGTAACCCTATCATTTCCGCGAGCGCCACCTGGGATCAAAATTGCATGGACGTTCGCAACCAAAGAGCCTGTATGTCCCCCCTTATAGAAGTCGTTAGGTAACCAGCGTTCTTTGTTGGCACAAGCCGATATTGCATGCAACTGAAATGTCAACAGCGCCCTCACTTTTGGCAGCTGTGTGGTTTATTATTGCTATTGGTTTCAAACTGGTTCAAAAGGACGCGCGCGTGCATGTATGCGATCACTAGCAGTTTGTCCAACCAACGCCACTTAGCTGCCATCATGGCCAAAAACGCTTCCAAGATTTTTGGGGAAATCTTCGCAGATAGTGGTTCAGATATGTCCAATGATGAATCTACTGTAGCAACATCTGACGAAAGTGATCGTCTCGGAAGCCAAATTCATACAGGTAGGGTCGGGAGGTTACTAAAAACACACCGTTCAACTTGGCTATTCTCGAAATGTTTCGCATCCGACATTCATAGGCTACTTGTAATGTAACCTTTGCTTTTTGAATACCTTTTGGAGGGAAAATCATCAAAAGCACTGAACGTTTTAGTTTGCATTGCATAATCCGATGGAATGCAATTAGAAATTGATGAAAATATTGATTTGTTATTGATTTGTTATTGATTTATTGTATTGAAAAAAACACAAAAAACTTTCTATTGATTGTAAATTTATATCTATTTTTATTTAATAATCTTTAACAAAAGAGATTTTATTTCATGAGATTTTATTATTATTTTATTTTATTAAAAAATGAGACTTATTTCAGTGAGAACACTAGATACGAGCATCCACAAATAGCATTGTAAGGACAGATTGTCATTAAAGGTGATACAACATTTGCAACCACCACTCCCCAAAAATAAATACCAATAATAATAAAACCAACACACAAAAAAATTAAAAAAGAAAAGAAAAAAAACAACAACAACAACAACAAAACAAGAAAAAAACTACTTCATTTAATGAATGACCATAATTTATTTGACAGTCACGAATGGTCTCGAGCATTCTGTGAAATCAGGGCACCTGGTGTGCTGTTCTGTTTTAACAAAACTGATATTGTTTAGCAATTTCCAAAGATGGTTGGCCAAACGGCGTCCCCCAAAATACTAAACGCCGGATAAATCCGTTTGACCCCCCCCCCCCCCCCCCAAAAAAAAAAAAGCTAATTTTGTACACTACCCTTAAAAGAAAATGTGCCGTGAAATGAATAGTGTCCCATTAACCTTTCTGAATGTTCCTATTTCAGGTGTGCATGGAATAAAGCAAGCACCTATTATAGCAAGAGCCCACCGATGAAATTCAGTGAAGATACTGGCTGTACGGGAGATTTCAGTCACCTGTCGCCCATGCGAATCTTTCAGCTCTTCTTCTGCCAAGCAGTGTGGGAGTTGATGGTGGATGAGTCCAATCGTTATGCTGACCAGACAATGTGCGCAGATGTGGCCAATCATCAGCATGCCTGAAATCCAACTACTGTTCCTGAAATTATGGCATGCGTGGCCTTGCTTCTGTGCATGGGTATCAACAAAAGGCCTCGCTACAGCATGCACTGGTCCAGGTCCGAAGTTCTGCGAAGTCCCCTGTATTCGGCGACCATGTCTCGCAATCGATTCACTGCGATTCTTCGATTTTTCCACCTTGCCAACAACAGAGCTCAACCAGGTGATGCTCCCCCTGACAAACTCTCCAAGACCCGCCCGCTGCTCGACATTGTACTGCCATCCTTTTCTCGCATTTACAAGCCAGGCCGAAACCTCTCACCAGATGAGACAATGATCAAGTTTAAAGGCCGACTTGGTTTCAAACAGTACATGCCACGAAAGTCCGCCAAATGGGGGTTGAAATGTTTTCCATTGAACGAGTCAGAAACCAGTTATACATGTGCTTGGAAGGTGTTCACTGGCTCCCAGCCCACATCAAAGGAATCCAATCGACCCTCCGTTGGTTATGCGTCAACACACCACCCACCTAATATTACAACTGCTGGGCATGTAGTCCTCGACCTAATTACAGGACTCGAACATAAGGGACATTTCGTTTTCATGGACAATTGGTATACCAGGCCAGGCCAGCTCTCATCTGCAAGTTGTCACAGTTAAAGTTTGGAGCTTGTGGAACTGCACGCTACACCACACTAGGGATTCCAGATTGTGCAAACCCCCAAAAGTTACACATGATAAGCGGTGCTGACCCCTAGTTTTACATCAAAGCTGGCCAACTGTGCGTCGTTTGGCAGGATGACAAGCGTGTAACTCTTCTCACAAATGTTGGAAACTGCAAAATCGACACGAAAGACATTCAGAGCAAAACCAATTTGAGTGGACTTCGTACGATCAAAAAACCTTTTGTCGTTAATGAATATAATAAATACATGGGAGGAAGTGATCTCGCAGCACAAATGTGTCAGTACTACTCGCACCCTCACAAATCGATGAAATGGTGGAAAAGAGTTTTGGTGGTCATTCTTGACATCTGCTTGGTGAATGCTACCATTGCATACAACAGCATCCCTACAAATCAGCACTTGACCACTTTGGATTTCAGGGTCATGGTGATAGAAGAGCTTATTTCCACTTGGAAGCACAACCCAGCTCACCATGCCAGTCAAGTGTCACGTGATTCCAGCCCCTTTCGACTCATCGCTATATCCTGGAAGAATTTCTGCCAGCAAAAATCGCAACTATGTTATTTGCAGTACCAGAGGCAAGCGTAAACAAACTCGCATGATTTGTAAACAGTGTGACAAACCAATGTGTGTACTACAATGCTTTGAGAAGTTCCAAGTCTGTAATGAGCATTCACCCGAGCAAGTTTTATTGTGGTCCCCCCCCCCCCCCCCCCCATTTCAATGTTGGAGTGATGGCGCACACACCGCTAACCCAACGTTGAGTTGGGGGGGGGGGGGCCTTCATTTAAACTTTGAACTGCATCCATAGTGTACCCATTTGGTATGTTTGTGCAATTACCTTCACAGTATGGATTTCCTTCTTTTCGAATAAAATATAAGTAAAATCTAAGTAAAATCTAAGTATTTTCTAAGAAAAACTTCTCACTCCTAAATTAGTGTTTCTTCGTCAGATTTACTCTTCTTGGTAGTTGTCCAGTCATATTAAGGGCAACAAAGTGGGGGTGAGATATGGAATTCTTTCCACCCCTTCAAAAAAACTTCTCACAGACCAATAATAATTAATCTAATAGTAATTGCTTTGGGGGTACTGTCAATCCATTATGATTCAACACCACTTCAAAGAAGAGTGGCCTTTCATTACTTTGCCTTGCGAGGGCGCTATACACTAAAACTTGGCAAAAAGTGCTTGGTCACTAACTGGCCATATCATGTATATTACTGTGGTAACCTAAGCATAGTGACAACATATGCCATGGTACAGAAAGGGTTAAACCCCGATATATTTCAGTTCTGCTTTTGCCTTCCAAACATGAAGGTTAGTCTCCCAATAAACCATATAATAAAGGCTGTTGTGTCTGCGGCTACCGAAAAATGCAGCACATAGAGGAAGGTGAGGCCAATGATAAAACCATAGGGCTAAGGTTGTGGCTGCTCAGAAGACATAAAACTAAGAGTGGGTCCATTATTGAGCCATAATGATAAAGGCTATGTATGTGGCTATTGAGAAACATAAGACCTAAAGGTAAGAAGCATAAGGTGAGTCGGTCATTCAACCGTCCAGCCATTTTCTTGAAAAAGACATTAAGGTTGCGATCAAGACCTATGAAGGTAAACCAATCAACTACCTCCTATACAGAGCACAAAATGATTTGTTGAGCACTGACAATATAGTAACCAGATAACAAATTAGGTCGGTCAAAACAACTAACGATAACGGTACCCAGGTAACTGGCCTATGCCAAACCCTAAACTCGGAGCATCTTTGAAAAAAAGGCCCCAGGCTTTTCCGTGGTGACCGAGGCTGAATGAAGATGGGGTTGTGCTAATTCCTTGCTGTTTGTATTTTGTTCACTCTTTTTGTGCTCTTGTTACACTTTTTGTGCTCTTTTTACTCTTTTGCTGCTATTTGTACTCATTTGTTGCTATTTTTACTCATTGTTTACTCATTTGTTGCTCTATTTACTCTTTTTACTCATTTGTTGCTGTTGTTACTCATTTGTTGCTATTTTTAATCATTTGTTGCTATTTTTAATCATTTGTTGCTATTTGTAATCATTTGTTGCTATTTTTACTCATTTGTTTCACCTTTTACTTATTTGTTACTCAAGTTCTAATACCGTCCTGTGTACCGTGAACGTATACATACAAAATAGTACGCTGTTTTATTTATATGGATGTACGCGAGCTCCCTCACACCCGCAACACCCACGCGGTACATGGTAGATTTCCGTTCCTCATTTTATGCTAATGAGGCAAATGATGCATTCTGATTGGTCAAGATCCCGTCAAAATGGGCGGAATTACCTATTAGAAATATAATGATTTGGTCTGGTAACCAGACTATCATTAGGTCCGAACCGACAGTGTCACGTGACAAAACGGGCAGCTTTCTGCCCGTAGTAGTGATGCAGGTCTACTCAGGTTTCAGAAAACCTACTGTATTAAAAATAATAATCTTGTTCCATTTTATGGTGGCAACAGGGACACGATGCAAACATCATCAAGAAAAAACAAAAGAGACGAAACCCAAAGGGGTAGTCTTGAACTTTCATACGTGGCACCCCCCCCCCCCCCCCCCCCCCCCTCTCCCGATGAGCAAAATTATTGGCACGCATGCCTACATCACAGAACAAAACAACAACAAGAAAGAGAGAGAAAAAAAGGTACACCACTACATGGCGCAAACCGCATACATGTGCACAATGATATGGGCTACGCGCATTACGGGTCATTCGAGATAACTAACGCGCGCGTACGAATGCGCCAGGTGGTCGCACAACGCGCACAAATTAATTGTTTAACATCGCGTGACATGCATCAGTGAGTTTATCTAACCTTTGACTTTTAACCTTATCGAGATACCAAACTGGCTTGTACAATCACAGACTTTGATACTTTGAATCTTTGATAAACATTTGCTGACACTGTTCAGGCGTCGTACGATCTTTATTCCTTGCTGCGAAACTCCGAGAACCATTAGACGAGTAGGGCTTCCTGAGATCGTACACGATGTTCCGTACCGCTTACCCGTGTGTTTTGCTGATCTGCGGACTGGTGGTCGCATCAGCCTCAAACGGTGACGATAGTGGTAAGATTATAAATTATAAGGGAAAAGGATAAGGCATTCACTTTATTGAGTTTGGACAATTTTAACTTGACTGGAAAATAATATAAACAATGATAACATTGTGATATTTAGCCCAGCAAAAAACACTGGGGGAAAGTGGTGTTGCGAACATTGCGGACATATTTTGTTTTATTGAGGGGGGGGGGGGGGGGCGTGCGGGCCTCTTTGACTCTCCTTTTATTGTGAGTGTTAATTGAAACCCCACCTTGAGTAAACGCGCGAACAGGGGTCCGAATGAAGAGAACCAACACGCGAACGGTGTTCGCGAAGAAGAATGTCACTCCCTGCTCATTAGCCTGGATAACGTCAAGAACAAAGATGGCGGATATAGGCCCCTCCGACTTGTGTTAATTTGTGTACATATTAATTGAAAGTGTACGAGCATTGTAAATTAGTTTTGATAAATCATTAAGTTGCTTTTCCTTTTATTGGAATTTTTATTTTGGGGGTGCCATTTTGAATGTTTGCCCTAGGACCACCAGTAGCTCGCAGTGTTTCGAAACCTCGCGACCTGCGGACATCACAAAGTGGGCTTCAGTCTGAAGTATAACCAATTCAGATTTGGGATATTGTATTATGCCATTTTACGGGCTACCATAATTAGGGAAGCTTAAACTGTGTTTTAAAGGTTAAAATGCTCAGTATTATACTAAATTCTTAATTTAGTTACATGTATGCCACCGCTGTCAATATGCACACAAATTTACAAACGTATGGACTGGTTAGCTATACAAACAATCATTTATATTATCATTAAAGACAGTAAATTTGAAGCAATGGCCTGGTTGCTCCCTTGTTTGCCCCCTCATTTTAGCCCCAAATGCCGAATGGACCGAGGAACGAGTGGAAGCCATGCTGCGGGCGGCAGAGAAGGGCAAGAGTCATGCAGGTGGGTCAATCCTTGAAACCATAGAGCTATACTACGGCTGTATCACGAACCAATAACGTATAACAAATGACCGACAGTGTAGAAACTTACTACACTTTACACACTAGCGGTTAGGACCAACATTGTACAATAAGAATTGGCTGATAGTGTAGTACATTGTGTTACATTATCGGTTAGTGATACAGTATCGGTTAATCCGTTGGTTTACTATTATTAGTTATAACAACGTGTAAGCAAACTCGTGATCGGCTGGACTATCACCACATGCACACTGCTTAAACGTACGTGTCTGTTTGTCTTCCTCCCTCATCTAGAGGTGAAGGCCGAAGTGGCATACTCGAGCAACCTGTACCTCAAACACATCAAGGAGAAAAACTGTGGTGGCCTCATTAAGATGTTTGACCCGGACGCCATGATAATCGAGCACGATGGCTCAGTCTTGAGTGGAGTGGAAGGTAAGATGTGACTCAAAATTAAGGGCTGAGATAGTCATATATAGTTACATAAAACCACGCACTCGCTAATTGGTATCCCCAAAACACAACACGTTATGTGTCTTGAGGAACGAACCCCTAAAGCGAAATATATCTCGCTAAGATATACCGAACACATTTATTATTTTTAATGTCCGAATGCAACAAAGGTTTTTAATCATTTTGGAACATTTTCGTTTCGTAATTAATGGTTTGAAGGATTTAGAGGTTTTTACTGCACTGTATCACTACCCGATAATGTCACACAAACATTACTGATAGTGTAGTAAAATGGACAACACTATCGGTCAAATGTTATTACATAATTATCGTCCTTACCTGATAATGAAACAGAAATTGACTGAGAGTAGAGTAAAAGTTACTACAATATCGGTCATTTGGTTGTTACATTATCGGATAGTGATACAGTATATATTGGTCAATTTTATGACATTATTGGTTGGTGATAATTATTCGTTGGTTACTACATTATCAGTCGTAACAATTGTGATGGACTTGTGATGGACAAATGTTAGGCCTATACATCTCAGTTTGGCATTGTTTCCACAGCTATCCAGTTTGCGATGGAAGACGTGCAGAATGCCGGCTCTATAAACGTGAGCTCGGAATACGCGGTCTCGGCCCTGGGCAAGAACGCGAGGTTTGTCTTCACGCATGGAACGGCCACTTACTTCGACCACGATGGAAACCTCATGTACGACTGGGAGTAAGTGATCAACTCACATGTGTGGAATCAATTGCAAAGAAAATGTGGAAAAACTATTATGACAAATTAGGAGCAGTATTTGAAAGAGATAAAAACAGGGGTTTTTTTCCCAATCCTAATGAGGCGTGTTATGGCCGAGCGGTTAAGAGCACGCAGCAGACTCAGCTCTAGTTTTTCTGATGAGCAGAGTGTTAGTTTAGGTTCCGTTCTTGACACACGTGTTCTTAAGCAAGGCACTTAACCACTATTGCTTCGTCCTTTGGATATAATGTAAAGTCGTAGGTCCCATGTGTTGTGTATTGCACGTAGAAGAACCAGTCACATTTATCGCTAAGAGGGGAAGGGGTTTGCCCCGGTGTTCCTGCAGTGGCTTCAAAGTGCACCGCAGCATCTTGTAAAAGCCCTTACAAAGATGCTACATAATAGGCCTCATATTCTCATAAACTTCACTAACCTGTCTTTAAAAAAATCACAGAGCGCCTTGAATACTATAGTCTTGGTAGATACGTGCGCTATATGAGAACTGCCTATTATTATTATAATTATTATTATTGACGGGGTGATGTTGTATGCGATCGTAGCATTCAACAAACAGATGTCAAGAATGGCCAACAAATCACGTTTCTATCATTTTATTGACCTTTGGTGATGGGTATAGTACTAACATAGTTGTAATGCGATGTCATTTTAAGAGGTGACGGTGGACGGTTTTGGGGTTTTACGAAGTGCGGTCAAACTGTTTTTGCTGCGAGATTCTTGTGTGGTCGTGCTATAGTCACCATAATTGGTCAGAAGAGTTACAAGCTTTGCATCCTGCCAAACATGGCAACGCACTGTTGACCTGCTTTGCAATACAAATGGGGATAATCTTTTCCGATGGGAAACTTAAACACGTTCAAGTTGGAAGTTGCAATTATCGGTCATAACTCAAAAAGTACGGTCCCCATATATAGGCATATCGCCCTCAGTCGGTTATGTATATTGTGTACACAACCTTTAATTGGCCTCAGATTGGATTAAAGCTCAACTTAATGAGCCACCCCTCCTTTCCCTCTTATACCTTGTCTTATTTGTATACCACGTTTGCTCATGGTATTTCTGTGATTTGTTTATCCACAGGGATTTTGGGATTTTTAAGAGGGACACCATTGGCAACCTGAAGTTTTACATGGCGATCTACGACAAGGAAGCCATAGCGACATAAGGGCGATGAAACAGAGGACAACCGGTAAACCTGAAAACCCCAAACTCTACAAGGTGGATCATAAAAAAACGAAACCAAGAAATTAATGCTAATTATAACTATAAGGGTGGGCACAAGGTGGTACCGGTATTTCACTCGCTTGATAGGCCCGATCGCGTCTTGACCATGTCTTTATTTTTTCGATTGACTAAGCACTGACGAATTGTACGCACGTGATTCGTGCCCGACGCCGCCATTTTTGTTTTATGATGAGCCTTGGCAATCTGCAGAGGGCGCTGTAATCAGTCAAAAATGTTAAACATAGTGCCCGGGATGTGTTGGTCTATATTAATGAACCCCACGTGACCGTGATAAAGAAACATCAAGAGGTGTGTTATAAATAGGTTCTTGGGATGGTCACTATAGTCTTAGAGCATTCGTTTATCTGTTCCCTAAACAAACTTACACAAGTGTGAAAACCCTCTGTATTAATTTTAACCAAAATAAAAGTGTACCGAGCATGCGCGTGAGGGGTAGCAACTTTTGGGGTGTTATCACTTTTTATTTTTTTAAATGGCCGCCAATATGCTTGTTACCGGATTAATTATATGTGGTAACCAGCATTTTGGCGGCATTTTTTTGTAAAAGTGTAATAACACCCAAACAGCTGCCACTGCTGCAATGCTATCACATGTTTTCCAACTTCATGAGTGCATACCTTTCCCAAATTCGTCATAAGCAGTATTCCCCTTATTTGATACCGACCAACCCCCGAGGCACGTAATGTATTTCATAATGATTAATAGTTTTGTTTATGTTTGCAAATGTTTTACATGTCTTTTAAATTGCAATGTTGTTTAACAGATTTAATCTGTGCTTTGAAAAAAAATTATTGATGGAATAAAGTGATGAAATAAAATTGCGAAATGGTATTTGGTCTCTTTGTTCTACACAATCGTTGATAACAAATCAATTCATTACCGTTAGGCAACCTTATCTCTCTGTGCACATATCCAATATCGTTCTACATTACATAACTTGTTATCATCAATGTTTGAAGTTTAAAGTTTTACTTTGGACTTTGTAATTGTAATGGCTGTTACCTGGCGATTCTACAGCAAAACAACTGATAACAACATTAACTTCGTCCATTTTATGTGTGCACCCCGGTAAAATAGGCCAACAATCCGTCCTCCGACCTCATGAATAAAAGTTATACACTGAAATTCGTCGATATTAAATAGTTCTAAGAGCCATGAAATTGGTTTATGGTGTAAATGGAGGACACATTCCTGGCGACACGAAGGTGAATTGGGGTTAGGGTTAGAATCGAGAACGACCTCGATTGAGATTCGTGTACAAAACCAATAAGAGCCGTGAGAAAAAAGTGCAAACAAAGGAAATTATCGAGAGGAACAAAAGAAACTCCTCGATTTACACCATAAACAAATGTACGTGCTCTTGTTTGGGGGAGAGTATCTCAAAAAGTCAATAGTCAACCCACCAAAAATTGAAAAGAAAATGAAAGATGAGATAAATGAAAGATGAGATGTAGATCATCATTAACATTGAGAGTTCTGATTTTTGAAGTATATGGGTATAATAATGTTCGTGCTTATATAGAAATTGGTCCCGAACCCACTGATAACATTCGCAGACTTTGACATGTTGATTCTACTGATGTTCGATCAACATTTCTGATTAATACTGTCCAGACGTCGTACGATCTTCTCTTCTGTTTCAATTTTTGGCTGCGCCACCGCTAATCGATCCGAGACTCCAAGATCCATTCTACGAGACCGAAGATTCCTGAGACCACCAATGTTCCGTGCCGCTTGCCTGTGTGTTATGATCGGCGGACTGGTGTTCGCATCAGCCTCAAACGATGAACATGGTGGTAAGATATTGATTTATAAAGAAAAAGAGTAAGGGATACACTGTAAAAACAAATAGGTAACAGATCTGTACTGTAATTATTTTTTTTAATACTTTTTATGCAATTTGTTTTCTTTTTCAAATGTCTGTGTTTTAACGGAATTCAGTATATATACCGAGTATTTTTGTAAAATTGAGATATTAGTAGTTTGCGGTAACACCCGGAGATAACGAGGGTAGGGTATTTTTTATAGGCAATGAGGTATGGGATAGGTTTTCAGTGGTACAATGCTAAAAATGACCAGAGTCTATGGTTTTGGTCCAGGAAACAATTGATTTCAAGATGGTCAAGGGTATTTATATTGGTACATTGTCTAGTAACAGTGTATTCATTTCCTTGTGGAAGAAAAGGAATATCAAGAAAAATGTCGCCGGGAAAAGCATAAACCCCGATATAGTTCAGTTCTTCTTTTGCCTTCCAAACCACAGCACAGATCCAATACCGAATGAAAAGCATGAAGAAACAGCTTTAAGTCCTTATATTCTGTTTTACTGCTCCCTGCCATGTTAAGTGTCGCCAGCCTTCTTAAAGTTGTGAAACCAATCCTTAAGAGCCAACAGCATCCAGATAATTACAAAATCTCAGCAGCCATTTTTTTAAACACATTTTTGTTTGTGGAACTTACAAAGTCGAGTTTAGGCAATGGAGGTGATATTCAAACTACTAGAGTGCCTACCTTGCCAAAATTCACATGAGCATTATTCACCTCACGTGATACCGACCAACCCGCAGACACGTAAGATATTTCATAATGATTGATAGTTTTGTTTATGTTTGCAAATGTTTTACTCTCTTTGAAATGCAATGTTGATTAATAGATGCGAGTTTAATCTGTGCTTTAACAAAAAACAAATAAGTGAGGAAATAAAATTAAGAAATGGTTTTCACAATCGTTGATATCAAATCAATTTATTACTGTTAGGCAACCATATCTCTCAGTGCACATATCCAATATCGTTCTACATTACATAACTTGTGATCATTAATTTTTGAAGTTTTACTTTGGACTCTGTAATCTGTATGGTTGTTACCCGACGATGCTACAGCAAACAAATGATAACAACATTAACTTTGTCTATTTTATGGGGCACCCCGGTAAATAGGCCAACAATCCGTCCGCCAAGTCCGTGAATAAAAGTTATACACTGAAAATCGTTCATATTAGAAAGTTTTAAGAGCCATGAAATTGGGGAATTGAAGACATGTGACACTGAACCTCTCGCCTGAAATTGGAGCTTCCAATTCTGAGAATTGTAGTTGTAATTGAGTTCGAAAGTGGCGCTATTCTTGGACAAGAATATGAACATAAAGGCAAATGTCGCAAAGAGAAAGCACCAGATACTATAGTTTTAAACCCCGATATTATTTCAGTTCTGCTTTTGCCTTAAAAACCACAGCACATATTCAATACCGAATGAAAAGCGTGAAGAAACAGCTTCCAGTTCATATTATTCGGTTTCACTGCTCCCTACCGTGTTAAGTGTCACCAGCGTTCTTCAAGTTTTAAAACCAATCCTCAAGAGCCAACAGCATCTAAATAATTACAAAATCACAGCAGTTGTGAAGTTTCTCAAACACATATTTTTTGTTAGAACTCACAAAGTCGAGTTTAGGCAATGGAGGTGATATAAAAAGGGGTTGCCGCGCACAGACCAATGTAATCACAGTGGTGGATTCAGGAGGGTTAGGGTAGAGGATCGAGTTTGAAGTCTAGATTTTCCAAAGGGTGAATGGACGAGATAATGAAGTCAACACATACAGAATCTGCAGTATAGAGCACGGCCTGGTGCAACGATGCAGATTTAGAATATATCAGAATGTGGCAACTAAATGTAACTTTCATTAATTTTACCCTAAATTAAATAAATTGCTGGCGCACTGTGTAGTGACTGTGGCCGGTGGTTTTTTTTCTTGGTTTTTATCCTCGAATGCCGAAAATACCATCCCGGTAGATGAATGGACCGAGGAAAGAATGGAAGCTATACTGAATGCTAAGGCTGCGGCTGCTGAGAAGGGCAAGAGTCATGCAGGTGGGTAAATCCTTAAAACAATAAGGCTAAGGATCAGGCCTAAACAAAGGCTGTGGAAACAAAGGCAAGCCCCGTGAAGACGGTTAGCCCATCATTGAAACCATAAGACTAAGGCTGATAGCTGATGAGAAAGGCATGACATAATAAGGTTAGTCTATCGATGAAGGCTGTTGTGTCTGCGGCTACCGAAAAAGACAGATAGGGGAAGGTGAGGCCATTGTTAAAACCATCTTTGAAAAGAAGGCCCCAGGCTTTTCCGTGGGGACCGAGGCTGAATGAAGATGTCCAAGCTGATTCGAAATTACTATTAGCCCGAAACGTATCGACATAAGCACTCAATTTTACATGTTTACATTATAAACGTGTTTGTTTGTCTCTGTCCCTAGAGGTGAAGGCCGAGGTGGGCTACTTGAGCAACCTGTACAACAAACACTTCGGGGAGAGCAATTGCGGTGCCCTCATCAACATGTATGACCCGGATATAATGCTGACCGAACACGATGGTATAGTCATAAAAGGGTTTGAAGGTAAGAACTTGAATTAGGGGTCGTGTGTTATTATACAAATAATGAATTTGTGTGTGTGCGACAGAAAAATTATTTCATGAGGTGGCAGGTGGAACATTTATTTTGTCACCGAAATTATATCACAATGCACCATTCTGCCTTATATATTACTACACTAAAAGTCGAGTGCTTCAAGTAAATCACAGTTAACTTATTGAGTCTCAAGTCAAGTATTTAGGTATTAACTATGACAAAAGAGTCCTTCATTTGTCATATCCTTGGTTGGTTGGTTGGTTGGTTGGTTGGTTGTGCTTGACTTGTTATGATTGACATGTGATTAGTCTTGTGGTTCCCACGTGACTAGGGTTGTGACTGACTGCCTACCAGACTTCGGCTGGGTAAGTGTAATGGAGTGAAATTCCGCTGTCTTATTATAGTGCGAGAATTGAGAATTGATGTGTTTTTATTTCTTTGCAAAATAGTCCTAGGAGTGGCACCCCTGCCTAGTACCCAAAGTCCACTGTACATATGTTAGTTAATTGTATAAGAGCACCAGACTTCTCTCTATTACCCAAAGTTCACTGTGCATATTTTAGTTGATTGTTTAAGAGCACCAGACCGTTTTAGTTGTCCTGGCACTAACCATGTGCTTGGCTAGTCAGTGAGCAGGTGAGCAGCGAACAATACACACCTATATACTGGACAGCTGCTTTCTCCCTTTCCCATACCGCTCAATCGTTCTGGTGAGTTTCTCCTTAAATTACTCTTTATTATTTACATTGTATAATATGTATGTATGAATATTTCCTAGTTATTCATTGAGAAGGTCAGATCATTTAATTCTTGGTGAAAGTTCATTTTGATTTTGCTTGTGATGTTTTAAAGTTTCGGCTATGGTTGAAATGTTTAAGTATTGTTTTATTTTTCATCTCTGTTCAAAGCCATTTCATTCTAAAGATTGCTAATTTTGTATAGACTTTCTACAAAGTGTGGAAACTATGTGTTACCTTTGGTAGGTTTCTAAAGAAAGGTTTGTTTCTGCTGGAGATTTGTTGAATTTAAAAGATTCCCGTTGAAGTTTCTGCACTGTTAAATAATCTTGATTTTGCTTTAACTTGTTGAACTTCTCTAATTAAGTATAATACCTTATTCTTAAAGGATTATTGTATACTCTAACATTTTGCATTCCTGGTTTTTATATGTATTTCCGCTATTGTCTTAGTTTGGAGCATGGAGGTTTGGAGGCACTGTTATCAGTACAGTGGCCAAACTTGAATAAATGAATAACTAGGAAATATTCATACATACATATTATACAATGTAAATAATAAAGAGTAATTTAAGGAGAAACTCACCAGAACGATTGAAAGGTATGGGAAAGGGAGAAAGCAGCTGTCCAGTATAGGTGTGTATTGTTCGCTGCTCACCTGCTCACTGACGAGCCAAGCACATGGTTAGTGCCAGGACAACTAAAACGGTCTGGTGCTCTTAAACAATCAACTAAAATATGCACAGTGAACTTTGGGTACTAGAGAGAAGTCTGGTGCTCTTATACAACTAACTAACATATGTACAGTGGACTTTGGGTACTAGAAGGGGTGCCACTCCTAGGACTATTTTGCAAAGAAATAAAAACACATCAATTCTCTAAGGGGGAACTCGCACTAGGTTTGGAGGCACTGTTATCAGTACAGTGGCCAAACTTTTGCTTTAGTGTAAGGGAAGGATGGTTCAGTGACCTTGCCCTGCTAGCATATGGCTAGTGCAACTTTAAGATGTTTATTAGGGATTTACATATCTAATGAGCCCCATAGGGTTGTGCAGTATCTGGAAGTTGTATTACTTTAAACCCCAGCTCACTCTGCCACTTCTTTTGTTATTCAAATTTCTTTGAGTTCTTGGAGCATAGATTTTGTTTTAAGTGTTACCCTGGGTAAGTTTGTACATGTACATGCAAACTTTGGTTACTTTGGTTATTTTTGGTATATCTTCTTAATTTCAATTTAGTATGTGTTCTTAATCAGTTTTCTTTTATTTGTTTGATTTACAGGTAGATGTTTGATTGTCTGTAAATTATATTTCACTTTAGTGCTGTGTTGGTTTTCGTTAGGCAAAAGTAATCTTTTTAAAGTTTGTTATTTTTTTATCTGGATCTCTTCAGAAGGTTTGTTTGAGAAATTAAATAAGTAATTGTTTCTTTGAAGGTAAACGAAATTTTCTTTTTTTTATCCCAATTTGTTTAAGAATAGTTCGCGACCTTTTCCTATCGATCCTGGTTTTCTCTAAACAAGCGAGTTCCCCAACTCTAAGCGGTTTTCTTATTTTTTATTCATTTATTCAACTGTGCCCTTTTTCCGGGTTACATAAGCACTTAAAGTGAACAACCAACAAGACGATCCTAACCCTATATCTCTACGTCCGGAACCGGATAGAACCGGGGAACCACAGGCACCATAGTCCGAGGCCACACGAGTACTACACGAGTACACACGAGGCTACCCTGCGAGCTGCGCGAGCCAAACATTGGCGCGCAGCTTCCATGGGGTGAATTTGGAAGGCACCTTTGTTTACCTATGTTTTGTGCAGTTGTATACATCTGTGGTTTCCATTATGTCACAAGGTCAGCAGTAGGATGATTTATGACATCCCTGGAGAGGCTGGCTGGCTAGACAGCCAGGCGACTTGGCGGCAAAACCATTTTGTGCACAAGTGAATGGATTTTTCGCTGGGGCCCAGGTTTCTCATGACTAGAGTGACTTCTAGTGAACTCCTTTTTGAAAAGCGACTATACCACTTCAAACTGCAATGTGTCATTGAGGAATACCAAAAAATGTAAATGGAAAAGGGCAACGACCTTATATTGAAGTTAGAAAAAGAAAAAGATGTGCCAACCGAATCCGCCCGTGGCTGCTCGCCGGGTTAATCCCTAACTCTCAGCCGCACGGATGTTGTTTTGGTTGTTCTCGGACAGTGCCATCTCAATACTCATATCCGTCTGCCTCTATTTCCGCAGCTATCCAGTATACGTTTGCTGAAATGCAGGGTGTCGCCTCGATAAACATTAGCTCTGTGTCCGTTACGCCTCTGGGAAAGCAAGGGAGGCTCGTCTTCCAGCACGCAAATACCACCGGCCATGACCGCGAGGGAAACTTCATGTTCAGCGGAGAGTAAGTGATAACCTCTCGCGACTCAAGTTTGATCCGATCCAAGGGCCAATCTCATGGAGCTGCTAAGCATAAACAATTGCTTAGCACAAACAATCTAGTGGGTGTGAAATTGGATTTTAACGACTTAACACAGGATAGTGATTGGGAAGAGGATGTTAATTAGGAACACTTGGATGTGATTTTTGAATTTTTTTGTTGAAATCCACCCTGCTATACTGGCCGTGTCTGCTTCACGCTGGGATAGGCCACCAAGTTCAAACAAAAAATTAATTAATTAATTAATAAACAAAATTACGGTCCTTGTGAGTAGTATAGCCTAGGTCACACGCACCCCGTTTTGATGAGCAGTCGCTGTAGCGCAAAACCTTTCAGATGTAAAACCTTGACAACCAATCCTCGTAGTTGTACAAAAAAATCGCTTGACTGTCGAGAGGGTCTTCCTGCTGGCTTTTTCCTTGGCTTGATCTTCATCCATACCCCGGTCGACGTACTTTTCGTATTTTTTATTCCACATCTCCGTTGTGGATTTTTCGGCTTCTGCAAACCAGTCTAGATAGGCGGCATTATCTTCCAACTCAGAACTAGTCTTAATCCTATTCTACCTCCGTTTCAGATTCCGAATCATCTTCTTTGGCATCTTCGTCTTTGTCCTGCGAAGATTTAGTGTCACTTTAAATCTACGCTTTTTAAAATCGGGTTAAGAGTTATCCACGTCATAATTTTCCGCAAGATCATTGTCAACTTCTTTTATTTTAGATGCTTCTTTAGCATGTACATTTTCTGCATGCCTCCGTAGGTTGTAACTCCGTCTAAAGCTTGTATCACACTGGTGACAAGCATAGGGTTTAACTGCATTAATTACATTCATGTTGAGTCTTTGAAAATTAATCTCCAAATGGCAAGAAACGGAGTAAATCGTTTAATATATAACTACCCATTTTGCTAATTCCTTGCTGTTTGTGCTTTTTTACACTTTATTTGCTCTTTTTACTCATTTGTTGCTCTTTTTACTCATTTGTTACTCAAGTTCTAATACCATACGTGCTGTATACTTATACATCACAAACAAAACCCATACCTACAAAATATTACGCTCATTTATTTATTTGGATGTACTCGATCGCCTCACACCCGTAACACCCTCGCGGTACATGGTAGATTCCTGTTCCTCATTTTATGCTAATTAGGCAAATGCTGCATTCTGATTTGTCGAGAGCCCGTCAAAAAGTTTGGACCTAATATTAGTCTGGTTCCCAGACCAAATCATTACTTTTCTGATAGGCCTGGTAACCGACAGTGTCACGTGACAAAAACGTACAGCTTTATGCCCGTAGTAGTGATGCCCGTCTACTCAGTTAATTCCGCCCACCGCGCAACAGGATGCAACATGATCATGTTTCCTTCCAAATATCGGCCCTTCGAGCCTCCCGAACACTGCCGTGGGTCAAATGGAGAGCCACGCAAAAAAATGAAATGGCGTCAATGGTGCTTATCGGTATTATTTTAGTGGGCGCTTTGTTTGCGCTACGTAGTAGTAGTAGTTTGTTTGTTTGTTTGGCGCGCATGCGCTGTAGCGACTGCTTACAGTCGAAACGGGGTGCGTGTGACTTAGCCTATACTACTCTTGTGCTCCAACAATATTCTCGGTAAACCTCTGCAAACTAATTGGTCATGAATTGGAGTAAATTTTAGCACTTCACATGCCCGCGTCTATACCTTGTGTTGTTTTTTATAAGTTTACTGATGAAATTTCGAAATTCGTTTATTCACAGAAGTTTTGAGATCTGGAAGAGGCACAGCTCTGGCTTGAAGCTTTACATAGAGATCTACGACGCGGAAGCCGTGACCGAGGTTTAATACAAAAGGGTCTAAAAACAGATGACAACTCAGATTCAAACAACTCCCAACTCCCAGCCACCCCCCCCCCCCCCCCCCCCCCCCCCCCCCCCCCTCCCAAAAGAAAAAGGGAGGGGGTGAAAGAGGGCACTGAGAAATCGATTTTTAAAGTTTTATTAAAGCAACGGAATTGAATAACTGGCGTTTGAATTTAAAAACTGCGTATCGTTAAGCTTCATAAAATTACAAAAATGTAGGCGTACTATAGATCACAACGAGTCCTCTCTTTACAAATTTGCTCGGCGGCATGTGCACGCATCGTGTTTTACATAAATTTGGTTAAGGCGTGAAATCAGAGGTAACAAGTTTAAAGGCGATCTGACCTGCCATGTAACTCCTCAACTAAATTGTATGCACAACACGATCCGTGCGCATACCGCCGGGCACATTTGAATATAGATGTAAACACAGGACACATCGTCTATAAGGATAGCCTGTAGGTCAAATCAGCTACGTCTGTTTTCATAGATAGGTGAATGTTAGTGCTTCGTTATGCTTTGCTCGCTGTGTGTATGTTTTTCTATTTCTGTTTATATAATCGGCATACATCACCGAATCGAGTACGGGAGTATCTACTATACAGTGAATCTATACACACACAATGTTCATACTTTGAATGTGAGAGTTGGTGAATTTAAATAAGGCCTAAAAAGTTTTAAAATAGCCGAGAAAAACCTATATTATGGGTTTTCCCGGCTATTTTTAAACATTCCAACATTAGCTTTCTGATGTGAACAGCTGTGAAAAGGGTTCTTTTAGTGAAATGTGCATAACTTCTGACATTGGTACAATTTTAGTATTTATGCAAATAAGCCTTTACCAAACCGATTGCTAAATTGAATAACCACTTAAATTGAACGCCAAAACTTAAATGTAGAAGAAATAAAACATGAATATGTCAGATATAAAAACAAAATTGAACGTCTGAAATAATTATAATGCAAACCACAGGAAACGACAGCAGAGAGCTAATTCGCTTTAAATTGCCCGCTATTGATGAATAGATGAATTTGAACGCTATTTTTTGCGAAATTGGCTGGGAAAACCTGTAGTTGTCCTGTTAATCTTTAGATTAATCGTAGGTAATTATATCCAAAATAGCAAAATACATGCGTCAATTGTATGTACAAAGTGTCTGATTTTGAAGACGAGCAGTTCACAAAGGATCGCGTCGCCTATAGCGTATGCTTCTGTTACAGTGCGTATTTTAAACGATATTGCTCCAATTGTTCCAAACCTGAAAAGTAAAATTTTATCTGAAAAGAGCGTAAGCTGATGTTGAATAATGTATTTCATTAAAACAAATATCGTAACTGCATGCAAAACAGAGCACTCTGTTTATTTCATATTTGGGTTATTTTATTTGTTTTAATAATTTGTTTAATTAACTGGTTATCCTGGTGCAGGGAATCCTTAATCTGCTAGAAGGGATTAGGTAGGCCTAAACGTCCCACGTACACCAACTAAACATAGTTGGAAAAAATAAGACATATTTTGTTTTCATTATAATACACCTCTTGCTAGTATAGATCCTATGATCAGGCAGTATATTCAACATTTTTGACTGGTTACTGCGCCTTCTGCAGGTTGCTAAGGATTACCGTAAAATGAAAAATGGCGGCGTCGGGCACGGATCCGACCCCTGATTGTTTTGACAAAGATGTGTTATAAAAACACATGGACTGGCACCATTCGGTGCCTAGTGCACACAAGCCATATCGTTTTGGGATTAAACATCGCATTAAACATCGCATTAAACATCGCGTGACATGCATATCAGCGCGTTTATCTAGAATAATTAACATTAGACTTTTAACCTTTATCGAGATATACCGAACTGGGTTTTATAATCGCAGACTTTGATACCTTGCATCTTCGATAAACTTTTTCTGATAAATACTGTTCAGACATCGTACGATCTTTATTCTTTGCTGCGCCACCGCTGATTGATCGAAACTCCGAGAACATTAAGACGAGTAGGGCTTCCTGAGATCGTACACGATGTTCCGTGTTTGGCTGATCTGCGGACTGGTGGTCGCATCAGCCTCAAACGGTGACGATAGTGGTAAGACATTGAATTATAAGGGAAAAGAATAAGGGATACACTTTTTTGAGTTTGGTCAATTTCAACTTCACTGGAAAATCATATAAACAATGATAACATTGTGATATTTAGCCCAGCACAAAAAACTGGGGGAAAATGGTGTGTCCTCAAATTGGGCTAAACAGTAGGTGAAGGGTTGCCTAAGGTTAGAGACTTAAAAGGGTTCAAGGAAACCCCCCAAACGATAGCAATAAAGTGTTTATCAAATAAAGTGTTTCCTCGCTCAACACAGTTTTTGCAATATACATGTACAACCTGTTCAAAATTCTGCGTTTCGAGGCGGAACGGGTGCGATTTACTGACTATCGTTGCGAACATTGCGGACATATTTTTTTTGTATTGAAGGGGGAGGGGGGAGGGGCGTACAGGCCTCTTTGACTTTCCTTTTATTGTGAGTGTTAATTGAAACCCCACGTTGAGTAAACGCGCGAACAGGGGTCCGAATGACGAGAACCAACACGCGAACGGTGTTCGCGAACAGGAATGTCACTCCCTGCTCACTAGGGAGTAGCCTGGAGAACGTCAAGAACAAAGATGGCGGATATAGGCCCCTCCGACTTGTGTTAATTTGTGTACATATTAATTGGAAGTGTACGACCATTGTAAATTAGTTTCGAAAAATTGTTGCTTTTCCTTTTATTGGAATTCTTATTTTGGCGGTGCCATTTTGAATGTTTGCCCACACGCACTCCACACACACTTAACTTGGGCGTTTGTAATCTACAACCTGTGAATATATTTCGCTGGCCACTTGAGAACAGGGTTTCGAATACACCTCTTGATGTCTACTAGGACCGCCAGTAGCTCGCAGTGTGACGAAACCTCGCGACCTGCGGACATCAGAAAGTGGGCACCTGGCTTCAGTCTGAAGTATAACCAGTTCAGATTTGCGATGTTGTATTATGCCATTTTACGGGCTACCACAGGTACATTCTCTCGAGAGATACAGCAGTTGCTTGATGACATGCGATCACGTGACTGTCAAAAAAAGCTCACAAATTTCTTTCACCAATTGACTGTAGAACTGCCAGGTTTTATCTTCTCCCGAAGATTCACAAGACTGGTAACCCTGGTAGGCCCATCGTCTCGGGTAATGGCTCACCCACGGAACACATTTCCATGTTTATTGACAGTTTTCTTAAACCCCTTGTCCATAGGATTCAATCATACATCCATAACACCCAGACTTCCTGCGCAAGCTCGAAGGAATCAAGGACCAGATTCCCAGAACGGCCATCACTGGGACTTTTGACGTCTCATCCTTGTACACCAACATACCACACGAAGAAGGTATTCGTGCCTGTTCCATACCCCTAGCTAGGGCAGGACACACGACCCCCCCCCCCCCCCCCCCCCCCCCCCCCCCCCCCCCCCCCCCATAAGTGACATTCGCGCCCTCATGAAACTTGTACTAACGGAGAATTTTTCCTTCCTGGATAAGCACTATCTACAGGTACATGGCACTGCAATGGGTACTCGCATGGCACCCTCTTTTGTATGCCTCTTCTTGGGTGACCTCGAGGAACGCATGCTTGCCTCAGCACCGTGCCGTCCCTGGATCTGGTGGAGATACATTGATGATGTATTTTTTATCTGGACCAGTGATGAGGACAGTCTGCTGACTTTCACTAATTACATAAATTCCATCAAGTTCACATCAGAGTACTGACATCATCAGGCCCACTTCCTGGATGTCACCATCCGCAAGGAGGATAACTTAATGACCCCTGATCTGTATTCTAAACCCACAGACACACACCAGTATCTCCATTCCTCCAACTGTCACCCTAGGCATTGTAGGACTGGTATAGCATTTAGTCAGGCCCTCAGACTCAAAAGGATTTGTTCTGACGGCTATGATTTCTCCCGCCATTCACAGATACTGAAGAATAACTTGGTTGCTAGGGGTCACAGCTCCCGCCAAGTTCAACGTGCCATTGCCAGAGCCAAAGCTGTACCCAGAAATTTGGCTCTAAAAGTAAAGGCCCCCCAGGCTAATGCCAAACCCATGATCCCCCTAGCCACTACCTTTCACCCCAGTCTCCCTTCCCTTCGCAAAATCACTAACGACAGCCATCACATTCTCCACACTTCAGATCGCCTTGTCCGTGCCGTCCCCGACAGCCCTGAATTGGTTTATAGACGCCCTCGTAATCTACGAGACCTCATTGTTCAAGCCGAAGTTCCCAGCTTGGATACATCTCCTCCCATCCAGCACGGAACTTTCAAGTGCAGTTCCAGATGTGTGGTTTGCCAGATCCACATCCAGGAGTCTGACTCCTTTTCTGGCCACTCTTCTGGTACCACCCATAAAATTATTCGTAACATCACTTGTAGTACATCTAATGTCGTATATCTCATCTCTTGCAGGTTTTGTGGAGTTCAGTATGTCTGAGAGACCAAAAATGCCCTACAAAATCGACTGTCAACACCAATAAACTAGTTACCTCAGTCGGTCACCACTTCAATCAACCTAACCATTGCATTTCTGATATGATTCTACAGGGCATAGAATCACTTGGCCATCGGAAATACTCAGTCCGTCTCAGCCGGGAGAAAGTTTGGATGAATCGCCTTCGGACTATTCAACCACATGGGCTCAACATCCAACTAGGAAATGATTAACTTCTATTGTTTTCTCCCATTTGTCATATCTGTTTCAGATTTAATCCTTGCCAGCAGTTGTTTTTATTTGTTCTCACTCCTTTAGTTTCCCCTCTTCTATTGTCCTACCCCCCCCCCCCCTCACATTTCTCCAATCAACACTTCTTTGGTAGTTCTTTTTTTGATCCTACCCACACTGACCTTTCCCTTTAACCCTTCAGCCTAATACTCTGTTTGTTGTTCCACAGAACTCTGTACATGCTTCTGTGTTTCTCCCGCCAGCTATGATGTGCATCATGCTGTATGTACACAGCCATTATGTCTCTGAAGAAGATCTTGTTAAGATCGAAATATTAGGCCCTCTTAACTTATTTGATTGGTATATCTCAGGTCATTCCAGCCAGTAAGCAGTTTGCAGCAGTTTTAATCTTATTCATAATTAGGGAAGCTTAAACTGTGTTTTTAAGGTGAAAATGCGCATTATTATACTAATTTCTTAATTTAGTTACATGTATGCCACCGATGTCAATATGCACACAAAAATACTAACGTATGGACTGTTTAACTATACAAACAATCTCTTATGTTATCATTGAAGACAGTAAACTTAAAGCAATGGCCTGGTTGCTCCCTGGTTTGCCCCCTCATTTTAGCCCCAAATGCCGAATGGACCGAGGAACGAGTGGAAGCCATGCTGGCCCGGGCGGCAGAAAAGGGCAAGAGTCATGCAGGTAGGTCAATCCTTGAAACCATAGAGCTACGGCTACGGCTGTATGACGAACCAATAACGTAACAAATGACCGATGGTGTAGTAACTTACTATACTTTACACACCAGCGGCGGGACCGACATTGTACAATAACAATCGGCTGGTAGTGTAGTACATTGTGTTATATACATTATCGGTTAGTGATACAGTATCGGTTTATCCGTTGGTTTACTATTATTAGTTATAACAGCGTGTAAGCAAACTCGTGATCGGCTGGACTATCACCACATGCACACTGCTTAAACGTACGTGTCTGTTTGTCTTCCTCCCTCATCTAGATGTGAAGGCCGAAGTGGCATACTCGAGCAACCTGTACCTCAAACACATCAAGGAGAAAAACTGTGGTGGTCTCATTAAGATGTTTGACCCGGACGCCATGATAATCGAGCACGATGGCTCAGTCTTGAGTGGAGTGGAAGGTAAGATGTGACTCCAAATTAAGGGCTGAGATAGTCCTATATAGTTACATAAAACCACACACTCGCTAATTGGTATCCCCAAAATACAACACGTTATGTGTCTTGAGGAACGAACCCCTAATAAAGCGAAATATCTCGCTAAGATATACCGAACACATTTATTATTATTTTTGTCCGAATGCAACAAAGGTTTTTAATCATTTGGAACATTTTCGTTTCGTAATTAATGGTTTGGAGGATTTAGAGGTTTTTACTGATACTGTATCACTACCCGATAACTGTCACACAAACATTACTGATAGTGTAGTAAAATGGACAACACTATCGGTCAAATGTTATTACATTTTCGTTCTTACCTGATAATGAAACAGAAATTGACTGAGAGAATAGAGTACAAGTTACTACACTATCGGTCATTTGGTTTTTACATTATCGGATATGATATACTATGGGTCAATTTGTGTGACATTATCGGTAGGTGATATATTATTCGTTGGTTACTACATTTCCGTTGTAACAATTGTGAGGAACTTTGTTAGGCCTATACATCTCAGTTTGGCATTGTTTCCACAGCTATCCAGTTTGCGCTGGAAGACACGCAGAATGCCGGCTCTATAAACATGAGCTCGGAATACACGGTCTCAGCCCTGGGCAAGAACGCGAGGTTTGTCTTCACGCATGGAAAGGCCACTTACTTCGACCACGATGGAAACCTCATGTTCGACTGGGAGTAAGTGATCAACTCACACGTGTGGAATCAATTGTAAAGAAAATGTGGAAAAACTAAATATGACAAATTAGAAGCAGTATTTGAAAGAGAAAAAAAAAGTGTTTTTCCCAATCCTGATGTGGCGTGTTATGGCCGAGCGGTTAAGAGCACGCAGACTCAAGCTCTGATGTTTCTGATGCAGCAGAGTGTTGGTTCAGGTTTCGTTCTTGACACATGTGTTCTTAAGCAAGGCACTTAACCACTATTGCTTCGTCCTTCGGATAGGATGTAAAGTCGTAGGTCCCATGTGTTGTGTACGTATTGCACGTAGAAGAACCCAGTCACACTTATCGCTAAGAGGAGGGGTTTGCCCCGGTGTTCCTGCAGTGGCTGCAAAGTGCAACGCAGCACCTTGTAAAATCCCTTACAAAGGTGCTACATAATAGGTCTCGTATTCTCATAAACAAAAAAATCATAGATCGCCTTGATTACCAGTCTTGGTAGATACGTGCGCTATATGAGAACTGCCTATTATTATTATAATTATTATTATTGACGGGGTGATGTTGTAAGAGATCGTAGCATTCAACAAACAGATGTCAAGAATGGCCAACAAAACACGTTTCTATCATTGTATTGACCTGGGGTGATGGGTATAGTACTAACATAGCTAAATGCGAGGTCATTGTAAGATGTGACGGTGGACGGTTTTGGGGTTTTACGAAGTGCGGTCAAACTGTTTTTGCTGCGAGATTCTGTTGTGGTCGTGCTATAGTCACCACAATTGGTCGGAAGAGTTACACGCTTCGCATCCAGCCAAACACGGCATACACTGTTGACCTGCTTTGAAAAAAAATAGGGATCATCTTTTCCGATAGGAAACTTGGAAGTTGCAATATCGGTCATAACCTAAAAAGTACGGTCCCCATATACAGTCCTATCGCCCTCAGTTGGTTATGTATATTGTGTACATACAACCTTTAATTGGCCACAGATTGGATTAAAGCTCAACTCGAGCCACCCCTCCTTTGCCTCTTATACCTTGTCTTATTTGTATACCAAGTTTGCTCATGGAATTTCTGTGATTTGTTTATCCACAGGGATTTCTTGATTTTGAAGAGGGACACCATTGGCAACCTGAAGTTTTACATGCAGATCTACGACAAGGAAGCTATAGCGACATAAGGGCGATAAAACAGAGGACAACCGGTGAACCAGAAAACCCCAAACTTTACAAGGTGAATCATAAAAAACGAAACCAAAAAATGTATGCTAATTATAAGGGTGGGCACAAGGTGATACCGGTATTTCACTCGCTTGATAGGCCCGATTGCGTCTTGATCATGTCTTTATTTTTTCGATTGACTAAGCACTGATGAATTGTACTGTACGCACGTGATTCGTGCCCGACGCCGCCATTGTTGTTTATGATGAGCCTTGGCAATTTGCAGAGGGCGCTGTACTCGGTCAAAAATGTTAAACATAGTGCCCGGGATGTGTTGGCCTATATTAATGAACCCCACGTGACCGTGATAAAGAAACATCAAGAGGTGTGTTATAAATAGGTTTTTGGGATGGTCACTATAGTCTTAGAGCATTCGATTATCTGTTCCCTAAACAAACTTACACAAGTGTGATAAACCCTCTAGGCTGTAATAATTTGAACCAAAATAAAAGTGTACCGAGCATGTGCGTGAGGGGAAGCAACTTTTGGGGTGTTGGTGGGAAGCAACTTTTTATTTTAAAAAATGGCTGCCAATATGCTTGTTACCGGATCAATTATATGTGGTAACCAGCATTTTGACGGCTATTTTATGTAAAAGTGTAATAACACCTAAACAGCTGCCACTGCTGCAATGCTATCACATGTTTTCCAACCTCGGAGTGCATGCCTTTCCAAAATTCGCCAGAAGCAGTATTCCCCTTATTTGATACCGACCAACCCCTGAGGCACGTAAGGTATTTCATAATGATTAATAGTTTTGTTTATGTTTGCAAATGTTTTACATGTCTTTAAAATGCAATGTTGATTAACAGATTTAATCTGTGCTTTGAAAAAAATTATTGATGGAATAAAGTGATGGAATAAAATTGCGAAATGGTATTTGGTCTCTTTGTTCTACACAATCGTTGATAACAAATCAATTCATTACCGTTAGGCAACCTTATCTCTCTGTGCACATATCCAATATCGTTCTACATTACATAACTTGTTATCATCAATGTTTGAAGTTTGAAGTTTTACTTTGGACTTTGTAATTGTAATGGCTGTTACCTGGCGATTCTACAGCAAAACAACTGATAACAACATTAACTTCGTCCATGTTATGTGTGCACCCCGGTAAAATAGGCCAACAATCCGTCCTCCGACCTCATGAATAAAAGTTATACACTGAAATTCGTCGATATTAAATAGTTCTAAGAGCCATGAAATTTGGGAATTGAAGACATGTGACACTGAACCTCTCGCCTGGAATTGGAGCTTCCAATTCTGAGCATGTTGGCCGTAATTGAGTCCGAAAGTGGCGCTATTATAGCCGTGTTAATGGATGGATCCTTAATCAAAAAGGCTACTTTTCCAGTTTGGGAATTAACATTCGAGTTAGGGGTGCGTGGGTTTATGGTGTAAATGGAGGACACATTCCTGGCGACACGAAGGTGAATTGGGGTTAGGGTTAGAATCGAGAACGACCTCGATTGAGATTCGTGTACAAAACCAATAAGAGCCGTGGGAAAAAAGTGCAAACAAAGGAAATTATCGAGAGGAACAAAAGAAACTCCTCGATTTACACCATAAACAAACGTACGTGTTCTTGTTTGGGGGAGAGTATCTCAAAAAGTCAACAGTCAACCCACCAAAAACTGAAAAGAAAATGAAAGATGAGATAAATGAAAGATGAGATGTAGATCATCATTAACATTGAGAGTTCTGATTTTTGAAGTATATGGGTATAATAATGTTCGTGCTTATATATAAATTGGTCCCGAACCCACTGATAACATTCGCAGACTTTGACATGTTGATTCTACTGATGTTCGATCAACATTTCTGATTAATACTGTCCAGACGTCGTACGATCTTCTCTTCTGTTTCAATTTTTGGCTGTTTGTTTCTTGTACACAGCCATTTAGTCTCTGAAGAAGATCTTGTTAAGATCGAAATATTAGGCCCTCTTAACTTATTTGACACATATTTTTTGTTAGAACTCACAAAGTCGAGTTTAGGCAATGGAGGTGATATAAAAAGAGGTTGCCGCGCACAGACCAATGTAATCACAGTGGTGGATTCAGGAGGGTTAGGGTAGAGGATCGAGTTTGAAGTCTAGATTTTCCAAAGGATGAGTAGACGAGATAATGAAGTCAACACATACAGAATCTGCAGTATAGAGCACGACCTGGTGCAACGATGCAGATTTAGAATATATCAGAATGTGGCAACTAAATGTAACTTTCATGATTTTTACCCTAAATTAAAAAAAATTGCTGGCGCACTGTATAATGAATGAGCGGTTTTTTTTCTCTTGGTTTTCAAGCCCCGAATGCCGAAATTACTATCCCGGTGGATGAATGGACCGAGGAAAGAGTGGAAGCCATGCTGAGTGCTAAGGCTGCGGCTGCTGAAAAGGGCAAGAGTCATGCAGGTAGGTAAATCCTTAAAACAATAAGGCTAAGGCTCAGGCCTAAACAAAGGCTGTTGAAACAAAGGCAAGCCCTGTGAAGACGGTGAGCCCATCATTGAAACCATAAGACTAAGGCTGATAGCTGATGAGAAAGGCAAGACATATGAAGCACATAGGGGAAGGTGAGGCCATTATTGAAACTATTTTGGAAATAAATGCCCCAGGCTTCTCTGTGGTGACCAAGGCTGAATGAAGATGTCCGAGCTGATTCGAAATTACTTATTAGCCCGAAACGTATCGACATAAGCACTCAATTTTACATGTTTACATTCTAAACGTGTTCGTTTGTCTCCGTCCCTAGAGGTGAAGGCCGAGGTGGGCTACTTGAGCAACCTGTACAACAAACACTTCGGGGAGAACAACTGCGGTGCACTCATCAACATGTATGACCCGGATATAATGCTGACTGAACACGATGGCCCAGTCATGAAAGGGTTTGAATGTAAGAACTTGAATTAGGGGTCGTGTTTTATTATACAAATAATGAATTTGTGTGTGTGCGACGGTAAAAATAATTTCACGAGGTGACAGATGAAACATTTAATTTGTCACCGAAATTATATCATAATGCACCATTCTGCCTTATATATGACTATGCTAAAAGTTGAGTGCTTCAAGTAAATCACAGTTAACTTATTGAGTCTCAAGTCAAGTATTTATGCATTGACTGTGACAAAAGAGCCCTTTATTTGTCATCCCCTTGGTTGGTTGGTTGGGTGGTTGTGCTTGACTTGTCAATTGCCTCGTATCGAACGTTTAAGAAGTGTGACTGACGAGTGACTAGTCTTATGATTGACATGTGATTAGTCTTGTGGTTCCCACGTGACTAGGGTTGTGACTGACTGCATACCAGACTTCAGCTGGGTAAGCACTTAAAGTGAACAACCAAAAAGACGATCCTGACCCTATATCCCTACGTCCGGAACCGGATAGAACCGGAGAACCACAGGCACCATAGTCCGAGGCCACATGAGTAGGGCTACTCTACCCTGCAAGCTGCGCGAGCCAAACATTGGCGCGCAGCTTCCATGGGGTGAATTTGGAAGGCACCTTTGTTTACCTATGTTTTGTGTAGTTGTATACATCTGTGGTTTCTATCCTGTCACTAGGCCAGCAGTAGGATGATTTATGACATCCCTAAAGAGGCTGGCTAGACAGCCAGGCGGCTTGGCGGCGAAACACAAAGAGCCCAAATTGTGCACAAGTGAATGGGTTTTTCGCTGGGGCCCAGGTTTCTCATGACTAGAGTGACTTCTAGGGAACTCCTTTTTGAAAAGCGACTATACCGACTATACCACTTCAAACTGCAATGTGTCATTGAGGAATACCAAAAAATGTGAATGGAAAAGGGCAACGACCTTATATGGAGGTTAGAAAAAGAAAAAGATGTGCCAACCGAATCCGCCCGTGGCTGCTTGCCGGGTTAATCCCTAACTCTCAGCCGCACGGATGTTGTTTTGGCTGTTCTCGGACAGTGCCATCTCAATACTCATATATGCCTCTATTTCCGCAGCTATCCAGTATACGTTTGCTGAAATGCAGGGTGTCGCCTCGATGAACTTTAGCTCTGTGTCCGTTACGCCCCTGGAAAAGCAAGCGAGGCTCGTCTTCCAGCATGCAAATACCACCGGCCATGACCGCGAGGGAAACTTCATGTTCAGCGGAGAGTAAGTGATAACCTCCCGCGACTCAAGTTTGATCCAATCCAGGGGCCCATTTCATTTAGATGCTAAGCATAACAAATTGCTTAGCACAAACAGTCTTGCTCTGTAAAATCAAGTAATCTGTAAAATGCAAACTCACATCTAGTGGGTGTGAAATTGGACTTGAACGACTTAACCCAGGATAGTGATTGGGAAGAGGATGTTAATTGGGAACACTTGGATGTGATTTTATAAATCTAGTAGTAGTGATGCCCGTCTACTCAGGTAATTCCGACCACCGCGAAACAGGATGCATGTTTCCTTCCAAATAACTGCCGTGGGTCGAACGGAGAGCCACGCTGAAAAAGAAATGGCGTCAATAGTGCTCATCGGTATTATTTTAGTGGGCGCTGTGTTTGCGCCACGTAGTTTGTAGTAGTAGTAGTAGTTTGTTTGTTTGTTTGGCGCGCATGCGCTGTAGCGACTGCTTATCGAAACTGGGTGCGTGTGACTTAGCCTATACTACTCTTGTGCTCCGACAATATTATCGGTAAACCTCTGCAAACTAATTGGTCGTGAATTGGGTAAATCTTAGCACTTCACATGCCCGCGTCTATACCTTGTGTTCTTTTTTACAAGTTTACTGATGACATTTCGAAATTCGTTTATTCACAGAAGTTTTGCGATCTGGAAGAGGCACAGCTCTGGCCTGAAGCTTTACATAGAGATGTACGACCTGGAAGCCGTGACCGAGGTTTAATACAAACGGGTTTAAAAAGGGATGACAACTCGGACTCGAGCAACTCCCAACTCCCCGCCACCCTCCCCCCGAAATAAAATTTAAAAAAAATTAAAAAAATTAAAATAAAAAAAATTAAAAAAAAGGGGGGGGGGGGAAGGGCACTGAGAAATCTCTTTTTTAAGTTTAATTAATGCAACGGAATTGAATAACTGGCGTTTGAATTTGAAAACTGCGTATCGTCAAGCTTCATCAAATTACAAAAAAGTAGGCGTACTATAGATCAAAACGAGCCCTCTCTTTACAAATTTGCTCGGCGGCATGCGCACGCATCGTGTTTTACATAAATTTGATTAAGGGCATGAAATCAGAGGTAACAATAAAGGCGATCTAAACTGCGATGTAACTCCTCAACTAAATTGTATGTACACACGATCCGTGCGCATACCGCCGGGCATATTTGAATATAAACACAGGACACATCGACTATAAGGATAGCCTGTAGGTCAAATCAGCTACGTTTGTTTTCATATAGGTGAATCATGTTAGTGCTTTGTTATGCTTTGTTTGCTGTGTGTATGTTTTTTTATTTCCGTTTATTAATCAGCATACATTACTGAATCGCGTACGGGAGTAACTACTACAGTCAGTCCGCAGCGCACTGAAAAGCCGTTCCTTTTATGTGCGATTTATGCATGGCACTTTGTGCGTGACCTCGTTTTTGAATACTTAATGAGCTGGCGACAACGCCTGGAATTTGGTCAAAAACATCCGTTTTATTCACTGGCTGTCAATATTATGTATATTTTATTTTGGATAAGGAAACATTTTGTTATATTATCAAATCAGATTGGAAATTATATGACATTTAGAGGGTGAAATTTATAACGTAAAAAAAGCTCCCGAACCAACAAATTGACCTTTAAAAAAAGACGAATTTTGTCCATCTTCTGGCAGCGGCCACAACCCAATTTCACACTGATGTTAAAGATAATTTCATATTCTATCACAAAACTGTAGATTTGGGGTTGATTTTAACTTAGTCCAGTCAGGGCGCAGAAAATTATAACGTTCTCAATAAATTAACAAACGGAACATCCCGCCATGACAGTCCAAAGTCTTCCTGCGCCCTCATTGGTTAAAAATGACGTCATTGAAAAAGGCTTCGTGGTAACGTGTAGTTCATGCACATTTCAATACGTAGTTGTTTTTAGTGTATTTTTTTAATTGTAAGCTCAAGCGAAAAGGATTCTGCTAATCAGTATTTTGTTTAATCTTTTTAACAGTGGACTGATTAAAAAATAATAATATTGCCTGCGTAATACAATGTATACAGCCAAATATACCAAAAAAACAAGCAACAAATGAAGTCGTTGTTTAAAATTTATATCTGTATTGTGAGGTTGGTTTTTAAAAGAAACTTGCATGTTATTGCTTACATTAATATACCCTGTTGATGTTATACGACTTGAATACAATTGTTAAATTAAACCCTGAATTTGTAAAAACTTATTTTAATTACATCATCAATTACATGTACATGTACATAAATACAGATTTAAGAAAGGACCAAAATTAGGGTTGATAATGAGATAATAAATGTTTAGCAATTAGGCAAAACATTAACACAAATATGGCCAACATTCAAATTAAAATAATGTCAACATAGTGAAGATGATAATTACCATCATCTTTGGCATAATGTTCAATGTGCAAACCATTGAGATTAAAGTAAATAAAGTTTGTTTTATCTTTGCTTGATGTTTTTGGCATAGTTTCTTTGGCATTAAATTATTGCAAATATTAAATTACAATGTATACCCGCTTCTAACATTGCAAAAATAAATGATTTTAAATAAATTTAGTAATATAGATGTTAATGCACATAAATTATATCACTGAATAGAAATGATAAAATCTGCATTCATAAAGTAATATGCTATTTGTGTCAAATTTACATTGTAGCTCAAAACTCTGTTGGCATAGTTTTTAGGCATTAAGTCCTAGATGATTTGACAAACTGACCCGACTCGACCAGACTCGGTTTCGATCTGTTTCAGCTGCACTGTGTTTGCACAACACTGATACAAAGTCATGTATATTATTTTAAAACAATAAAATACAAAAACATTTAAATCTACATGTACAAAGCACGTGTTGCATATATCCACCAGTACATTTAAATCTTCAACTATTTTCAACACTTCTTTGGAAACCCAACTCTCGATTATTTGTCCCAACATAAATCATTACAAATACAATATGTCAGGCACAGTTGTGAGATTGATGTCATGCTGATGAAGCAGACACTTTCTAAGGCCAGAAATTGTAGTACCGCGACGAGTCACTACCTACAAATCAACCAACTTTAGTAGTGATGTTCTCTTTGAGATACTTTGTGAGAGAATATCCAAGGACAAGAGCTTTGCCTTTGGCCTTCTGTAGAGGTTCCCGACATGCTGGCAATGGCTGCGATGGCTGCGGTGGGCATGGCGATGGGCATGGCCATGGTGGTGGACGGCATGACTACTACCTAGTATAAGAAACATATTGGAAGACAGAAATATGAACTATGAAGTTTAGCACAATAATAGCAGTAACTATTATTATTAAACAATAATGTGAATTTTGAACAAAAACATAGGCCTAAGTCGTTTTTATACATGAAAGAAAAATCAATTTTCTATGCATGACGAAGGCAAAAACCGAACTTTATCATATAAATAAGCCACACAAAACAAAATAATTAATTCTGTTTCTGTTGGCTACTGTACAATCACCATCTAGTGCATATCCTGCACATCATGTACACATGCTTGTGTGCATAACCCTATGAGTACCGCGCGCGCCACCTGTGCTCCAATTCACATTGGCAACTATAGACTTGGTGCCAAGTCGGTAATAGCGGTCCACTCGGTATACAGGGGGGAGGTTGCGGTTGCCTCGTTCCCAATTTCGAAGTTTAAATCTGGCACGTTACTAGTCTTAAACCAGCCGTGCAGATAAACTTCGACTGAAATACACGGATTAAACCCGACTATCTAACGACTTGTCATCAAGTCTAATTGGCAACCAGAGAGCCGATATGGCCCACTGACCTCTATACATGGACAGATCATCATTGTTTCATTTTGAAGTCGGCATGCGGAGAAGTGCAACATGGCGGACCCACGACGTCACTCTGTGAGCCAATGAAATGTCCAGGTGTTGGTACGATACGTATTACGTAATGTTTATAAATACAAAATGTACAGAGTAAATCCACTGACCTCTACACCTGGACATTTCATTGGCTCACAGCAGTGACGTCTCGGCTCCGCCATGTTGCACTTCCAGTTCGCGCCGACTTCAAGTGTTAGCACAGCAGAATATGGACAATGATCCGTCCAGGTGTAGAGGTCAGTGATATGGCCCCATTAGCCTCTGTCATGAAATGACGAAAATCAACCGAAGAGGGCGTTTTGCGGAAATTTGTCAATATGGCTTCCGAGCTCTCGCGTAAGACTAACGTAAGTAGCTATACCATGGAGGAAAGACAACAGATAGTTAGTGAATTGCGGGGAAATACTTAATAAAAAATGGCCAATCATAAAACTAGATTTTCTTTCCTGCACTTGAAAAGACCCGCCGTGTATTTATGCTCCTTAGAAAACCGGTTAGGCCCAATTAACATTTAAACAAAACAAAAAATTCAGTGGCACTGAACTGAAGCTTTATTTGAAAGCCATATTTGAATGCCATACAGTAAACAAATTCTGGGGCCAATTCATACAACTTGATACATGTACAAGCAATATTATTTTTGTATTTTTAATTATTTTTTGACATCAAATATAAATTTGGGGCTTTACACACAAGCACTTGGTTCACATAATTACTATATGGACGTTAAACCTCAACATTCCTGATCCTGCAATGTTAATTTAAAAACCAGTTTTAAATACTGTCACATTAAATGTACAGACGCCTGTGAAATCTAGTAATATTTTACCCTTTTATTGACTGAAACCTGACATTAAAAGAAGTTCGTAAATATTAAACTTGAATTTTTCAAGAATTATTCAATTGCGCCACGACCAATTAGGGGGCACTCGGTTGTGTGCACAATTTCTGGACGCCACCGTTTTGGGTTTTTTTTCGGACTAAGCTTACACCTAAATTGTTAACAGAGGGTAAATAGCAAGCATTAATAACATTAACATGGTAAAGGTACAATGAATTTGCAGTTTGTCAACAAAGAAGTATGGCAACATTGCATGAGGAAAGTCGGCCCAACATTTACTGTTTATAAACAATGTAAACGTCGAAGTACAGCTATAGCTCTCCCAAAGGTCGAGTTGTCTCAACGGGCGAGTTGTCTCAACGGGCGAGTTGTCTCAACGGTCGACTTGTCCCGAGTCGAGTTGTCTCAACGGTCGACTTGTCTGACAATCGATAATCGTCGTTAGGTGACCATTAGCCTCTGTCATGACCTTTCTAAAAGGTCAACGCGAGGAAAATTGTCAAAATGGCGGCGCTTACCAACAGCAACACGTGTGTCGTCGATGTCAGAACTTTATGGCTTACGACGGAGCTCTAAAGGCTGTGGTTATTTCGAAAGAATAAACCGTAGGCATAAGGCTAAATGTCATCCAAAACCGTAAAATTACGAAAGATAAAGAAACAGCGACTGAAAAAATGGTCAGTTTGTGAAAGCGTGCTGCGCTATATACGTACGTGCGTAGCTAGCGGATGTCAGACAAGTCGACCGTTGAGACAAGTCGACCGTTGAGACAAGTCGACCGTTGAGACAAGTCGACCGTTGAGACAAGTCGACCGTTGAGACAAGTCGACCGTTGAGACAAGTCGCCCGTTGAGACAACTCGCCCGTTGAGACAACTCGCCCGTTGAGACAACTCGCCCGTTGAGACAACTCGCCCGTTGAGACAACTCGCCCGTTGAGACAACTCGCCCGTTGAGACAACTCGCCCGTTGAGACAACTCGCCCGTTGAGACAACTCGCCCGTTGAGACAACTCGCCCGTTGAGACAACTCGCCCGTTGAGACAACTCGCCCGTTGAGACAACTCGCCCGTTGAGACAACTCGCCCGTTGAGACAACTCGCCCGTTGAGACAACTCGCCCGTTGAGACAACTCGCCCGTTGAGACAACTCGCCCGTTGAGACAACTCGCCCGTTGAGACAACTCGCCCGTTGAGACAACTCGCCCGTTGAGACAACTCGCCCGTTGAGACAACTCGCCCGTTGAGACAACTCGCCCGTTGAGACAACTCGCCCGTTGAGACAACTCGCCCGTTGAGACAACTCGCCCGTTGAGACAACTCGCCCGTTGAGACAACTCGCCCGTTGAGACAACTCGCCCGTTGAGACAACTCGCCCGTTGAGACAACTCGCCCGTTGAGACAACTCGCCCGTTGAGACAACTCGCCCGTTGAGACAACTCGCCCGTTGAGACAACTCGCCCGTTGAGACAACTCGCCCGTTGAGACAACTCGCCCGTTGAGACAACTCGCCCGTTGAGACAACTCGCCCGTTGAGACAACTCGCCCGTTGAGACAACTCGCCCGTTGAGACAACTCGCCCGTTGAGACAACTCGCCCGTTGAGACAACTCGCCCGTTGAGACAACTCGCCCGTTGAGACAACTCGCCCGTTGAGACAACTCGCCCGTTGAGACAACTCGCCCGTTGAGACAACTCGCCCGTTGAGACAACTCGCCCGTTGAGACAACTCGCCCGTTGAGACAACTCGCCCGTTGAGACAACTCGCCCGTTGAGACAACTCGCCCGTTGAGACAACTCGCCCGTTGAGACAACTCGCCCGTTGAGACAACTCGCCCGTTGAGACAACTCGCCCGTTGAGACAACTCGCCCGTTGAGACAACTCGCCCGTTGAGACAACTCGCCCGTTGAGACAACTCGCCCGTTGAGACAACTCGCCCGTTGAGACAACTCGCCCGTTGAGACAACTCGCCCGTTGAGACAACTCGCCCGTTGAGACAACTCGCCCGTTGAGACAACTCGCCCGTTGAGACAACTCGCCCGTTGAGACAACTCGCCCGTTGAGACAACTCGCCCGTTGAGACAACTCGCCCGTTGAGACAACTCGCCCGTTGAGACAACTCGCCCGTTGAGACAACTCGCCCGTTGAGACAACTCGCCCGTTGAGACAACTCGCCCGTTGAGACAACTATAGCTGTACTTCGACGTTTACATTGTTTATAAACAGTTAATGTTGGGCCGACTTTCCTCATGCAATGTTGCCAAACTTCTTTGTTGACAAACTGCAAATTCATTGTACCTTTACCATGTTAATGTTATTAATGCTTGCTATTTACCCTCTGTTAACAATTTAGGTGTAAGCTTAGTCCGAAAAAAAACCAAAACGGTGGCGTCCAGAAATTGTGCACACAATCGACCGAGTGCTCCCTAATTGGTCGTGGCGCAATTGAATAATTCTTGGAAAATCCAAGTTTAATATTTACGAACTTCTTTTAATGTCAGGTTTCAGTCAATAAAAGGGTAAAATATTACTAGATTTCACAGGCGTCTGTACATTTAATGTGACAGTATTTAAAACTGGTTTTTAAATTAACATTGCAGGATCAGGAATGTTGAGATTTAACGTCCGTATAGTAATTATGTGAACCAAGTGCTTGTGTGTAAAGCCCCAAATTTATATTTGATGTCCAAAAATAATTAAAAATACAAAAATAATATTGCTTGTACATGTATCAAGTTGTATGAATTGGCCCCAGAATTTGTTTACTGTATGGCATTCAAATATGGCTTTCAAATAAAGCTTCAGTTCAGTGCCACTGAATTTTTTGTTTTGTTTAAATGTTAATTGGGCCTAACCGGTTTTCTAACTAGCATAAATACACGGCGGGTCTTTTCAAGTTCAGGAAAGAAAATCTAGTTTTATGATTGGCCATTTTTTATTAAGTATTTCCCCGCAATTCACTAAATATCTGTTGTCTTTCCTCCATGGTATAGCTACTTACGTTAGTCTTACGCGCGAGCTCGAAAGCCATATTGACAAATTTCCGCAAAACGCCCTCTTCGGTTGATTTTCGTCATTTCATGACAGAGGCTAATCGTTCTTTGTTGGCACCAAGCCCTTTTGTTTGGAATTGAAATGTTAACAGCGCCCTCACTTGTTGTGTGGTTTATTATTGATTTCAAACTGGCTTAAAAAGCCAGGACGCGCGCGTGCGAAAAGCATTTGCATGCCCACGCCACTTAGCTGCCATCATGACTGAAAACGCTTCCAAGATTTTGGAGGAAATCTTCGCAGATAGCGGTTCAGATATGTCCGATGATGAATCTTCTGTAGCAACATCTGACGAAAGTGATGATGAAGCTACTCCTTCATCTTCTTCGGCAAAGCCAAACTACAGGTAAAGGGAGGTTGCATTGCATCATCCGATTGAATCCAATTAGAAATTGATGAAAATATTGTTATTTGTTATTTTTTATTGATTTGAATAAAAAAAATTAACACGATTTTTGTTTAGATATTTTAAACTTTCTATTGATTGTGAAATTGTATCTATTTTTATTGTTGTGCCCTGCGAAATAATAAATAAAATGAAATGAAAAAAATAATTATTAACCTGAATTATGCAAAGTCAAGTGTGAGGATTTTGCATCCAAATCTAATTTCAGATGGGACTGCAAATGTAATGGGGACAACAAATTCAATTCCACTGAATGGAGCCTTCTTCAACTACTGAAAAGACAGGCATCAATCATAATAATCTTTAAAAAGAGATTTTATTTCAGGAGATTTTATTTAGTTAAAAAAGGGGACTTATTTAAGTGGGAACACTAGATACGAGCGTCCAAAAACAGCATTGTGAAGACAGTTTGTCATTAAAGGTAATACAACATTTGCGACCACCCCCCCCCCCCCCCCAAAAAAAAAACACAGAAAAAAAAACTTCATTTAATGAATGACCATATTTGACATTCACGAATGGTCTCCAGCATCCTGTGAAATCAGGGCACCTGGTGTGCTCTTCTGTTTTAACAAAATTGACATTGTTTAGCAATTTCCAAACCCCGGTTAAATCTGTTTAACCACCCCCACCCCCAAAAAAAAAAAAAAAAAAAAAGGAGAGCTAATGTTGTTTACAACCCTTAAAAGAAAAGGTACCGTGAAATGAATAGTGTCCCATTTAACCTTTCTGAATGTTCCTATTTCAGGTGTGGATGGAATAAAGCAAGCATACAGCAAGCGCCCACCAATGCAATTCAGTGAAGAGACTGGCTGTACGGAAGATTTCAGTCAACTGTCGCCCATGCGAATCTTTCAGCTCTTCTTCTGCAAAGCAGTGTGGGAGTTGATGGTGGATGAGACCAATTGCTACGCAGACCAAACAATGGGTGCAGATGTGGCCAATCATCAGCCTGCATGGAATCCAACTAATGTTCCTGAAATTATGGCATTCGTGGCCTTGCTTCTGTGCATGGGTATCAACAAAAGGCCTCGCTACAGCATGCACTAGTCCAGGTCCGAAGTTCTGCAAAGTCCCCTGTATTCGGCGACCATGTCTCGCAATCGATTCACTGCGATCCTTCGATTTTTCCACCTTGCCAACAACGCCGCGACAACTGGAGATGCTCCCCCTGACAAACTGTCCAAGGTCCGCCCGCTGCTTGACATTGTACTGCCATCCTTTCCTCTCATTTACAAGCCAGGCCGAAATCTTTCACCCAATGAGACAATGATCAAGTTCAAAGGTCGACTTGGTTTCAAACAGTACATGCCACGAAAGTCCGCCAAATGGGGATTAAAATGTTTTTCATTAAACGAGTCAGAAACTGGTTATACCTGTGCTTGGAAGGTGTTCCCTAACCCTAACCCTAACCCTAACCCTAACCCTAACCCTAACCCTAACCCTAACCCTAACCCTAACCCTAACCCTAACCCTAACCCTAACCCTAACCCTAACCCTAACCCTAACCCTAACCCTAACCCTAACCCTAACCCTAACCCTAACCCTAACCCTAACCCTAACCCTAACCCTAACCCTAACCCTAACCCTAACCCTAACCCTAACCCAGCCCACATCAAAGGAATCCAGTCGACCGTCCATTGGTTATGCTTCAACACACCACCCACCTAATATTACTGGGCATGTAGTCCTCGACCTAATTACAGGACTCGAAAATAAGGGACATTTTATTTTCATGGACAATTGGTACACAAACCCAGCTCTCATCTGCAAGTTATCACAGTTAAAGTTTGGAGCCTGTGGAACTGCACGTTACACCACACTGGGGATTCCAGATTTTTGCAAACCCCAAAAAGCTACACATGAAAAGAGGTGCTGACCCCCAGTTTTACACCAAAGCCGGCCAACTGTGCGTCGTTTGGCAGGATGCCAAGCGTGTAACTCTTCTCACAAATGTTGGAAACTGCAATATCGACACGAAAGACATTCGGAGCAAAAACAGTTTGAGTGGACTTCGTACGATCAAAAAACCTTCTGTCGTTAATGATTATAATAAATACATGGGAAGAAGTGATCTCGCAGCCCAAATGTGTCAGTACTACTCGCACCCTCACAAATCGATGAAATGGTGGAAAAGAGTTTTCGTGGCCATTCTTGACATCTGCTTGGTGAATGCTACCATTGTATACAACAGCATCCCTACAAATCAGCACTTGGCCGCTTTGGATTTCCGGGTGAAGGTGATAGAAGAGCTTATTTCCACTTCGAAGCACAACCAAGCTCAGCGTGCCGGTCAAGTGTCGCGTGGTTCCAGCCGCTTTCCGACTCATCACTATCCTGGAGGAATTTCTGCCGGCAAAAAGCGCAACTGTGTTGTTTGCAGTACAAGAGCCAAGCGTAAACAAACTCGCATGATTTGTAAACAGTGTGACAAACCAATGTGTGTACCATGCTTTGAGAAGTTTCATAGTCTGTAATGAGCATTCACCCGAGAAGTTTTATCGTGGTTCCATCCCCACCCCCCCCCCCCCCCCCCCACCCCCATTGCAATGTTGGAGTGATCGGGCACATACCGTCAACCCAACATTGTGCTGGGGGGGGGGGGGTGGGGGGGGATGGTGTCCTTCATTTAAACTTTTGATTGCATCCATAGTATACCCATTTTGAATGTTTGTGCAATTACCTTCACAGTCCGGATTTCCTTCATTTTGAATAAAATCCAATTATTTTCAAGGAAAAACCTGCATTTTTTTCACGTTTCAAAATTAGTGTTTCTTTACACTTCTTGGTAGTTGTCAACTCATATGAAGGGCCAAAAAGTGGGGGTGAGATATAGAATTCTTTCCTACCCTTTAAACAAAAAATTCTCACAGGCCAATATTGTTGTTTTAATTAATCTAATAGTCATTGCTTTGGGGTACTGTCAAACCATTAAAATTAAACACCACTTCAAAGAAAAGTGGCCTTTCATTACTTTGCCTTGCGAGGGCGCTATACATTAAAACTTGGCGAAAAGTACTTGGTCACTAACTGGTCATATCATGTAATTACTGTGGTAACCTAAGCATAGTGACAAAATATGCCTTGGTACTGAAAGGGATAATGAAACACACGCTCTGAGTATGTACAACAAGCCGAAACTCGAAAGACATGGACGAAAAAGTTAATATCGCGCGCACGAAAATCGTCGCAAAATACATGAAACAAATGTCGCCACAGGCTAAATTGTATATCAAACGAAAGGTCATTGCTTACTTTATTGATGTGTAGTGATCATTTTTGGCAATATTTGTTAGTCCAGTCAGGGCGCAGAAACTAAACACACGACAACAAATTTCCTTAAAATCATACCTAACTTCGAGTGAAAAAAAATTCTGCCAAAAACATACTGAATCTCGTCATATTTTATATCATTCGATTCAGAAAATCTTTCGCTTTCCACTTACCTCGCAATGTTGGAGAATCACTGCTTCGTTTGCAACGTGTAGCTCGTGAAAACAAAGCGGTCGAACTCTCGCAATTACTCGCGTAAATCTCGTGGCCGATTTGCGACGCCGGCCCTGCAAATAAAGTTCGGGATATGACCTCATTAACGCGTGCGCTGCGGACTGAATGACTATACAGTAAATCTATACACACACACAATGTTCATACTTTGAATGTGAGAGTTGGTGAATTTAAATAGGGCCTAAAAAAGTTTTTAAATAGCCGAGAAAAACCTATATTATGGGTTTTCCCGGCTATTTTTAAACATTCCAACATTAGCATTCTGTGAACAGCTGTGAAAAGGGTTCTTTTAGTGAAATATGCATAACTTCTGACATTGGTACAATTTTAGTATTTATGCAAATAAGCCTTTACCAAACCGATTGCTAAATTGAATAACCACTTAAATTGAATGCCAAAACTTAAATGTAGAATAAATAAAACATGAATATGTCAGATATAAAAACAAAATTGAACGTCTGAAATAATTATAATGCAAACCACAGGGAACAACAGCAGAGAGCTAATTCGCTTTAAATTGCCCGCTATTGATGAATAGATGAATTTGAACGCTATTTTTTGCGAAATTGGCAGGGAAAACCTGTAGTTGTGCTGTTAATCTTTAGATTAATCGTAGGTAATTATATCCAAAATAGCACAATACATGCAAAGGAACTCGTCAATTGTATGTACAAAGTATCTGATTTTCAGCTTAAAAAACACCCTAAACGATTTTGAAGACGAGCAGTTCACAAAGGATCGCGTCGCCGCGTATGCTTCTGTTACAGTGCGTATTTTAAACGATATTGCTCCAATTGTTCCAAACCTGAAAAGTAAAATGTTATCTGACAAGAGTGTAAGCTGATGTTGAATAATGTATTTCATTAAAACAAATATCGTAACTGCATGCAAAACAGAGCACTCTGTTTATTTCATATTTGGGTTAATTAATTTTGTTTAATAATTTTTTTAATTAACTGGTTATCCTGGTGCAGGGAATCCTTAATCTGCTAGAAGTGATTAGGTAGGCCTAAACGTCCCACGTACACCAACTCAACATAGTTGAAAAAAATTAAAAACATATTTTGTTTTTATTATAATACACCTCTTGCTGGTATAGATCCTATGATCAGGCAGTATATTCAACATTTTTGACTGGTTACCGCGCCTTCTGCAGGTTGCTAAGAATTATCGTAAAACGAAAAATGGCGGCGTCTGGCACGGATCTGACCCCTGAAATATTTTGAACAAAGGTGTGTTTTGGACAAAAACACATGGACTGACACCATTCGGTGACTATAGTGCACACAAGCCATAATCGTTTTGGGATTAAACATCGCATTAAACATCGCGTGACATGCATATCAGCACGTTTATCTAGAATAATTAACCTTTGACTTTTAACCTTCATCGAGATATACCGAACTGGGTTATATAATCGCAGACTTTGATACTTCGAGTCTTCGATAAACTTTTTTTCTGATAAATACTGTTCAGACATCGTACGATCTTTATTCTTTGCTGCGCCACCGCTGATCGATCGAAACTCCGAGAACCATTAGACGAGTAGGGCTTCCTGAGATCGTACACGATGTTCTGTACCGCTTACCCGTGTGTTTTGCTGATCTGCGGACTGGTGGTCGCAACAGCCTCAAACGGTGACGACAGGGGTAAGATATTAAATTATAAGGGAAAAGGATAAGGGATACACTTTTTTGAGTTTGGACAATTTCAACTTCACTTGAAATTCATATAAACAATGATAACATTGTGATATTTAGCCCAGCACAAAAAACTGGGGAGAAATGGGGTGTTCATAATTTGGGCTAAAAAGTAGGTGAAGGGTTGCCTAAGGAGAGACTTAAAAAGGTTCAAGGAAACCTCCCAAATGATAGCAATAAAGTGTTTATCAAATAAAGTGTTTCCTCGCTTAAACTGTTTTTTAAAGGTTAAAATGCTTATTATTATACTAATTTCTTAATTTAGTTACATGTATGCCACCGCTGTCAATATGCACACAAAATTACAAACGTATGGATTGTTTAGCTATACAAACAATCCCTTATATTATCATTGAAGACATTAAATTTGAAGCAATGGCCTGGTTGCTCCCTGGTTTGCCCCCTCATGTTAGCCCCAAATGCCGAATGGACCGAGGAACGAGTTGAAGCCATGCTGCGGGCGGCAGAGAAGGGCAAGAGTCATGCAGGTAGGTCAATCCTTGAAACCATAGAGCTACGGCTACGGCTGTATCACGAACCAATAACGTAACAAATGACCGATGGTGTAGTAACTTACTACACTTTACACACTAGCGGTTAGGACCGACATTGTACAATAATAATTGGCTGATAGTGTAGTACATTGTGTTACATTATCGGTTAGTGATACAGTATCGGTTAATCCGTTGGTTTACTATTATTAGTTATAACAACGTGTAAGCAAACTCGTGATCGTCTGGACTATAACCACATGCATACTGCTTAACCAGTTCGCGCCGGATGACGTATATAAACGCAAACGTTTCCCCAAATTCAAAACGGATGACGCATAAACACGCCAAGTTCAAGTTCGGAAATGTATGTCAGCAGCGAGCAAGGCCGGAAATGCGTGGGTGTGCTTCCCGGCACTATCAGCCTGAACCCGCTTCGGATCGAGTTTCGTTAAAAATAATCCCGCCCCTCGGCTCGGCGATAATCCGGGCGCAAACTGGTTAAACGTACGTGTCTGTTTGTCTTCATCCCTCATCTAGAGGTGAAGGCCGAAGTGGCATACAGGAGCAACCTTTACATCAAACACTTCAAGGAGAAAAACTGTGGTGGCCTCATTAAGATGTTTGAACCGGACGCCATGATAATCGAGCACGATGGCTCAGTCTTGAGTGGAGTGGAAGGTAAGATGTGACTCCGAATTAATGGCTGAGATCGCACTCGCTAATTGGTATCTCCAAAACACAACACTTTATCTGTCTTGAGGAACGAACCCCTAAAGCGAAATATCTCCCTAAGATTATACAGGGTGACCCACACCTTCCCCCCCCCCCAAAAAAAAAAAAAAAAAAAAAAAAAAACCCAAAAAAATCAAACAAACAAACACCCCAACACCCCAACACCCCAACAAACCACAAAACACAAAAGAAAAAAAACGAAAAAAAACCAAGCATATTCCCCTACCCTGGGGCTAAAACTACCTTTACCAATGGATGAAGAATTCATTTAGAAGAAAAATAGTTAGTAGTTTTAGCTTCAAACCCATTCTGTGAAGCACTATCAGAGTTCCTTTCGCTACTAGAAATAAATAAACCATGTCATGTTAAATTCGCGGGCGCTGTTTATAGTTATTTCTCTGTGCCAAAGGACCTCTGACTTCCCTTCACAAAATATGGTCTGGAGCTAAAAGTATAGCCAAATCGAGATATCTTGGTATAATTTTCGTATAGAAATTGTCTCCATCCATTGGTATAGGGATATTATGTTATGCCAAATATTTATATATTTATATAGCCAAATGTGAACGAATTCGGGGACAAAATGGGTGCAAAATTACTGATTGAAGTACATATCCTCAACCTCCAATTTGCAACATTATGTAATAACAAAATTGCCTCATCATGATGACTTGTATTATACATAAAATAAGAAGGCAACAGTTCGTCTCTGAGGTCGCATTTAATAATTAAATTTCACAAAAGGAAATTCTATAAATAAAACAAACAAGCTATTTTGGACATATGTGACCCAGCACGAGTAAATGAGACACTTTGAGGCAAAAATGAAAATTGAGATTTTGATTTCATCATTTAAAGCTATATTGTAAGAAAACAATCGTTGTATCAAACATCGTCGAGACAGGATTTTAGATTTATTTGTATTTATTTTTATTTATTTGTATTTACTTATATATCTAATGTATATATATATGTATATTATATGTGGGGTTTTTTTGGGGGGGACACCCTGTATATTTAATGAACTTTACTGTTAGTACAATTGTAGAAATAATTGTATAAGGTGACAAAATTGATGTTGCCTCGGGGAATGAAACATTTTGTCTGTCACCGAACACATTTATTATTTGTATCTGTCTTGAGGAACGAACCCCTAAAGCGAAATATCTCCCTAAGATTATACAGGGTGACCCACACCTTCCCAACACCCCCCCCCCCCCCCCCCCCAAAAAAAAAAAAAAACCAAAAAAAACCAAAAAAAACACCCCAACACCCCAACACCCCAACAAACCACAAAACACAAAAGAAAAAAAACGAAAAAAAACCAAGCATATTCCCCTACCCTGGGGCTAAAACTACCTTTACCAATGGATGAAGAATTCATTTAGAAGAAAAATAGTTAGTAGTTTTAGCTTTAAACCCATTCTGTGAAGCACTATCAGAGTTCCTTTCGCTACTAGAAATAAATAAACCATGTCATGTTAAATTCGCGGGCGCAGTTTATAGTTATTTCTCTGTGCCAAAGGACCTCTGACTTCCCTTCACAAAATATGGTCTGGAGCTAAAAGTATAGCCAAATCGAGATATCTTGGTATCATTTTCGTATAGAAATTGTCTCCATCCATTGGTATAGGGATATTATGTTATGCCAAATATTTATATATTTATATAGCCAAATGTGAACGAATTCGGGGACAAATTGGGTGCAAAATTACTGATTGAAGTACATATCCTCAACATCCAATTTGCAACATTATGTAATAACAAAATTGCCTCATCATGATGACTTGTATTATACATAAAATAAGAAGGCAACAGTTCGTCTCTGAGGTCGCATTTAATAATTAAATTTCACAAAAGGAAATTCTATAAATAAAACAAACAAGCTATTCTGGACATATGTGACCCAGCACGAGTAAATGAGACACTTTGAGGCAAAAATGAAAATTGAGATTTTGATTTCATCATTTAAAGCTATATTGTAAGAAAACAATCGTTGTATCAAACATCGTCGAGACAGGATTTTAGATTTATTTGTATTTATTTTTATTTATTTGTATTTACTTATATATCTAATGTATATATATATGTATATTATATGTGGGTTTTTTTGCGGGGGGACACCCTGTATATTTAATGAACTTTACTGTTAGTACAATTGTAGAAATAATTGTATAAGGTGACAAAATTGATGTTGCCTCCCTGAATGAAACATTTTGTCTGTCACCGAACACATTTATTATTTGTATTGTCCGAATGCAAAAAAGGTTTTTTATTAGTTGGAACATTTTCGTTTCGTAATTAATGGTTTGGAGGATTTAGTGTTTTTTTCAAGAATTGTTTCAATTTTTGTTGGAAGTTGGCATATTTATCATTGTGGTCAATGTATGTATTTACGAGTGTGCAACCTTAATACATTGTACATCTTAGTTCGACTGTGTGAGTGGCGTGTGACTAGTCTTGTGATCGACATGTGTCCTATGAATGACAAGTGACTAGACTGGTGACTGACTTGTGACAACTGACAATGTATCACCAACCGATAATTACACAAATTGACCGATACTGTATTACTACCCGATAATTTCACACAAGCATTAATAATAATAATAATAACAGGCATTTATACTGCGCTTTTCCAAAACATGATCAAAGCGCATAACAAAAGAAAGGATAGATTTAATCTACTATTTAGGAAAAAGATAAGTTTTAAGTTTACTTTTAAATGTAACAACACAAGTAGAGTCACGGACACTAATTGGGAGACTGTTCCAAAGTTCAGCAGCAGAGTGTGAGAAGGCGTGTTTGCCATAAGATAAACTTGAGTTGTGAGTGTTAAGCCAAGTTCTATCGGAAGAAGAACGGAGCCCTTGACGATTGCTTTGGTGAAGATGAAACATATCAGAAAGATAAGGTGGAGCAATGTCCTTCAAACATCTAAAAACATATAGAAGTGTTTTGAACTGGGTGCGTTTCTCCATGGGTAGCCAGTGTAGTTTAGCGAGTAAGGGGGATCCATGAGCTCTCCAACAGTTAACAGTGAGAACAAGTTTGGCAGCTCTGTATTGGATACTGGTGAGGCGTTTAAGATGTGCTTTGGTGATTCCAGATAACATGGAGTTACAATAGTCGAGACGAGAAGTGACAAGACTGCAAACCACATGGTGACAAGTATCATGATCAATGTATTTTCGAATCCTTGCAATGTTGCGCAGATGGAAGTTAGTAGAGCTACATACTGAATTAACTTGAGATGACATTGACATGACAGGGTCAAACATGACACCCAAATTCCGAATATTAGTTGAGGGGGTTACCGTAGAATTTCCAATGTTAAGAGAAACATCTTTAACATGTGACAAGTTGTTCTTAGAGGCAGCGACAAAGAACTCTGTTTTCTCAGCATTCAGTTTCAATTTGTTTGTGTGCATCCAGACTATGATGTCATCTATGCATGACGTTAGTATATCCAAGGCTTTCTCTTTTTCACCTGGCACAGTTGGATTAAAGTCAACATACAATTGTGTATCATCGGCATACATGTGGTAATTGACATTGTGCCGACGAATAACTTTGCCAACAGGATGAGTGTAAAGAGAAAACCCCATAGGTCCAATGACCGAACCTTGGGGTAGTCCGTAATCCATAGTATGTTCACAAGAACACGATTTCGTCGACTTTGGAGATATGATGAGAACCAATTGAGGGCCGTATCCTTGATGCAGAAAGTGTCCGAAAGACGATTTAAGAAAATCTGATAATCAACAGTGTCAAAAGCTGCACTAAGGTCAAGGAGTACAACGAACACAGCTCTCCTTGGATCCAAAGCACACATAATGTCATTCTTAACTTTAAGCAAAGCTGTCTCCGTACTATGATGGGCGCGATAAGCAGACTGGAAAGTCTCATTCAGATGATTGTCAGCAAGGTGATCATTTAGACGTGAAGCGATGACTTTTTTCAATGATTTTAGACCACATAGGTATATTAGAAACTGGTCTGTAGTTTTTCAATTGATTAAAATCCAAAGATGGTTTCTTGAGGGTGGGTTTGATGATTGCCTGCTTTAGAACATCCGGAAATACACCAGTTGATAAAGACAAGTTAACAATATAAGTCAGCTTTGGTACAATGATGTTGATGCATTGCTTGACCAACCATGTTGGCAAGACGTCCAAAGAACAAGACTTGTTAGGCGATCGGAAGATCATTTTGCAAATCTCATTTTCATCAACTGGTTCAAAGTTATTCAGAATAGTTATAGCATGAACAGTGTCGGGCTCATTATCAATTGAATTGGAGTCTGCAAAATCAGTGTTATTATCAAGATCGTTACGAATCTTGACAATTTTGTCCTCAAAGAAGTCAGCAAATTTGTTGGACAGGTGCTCATTTGAATCACACACAGTCAGAGATTGTTTAGTTTTATTTTTGTTCAGCAAAGTATTAGTGATTTGAAACACCTTTTTCATATCAGCAGATTGCAGTTCGTTCTTGAAGAACTCCTGCTTCGCTTTCTGAATCAAGTTAATGACATGTTTGTGATGGGAAAGATAGCACTGACGATTTTCCTCATTGGTGTGTTTCTTAAGGGTTCGCTCAAGTCGACGGCGTTGCCGGCGAGCTTCATGAATTTCATCATTGTACCATTGATGTCTGGGTCGAAGCGTGCGGGTTTTAGTTTCAGCGGGAACATGTTTGTCTACCACTTCTTTGATAGCATTGTTGAAGGCAAGAATGGCATCATTGACATCGTGTAGATCTGATATAATTGATCTATCAAGCTCAAATGCAAGCTCATTACGAAAAGCATCCATGTCAATGCTGGTAAAATTGCGGACAGTTGAAGATGTCTTTTGGTGATCCAGTTTCCGTTGGTTTAAGTTAAAACTAACTACATAGTGATCAGATTCTAGAATTCGTTGAACTTAACAGTCATAAGATCAAGATCACTTGAGCGTGTAATTACTAAATCCAAAACATGACCATACCTATGAGTAGAATCATGAACATGTTGATGCAAATTAACTGAAGAAAGTATGTTCATAAAGTGAGTTACATCAGGTTTATCTGGAGTGTCAATGTGTAAGTTGAAATCTCCCAGCGCAACAATATCCATTGGTAAAAGGTTGAGATCAATGAGAAATGAATTCATTTCTTCCAGAAAATCCTTTGTTTTGAGTCCATTAGCAGGTGAGGGGGAAGGCCGATAGATAACAGCAAATGTTGTACTGTTATTACCATTCTTGATGCAAACATATTCAAAAGTTTCAGCTATAAAATCCATTGGTTTGACACAAAGCTTAAGCGAAGCCTTGAACAAAATGCCAATTCCTCCATGGTTAGATTCACGGCGTGGGTGGTTGAGAAAAGAATATCCAAAGGGAGTGAGTTCCCCAATGATAACAGAGTCATCATGAGCAAGCCATGTTTCTGTGATAAATAAAATATCAACATCATGATCGATTACAAAATCAGCAATTGAGGTGGTTTTGTTGCGCACTGATGGGCATTCCAGAGTTTAATACTGAGACGTGAGAAGTCTTTGCGTGGTATTGACCGTAACTTACAGAGGTCAGCTGATCTAGGAAATGTCTTGTTTCTGTTGGGAGAGAGACGATGAGACGTGATGACTGTGATTGGATTAGAACCTCGCCGGTTCACCCTTACGAAAATGTCCTGTGGTATTCCTGTGGTATACCACACAATTACCGCAGGACAGTCAAATACCACACAAATTTGTGTGGTATGTACCACAGGACATTGCTTCCCTGTGGTATTCCTGTGGTAATTACCTAGATACCACACAAATTACCACAGGACAGTCGTACACAATGGTTTTGTGTGGTAATATACCACAGGATAGAGATGTCCTGTGGTATTCCTGTGGTATTTACTTTGATATCACACAAATTACCACAGGGCATGTCATACAAAATGGTTTTGTGTGGTAATAATACATAGGATACTACAGGATAGAGGTGTCCTGTGGTATTCCTGTGGTATTTACTTAGATACCACACAAATTACCACAGGACACAAACATGTCATACAACTTGAAATGGTTTTGTGTGGTAATAAGTACCACAGGACATCTCTGCCCTGTACTGTGGTACTCATTGTAACTATTAAGAGACCACACAAGGACAGTTAGTACCACAAGAGTGCCGTTTCCCACATCTCTGTCCTGTGGTATCCCTGTGGTAAATGCTGAGATAACACACAAATTAAAGACATTGAAGTACTACATAATTAGTTCCCATCTTGTTGTCCTGTGGTATCCCTGTGGTACATATACTGAGATACCACACAGTACACATCGACAGTCAATGTACCACATAGATTAATTGGTTTCTACATCTCTGTCTTGTGGTATCCCTGTGGTACTCGAGTTAGATTTACTTTTGCTGTAATTTTCATAGGGATTTTAATTTTAAGGGGAAGGTAGAAATAGTAAATTGTTTCACAGAACTGTCTGCGGGTTTTTTTGTGGATGCTGGGAGAAAATATTAGACAAGAAATGCTGTTCTTATTCCAGTTAATACACACATCACACAATCTCAAACTAAATGCTTATCTCTCAGTCATTGTGTACATATACTGTACACAGCTCTGGTGCAGTATAGGCACACAATGGCTTGTGGTTGTCTTGCAAGGACATGTGAATGCCCTTTGACCCCTATACAGTGCATGCAAGTCTCAAGGTCCAATGACCTTGCATTAACTCTAGGCTTGGCTACACCACTGCACATGCTGCATATTTTGAATTGGGTTGGGGAAAGGGGAGTTTATCAGTGGTATATGTACATCAATGTTTTCTTGAAAACTGCAACTATTCATAGTATAATGGTGCCCCAGAACTGCCAAAATGTATCTCACATGCCTGTCAAGATATCATGACAAAATGACTTGAGTTTATGTATGTTTTGGTTGAAAACATAAGGCTTTCATTTGGACAGAACTTCATTGCATTCTGCATATAGTCCTGCTGTCATGGCTGTCGGTTTACTCAGTTGTGTGGTAAGTTTTTTTGTATTGACTTCAATGTTCAACATTTATATCTTGTCAATCTTTTATATACTTGTTGTGATCCTGTAATGTTAGTCAACTGATTGTTTATTCCAATATGCAACATACGATCAACACATTTTTGATCACATTACATGTACTTGGGATAATATAAAGACTTTCTTAAAAACCAATGTAATGGAATATTAAAACATCATCATGGGTGCTCAAACAACTACAAACAATGTCAATGTAATGACTGAAAATATTGAAGGCTAAAAAGGCTAGGTTTGTGATTGGTGCCATTCTTTAAGGTGTACGTCTTAAACTACGTTTGATTCTTTCAGATTATATATTTGTTTTTTCCCTTGGTTTTGAACTTTGTTAATGAATTTTCCTTTTTGTAATTTTCCTTTTTGTTTGTTCTCAATGCCAGGGAGTTGGTCAAGATTGAAGATCAGTTTAACCGTACTACTAGTGAAGGGTTAAAATTTGTGGCTGGTTGAAACAGATGTAGACGGGGGAATTCAGCGAACATCGAGAGGAGCTTGTACAGATACTTTATAAATGAAGTCTTAATTGTTGATGTGATCGAACAAACTTGTGCATTATAAGGGTAAACTCTGGACACTAAGAAATGTTGAAGAACTTTTTTGGTTATACATGTTCATTATTCAATTATACTTTTCGCATTCGCATCACAAAGATTTTAACAGCTAATTATACTTGAACATAATTGTATTTGTAAGTCAAATACATTAGGTTTGAAACTAACCAATCAGTAGTTTCTTTCCTCTTCTTGAATCAGTACAATTTGCAAATATCAAGCAAAGAGATTGTTCTATGACTTTTGTATCATCACATGTAAATCAAATGTGACAGAACCCAATAAACCCTTCCACTTTACTTAATCAAACTACGCACAAGTTGACTCAGAAATATATATAAAATAACTTGCTGACTTGCTGTTATTACCGTCATTATAGTTTAAGGACATGAAACTTAATTGAAAAGAAATGTATGAATGCAAACAGTTGCTCCTTGAATCCAAAATTTGAATGTAACCTGAATCTACTTTGTTTGCTGTATATCTTAAAAAATCGACACAAGTACATGTAGGATTGGTGGTGGTGGTGGTGGTGGTGGAAGGACTTTCAATAAACAACAATCTAAAAGAGCATATTTAAAGGGTTATAGTGCATCACTTTAATTTTTAAGTGCCATGTTTTTACAGGAATATTCAACAGAAGAAAGTGGTACTCATTGAAAGGTAAATACCACATGATACCACAGGAACAAGTACTGGGAACATGTATCACAGGAACATGTTACCACAGGAATGGTATCACAGGGATATAGTACCACAGGTACCACAGGAATAGTACCGCAGGAATAGTACCGCAGGAATAGTACCGCACTGAGGAATAGTACCGCACTGAGGAATAGTACCGCACTGAGGAATAGTACCGCACTGAGGAATAGTACCGCACTGAGGAATAGTACCGCACTGAGGAATAGTACCGCACTGAGGAATAGTACCGCACTGAGGAATAGTACCGCACTGAGGAATAGTACCGCACTGAGGAATAGTACCGCACTGAGGAATAGTACCGCACTGAGGAATAGTACCGCACTGAGGAATAGTACCGCACTGAGGAATAGTACCGCACTGAGGAATAGTACCGCACTGAGGAATAGTACCGCACTGAGGAATAGTACCGCACTGAGGAATAGTACCGCACTGAGGAATAGTACCGCACTGAGGAATAGTACCGCACTGAGGAATAGTACCGCACTGAGGAATAGTACCGCACTGAGGAATAGTACCGCACTGAGGAATAGTACCGCACTGAGGAATAGTACCGCACTGAGGAATAGTACCGCACTGAGGAATAGTACCGCACTGAGGAATAGTACCGCACTGAGGAATAGTACCGCACTGAGGAATAGTACCGCACTGAGGAATAGTACCGCACTGAGGAATAGTACCGCACTGAGGAATAGTACCGCACTGAGGAATAGTACCGCACTGAGGAATAGTACCGCACTGAGGAATAGTACCGCACTGAGGAATAGTACCGCACTGAGGAATAGTACCGCACTGAGGAATAGTACCGCACTGAGGAATAGTACCGCACTGAGGAATAGTACCGCACTGAGGAATAGTACCGCACTGAGGAATAGTACCGCAGCAATAGTACCGCAGCAATAGTACCGCAGCAATAGTACCGCAGCAATAGTACCGCAGCAATAGTACCGCAGCAATAGTACCGCAGCAATAGTACCGCAGCAATAGTACCGCAGCAATAGTACCGCAGCAATAGTACCGCAGCAATAGTACCGCAGCAATAGTACCGCAGCAATAGTACCGCAGCAATAGTACCGCAGCAATAGTACCGCAGCAATAGTACCGCAGCAATAGTACCGCAGCAATTGTACCGCAGCAATTGTACCGCAGCAATTGTACCGCAGGAATAGTACCGCAGGAAAAGTACCGCAGGGAAAAGTACCGCAGGGAAAAGTACCGCAGGGAAAAGTACCGCAGGGAAAAGTACCGCAGGGAAAAGTACCGCAGGGAAAAGTACCGCAGGGAAAAGTACCGCAGGGAAAAGTACCGCAGGGAAAAGTACCGCAGGGAAAAGTACCGCAGGGAAAAGTACCGCAGGGAAAAGTACCGCAGGGAAAAGTACCGCAGGGAAAAGTACCGCAAAAAAAAAAAAAAAAAACCCAAAAAAAAAACCCAAAAAAAAACACCCCAACACCCCAACACCCCAACAAACCACAAAACACAAAAGAAAAAAAACGAAAAAAAACCAAGCATATTCCCCTACCCTGGGGCTAAAACTACCTTTACCAATGGATGAAGAATTCATTTAGAAGAAAAATAGTTAGTAGTTTTAGCTTTAAACCCATTCTGTGAAGCACTATCAGAGTTCCTTTCGCTACTAGAAATAAATAAACCATGTCATGTTAAATTCGCGGGCGCAGTTTATAGTTATTTCTCTGTGCCAAAGGACCTCTGACTTCCCTTCACAAAATATGGTCTGGAGCTAAAAGTATAGCCAAATCGAGATATCTTGGTATCATTTTCGTATAGAAATTGTCTCCATCCATTGGTATAGGGATATTATGTTATGCCAAATATTTATATATTTATATAGCCAAATGTGAACGAATTCGGGGACAAATTGGGTGCAAAATTACTGATTGAAGTACATATCCTCAACATCCAATTTGCAACATTATGTAATAACAAAATTGCCTCATCATGATGACTTGTATTATACATAAAATAAGAAGGCAACAGTTCGTCTCTGAGGTCGCATTTAATAATTAAATTTCACAAAAGGAAATTCTATAAATAAAACAAACAAGCTATTCTGGACATATGTGACCCAGCACGAGTAAATGAGACACTTTGAGGCAAAAATGAAAATTGAGATTTTGATTTCATCATTTAAAGCTATATTGTAAGAAAACAATCGTTGTATCAAACATCGTCGAGACAGGATTTTAGATTTATTTGTATTTATTTTTATTTATTTGTATTTACTTATATATCTAATGTATATATATATGTATATTATATGTGGGTTTTTTTGCGGGGGGACACCCTGTATATTTAATGAACTTTACTGTTAGTACAATTGTAGAAATAATTGTATAAGGTGACAAAATTGATGTTGCCTCCCTGAATGAAACATTTTGTCTGTCACCGAACACATTTATTATTTGTATTGTCCGAATGCAAAAAAGGTTTTTTATTAGTTGGAACATTTTCGTTTCGTAATTAATGGTTTGGAGGATTTAGTGTTTTTTTCAAGAATTGTTTCAATTTTTGTTGGAAGTTGGCATATTTATCATTGTGGTCAATGTATGTATTTACGAGTGTGCAACCTTAATACATTGTACATCTTAGTTCGACTGTGTGAGTGGCGTGTGACTAGTCTTGTGATCGACATGTGTCCTATGAATGACAAGTGACTAGACTGGTGACTGACTTGTGACAACTGACAATGTATCACCAACCGATAATTACACAAATTGACCGATACTGTATTACTACCCGATAATTTCACACAAGCATTAATAATAATAATAATAACAGGCATTTATACTGCGCTTTTCCAAAACATGATCAAAGCGCATAACAAAAGAAAGGATAGATTTAATCTACTATTTAGGAAAAAGATAAGTTTTAAGTTTACTTTTAAATGTAACAACACAAGTAGAGTCACGGACACTAATTGGGAGACTGTTCCAAAGTTCAGCAGCAGAGTGTGAGAAGGCGTGTTTGCCATAAGATAAACTTGAGTTGTGAGTGTTAAGCCAAGTTCTATCGGAAGAAGAACGGAGCCCTTGACGATTGCTTTGGTGAAGATGAAACATATCAGAAAGATAAGGTGGAGCAATGTCCTTCAAACATCTAAAAACATATAGAAGTGTTTTGAACTGGGTGCGTTTCTCCATGGGTAGCCAGTGTAGTTTAGCGAGTAAGGGGGATCCATGAGCTCTCCAACAGTTAACAGTGAGAACAAGTTTGGCAGCTCTGTATTGGATACTGGTGAGGCGTTTAAGATGTGCTTTGGTGATTCCAGATAACATGGAGTTACAATAGTCGAGACGAGAAGTGACAAGACTGCAAACCACATGGTGACAAGTATCATGATCAATGTATTTTCGAATCCTTGCAATGTTGCGCAGATGGAAGTTAGTAGAGCTACATACTGAATTAACTTGAGATGACATTGACATGACAGGGTCAAACATGACACCCAAATTCCGAATATTAGTTGAGGGGGTTACCGTAGAATTTCCAATGTTAAGAGAAACATCTTTAACATGTGACAAGTTGTTCTTAGAGGCAGCGACAAAGAACTCTGTTTTCTCAGCATTCAGTTTCAATTTGTTTGTGTGCATCCAGACTATGATGTCATCTATGCATGACGTTAGTATATCCAAGGCTTTCTCTTTTTCACCTGGCACAGTTGGATTAAAGTCAACATACAATTGTGTATCATCGGCATACATGTGGTAATTGACATTGTGCCGACGAATAACTTTGCCAACAGGATGAGTGTAAAGAGAAAACCCCATAGGTCCAATGACCGAACCTTGGGGTAGTCCGTAATCCATAGTATGTTCACAAGAACACGATTTCGTCGACTTTGGAGATATGATGAGAACCAATTGAGGGCCGTATCCTTGATGCAGAAAGTGTCCGAAAGACGATTTAAGAAAATCTGATAATCAACAGTGTCAAAAGCTGCACTAAGGTCAAGGAGTACAACGAACACAGCTCTCCTTGGATCCAAAGCACACATAATGTCATTCTTAACTTTAAGCAAAGCTGTCTCCGTACTATGATGGGCGCGATAAGCAGACTGGAAAGTCTCATTCAGATGATTGTCAGCAAGGTGATCATTTAGACGTGAAGCGATGACTTTTTTCAATGATTTTAGACCACATAGGTATATTAGAAACTGGTCTGTAGTTTTTCAATTGATTAAAATCCAAAGATGGTTTCTTGAGGGTGGGTTTGATGATTGCCTGCTTTAGAACATCCGGAAATACACCAGTTGATAAAGACAAGTTAACAATATAAGTCAGCTTTGGTACAATGATGTTGATGCATTGCTTGACCAACCATGTTGGCAAGACGTCCAAAGAACAAGACTTGTTAGGCGATCGGAAGATCATTTTGCAAATCTCATTTTCATCAACTGGTTCAAAGTTATTCAGAATAGTTATAGCATGAACAGTGTCGGGCTCATTATCAATTGAATTGGAGTCTGCAAAATCAGTGTTATTATCAAGATCGTTACGAATCTTGACAATTTTGTCCTCAAAGAAGTCAGCAAATTTGTTGGACAGGTGCTCATTTGAATCACACACAGTCAGAGATTGTTTAGTTTTATTTTTGTTCAGCAAAGTATTAGTGATTTGAAACACCTTTTTCATATCAGCAGATTGCAGTTCGTTCTTGAAGAACTCCTGCTTCGCTTTCTGAATCAAGTTAATGACATGTTTGTGATGGGAAAGATAGCACTGACGATTTTCCTCATTGGTGTGTTTCTTAAGGGTTCGCTCAAGTCGACGGCGTTGCCGGCGAGCTTCATGAATTTCATCATTGTACCATTGATGTCTGGGTCGAAGCGTGCGGGTTTTAGTTTCAGCGGGAACATGTTTGTCTACCACTTCTTTGATAGCATTGTTGAAGGCAAGAATGGCATCATTGACATCGTGTAGATCTGATATAATTGATCTATCAAGCTCAAATGCAAGCTCATTACGAAAAGCATCCATGTCAATGCTGGTAAAATTGCGGACAGTTAAAGATGTCTTTTGGTGATCCAGTTTCCGTTGGTTTAAGTTAAAACTAACTACATAGTGATCAGATTCTAGAATTCGTTGAACTTAACAGTCATAAGATCAAGATCACTTGAGCGTGTAATTACTAAATCCAAAACATGACCATACCTATGAGTAGAATCATGAACATGTTGATGCAAATTAACTGAAGAAAGTATGTTCATAAAGTGAGTTACATCAGGTTTATCTGGAGTGTCAATGTGTAAGTTGAAATCTCCCAGCGCAACAATATCCATTGGTAAAAGGTTGAGATCAATGAGAAATGAATTCATTTCTTCCAGAAAATCCTTTGTTTTGAGTCCATTAGCAGGTGAGGGGGAAGGCCGATAGATAACAGCAAATGTTGTACTGTTATTACCATTCTTGATGCAAACATATTCAAAAGTTTCAGCTATAAAATCCATTGGTTTGACACAAAGCTTAAGCGAAGCCTTGAACAAAATGCCAATTCCTCCATGGTTAGATTCACGGCGTGGGTGGTTGAGAAAAGAATATCCAAAGGGAGTGAGTTCCCCAATGATAACAGAGTCATCATGAGCAAGCCATGTTTCTGTGATAAATAAAATATCAACATCATGATCGATTACAAAATCAGCAATTGAGGTGGTTTTGTTGCGCACTGATGGGCATTCCAGAGTTTAATACTGAGACGTGAGAAGTCTTTGCGTGGTATTGACCGTAACTTACAGAGGTCAGCTGATCTAGGAAATGTCTTGTTTCTGTTGGGAGAGAGACGATGAGACGTGATGACTGTGATTGGATTAGAACCTCGCCGGTTCACCCTTACGAAAATGTCCTGTGGTATTCCTGTGGTATACCACACAATTACCGCAGGACAGTCAAATACCACACAAATTTGTGTGGTATGTACCACAGGACATTGCTTCCCTGTGGTATTCCTGTGGTAATTACCTAGATACCACACAAATTACCACAGGACAGTCGTACACAATGGTTTTGTGTGGTAATATACCACAGGATAGAGATGTCCTGTGGTATTCCTGTGGTATTTACTTTGATATCACACAAATTACCACAGGGCATGTCATACAAAATGGTTTTGTGTGGTAATAATACATAGGATACTACAGGATAGAGGTGTCCTGTGGTATTCCTGTGGTATTTACTTAGATACCACACAAATTACCACAGGACACAAACATGTCATACAACTTGAAATGGTTTTGTGTGGTAATAAGTACCACAGGACATCTCTGCCCTGTACTGTGGTACTCATTGTAACTATTAAGAGACCACACAAGGACAGTTAGTACCACAAGAGTGCCGTTTCCCACATCTCTGTCCTGTGGTATCCCTGTGGTAAATGCTGAGATAACACACAAATTAAAGACATTGAAGTACTACATAATTAGTTCCCATCTTGTTGTCCTGTGGTATCCCTGTGGTACATATACTGAGATACCACACAGTACACATCGACAGTCAATGTACCACATAGATTAATTGGTTTCTACATCTCTGTCTTGTGGTATCCCTGTGGTACTCGAGTTAGATTTACTTTTGCTGTAATTTTCATAGGGATTTTAATTTTAAGGGGAAGGTAGAAATAGTAAATTGTTTCACAGAACTGTCTGCGGGTTTTTTTGTGGATGCTGGGAGAAAATATTAGACAAGAAATGCTGTTCTTATTCCAGTTAATACACACATCACACAATCTCAAACTAAATGCTTATCTCTCAGTCATTGTGTACATATACTGTACACAGCTCTGGTGCAGTATAGGCACACAATGGCTTGTGGTTGTCTTGCAAGGACATGTGAATGCCCTTTGACCCCTATACAGTGCATGCAAGTCTCAAGGTCCAATGACCTTGCATTAACTCTAGGCTTGGCTACACCACTGCACATGCTGCATATTTTGAATTGGGTTGGGGAAAGGGGAGTTTATCAGTGGTATATGTACATCAATGTTTTCTTGAAAACTGCAACTATTCATAGTATAATGGTGCCCCAGAACTGCCAAAATGTATCTCACATGCCTGTCAAGATATCATGACAAAATGACTTGAGTTTATGTATGTTTTGGTTGAAAACATAAGGCTTTCATTTGGACAGAACTTCATTGCATTCTGCATATAGTCCTGCTGTCATGGCTGTCGGTTTACTCAGTTGTGTGGTAAGTTTTTTTGTATTGACTTCAATGTTCAACATTTATATCTTGTCAATCTTTTATATACTTGTTGTGATCCTGTAATGTTAGTCAACTGATTGTTTATTCCAATATGCAACATACGATCAACACATTTTTGATCACATTACATGTACTTGGGATAATATAAAGACTTTCTTAAAAACCAATGTAATGGAATATTAAAACATCATCATGGGTGCTCAAACAACTACAAACAATGTCAATGTAATGACTGAAAATATTGAAGGCTAAAAAGGCTAGGTTTGTGATTGGTGCCATTCTTTAAGGTGTACGTCTTAAACTACGTTTGATTCTTTCAGATTATATATTTGTTTTTTCCCTTGGTTTTGAACTTTGTTAATGAATTTTCCTTTTTGTAATTTTCCTTTTTGTTTGTTCTCAATGCCAGGGAGTTGGTCAAGATTGAAGATCAGTTTAACCGTACTACTAGTGAAGGGTTAAAATTTGTGGCTGGTTGAAACAGATGTAGACGGGGGAATTCAGCGAACATCGAGAGGAGCTTGTACAGATACTTTATAAATGAAGTCTTAATTGTTGATGTGATCGAACAAACTTGTGCATTATAAGGGTAAACTCTGGACACTAAGAAATGTTGAAGAACTTTTTTGGTTATACATGTTCATTATTCAATTATACTTTTCGCATTCGCATCACAAAGATTTTAACAGCTAATTATACTTGAACATAATTGTATTTGTAAGTCAAATACATTAGGTTTGAAACTAACCAATCAGTAGTTTCTTTCCTCTTCTTGAATCAGTACAATTTGCAAATATCAAGCAAAGAGATTGTTCTATGACTTTTGTATCATCACATGTAAATCAAATGTGACAGAACCCAATAAACCCTTCCACTTTACTTAATCAAACTACGCACAAGTTGACTCAGAAATATATATAAAATAACTTGCTGACTTGCTGTTATTACCGTCATTATAGTTTAAGGACATGAAACTTAATTGAAAAGAAATGTATGAATGCAAACAGTTGCTCCTTGAATCCAAAATTTGAATGTAACCTGAATCTACTTTGTTTGCTGTATATCTTAAAAAATCGACACAAGTACATGTAGGATTGGTGGTGGTGGTGGTGGTGGTGGAAGGACTTTCAATAAACAACAATCTAAAAGAGCATATTTAAAGGGTTATAGTGCATCACTTTAATTTTTAAGTGCCATGTTTTTACAGGAATATTCAACAGAAGAAAGTGGTACTCATTGAAAGGTAAATACCACATGATACCACAGGAACAAGTACTGGGAACATGTATCACAGGAACATGTTACCACAGGAATGGTATCACAGGGATATAGTACCACAGGTACCACAGGAATAGTACCGCAGGAATAGTACCGCAGGAATAGTACCGCACTGAGGAATAGTACCGCACTGAGGAATAGTACCGCACTGAGGAATAGTACCGCACTGAGGAATAGTACCGCACTGAGGAATAGTACCGCACTGAGGAATAGTACCGCACTGAGGAATAGTACCGCACTGAGGAATAGTACCGCACTGAGGAATAGTACCGCACTGAGGAATAGTACCGCACTGAGGAATAGTACCGCACTGAGGAATAGTACCGCACTGAGGAATAGTACCGCACTGAGGAATAGTACCGCACTGAGGAATAGTACCGCACTGAGGAATAGTACCGCACTGAGGAATAGTACCGCACTGAGGAATAGTACCGCACTGAGGAATAGTACCGCACTGAGGAATAGTACCGCACTGAGGAATAGTACCGCACTGAGGAATAGTACCGCACTGAGGAATAGTACCGCACTGAGGAATAGTACCGCACTGAGGAATAGTACCGCACTGAGGAATAGTACCGCACTGAGGAATAGTACCGCACTGAGGAATAGTACCGCACTGAGGAATAGTACCGCACTGAGGAATAGTACCGCACTGAGGAATAGTACCGCACTGAGGAATAGTACCGCACTGAGGAATAGTACCGCACTGAGGAATAGTACCGCACTGAGGAATAGTACCGCACTGAGGAATAGTACCGCACTGAGGAATAGTACCGCACTGAGGAATAGTACCGCACTGAGGAATAGTACCGCACTGAGGAATAGTACCGCACTGAGGAATAGTACCGCACTGAGGAATAGTACCGCACTGAGGAATAGTACCGCACTGAGGAATAGTACCGCACTGAGGAATAGTACCGCAGCAATAGTACCGCAGCAATAGTACCGCAGCAATAGTACCGCAGCAATAGTACCGCAGCAATAGTACCGCAGCAATAGTACCGCAGCAATAGTACCGCAGCAATAGTACCGCAGCAATAGTACCGCAGCAATAGTACCGCAGCAATAGTACCGCAGCAATAGTACCGCAGCAATAGTACCGCAGCAATAGTACCGCAGCAATAGTACCGCAGCAATTGTACCGCAGCAATTGTACCGCAGCAATTGTACCGCAGGAATAGTACCGCAGGAAAAGTACCGCAGGGAAAAGTACCGCAGGGAAAAGTACCGCAGGGAAAAGTACCGCAGGGAAAAGTACCGCAGGGAAAAGTACCGCAGGGAAAAGTACCGCAGGGAAAAGTACCGCAGGGAAAAGTACCGCAGGGAAAAGTACCGCAGGGAAAAGTACCGCAGGGAAAAGTACCGCAGGGAAAAGTACCGCAGGGAAAAGTACCGCAGGGAAAAGTACCGCAGGGAAAAGTACCGCAGGGAAAAGTACCGCAGGGAAAAGTACCGCAGGGAAAAGTACCGCAGGGAAAAGTACCGCAGGGAAAAGTACCGCAGGGAAAAGTACCGCAGGGAAAAGTACCGCAGGGAAAAGTACCGCAGGGAAAAGTACCGCAGGGAAAAGTACCGCAGGGAAAAGTACCGCAGGGAAAAGTACCGCAGGGAAAAGTACCGCAGGGAAAAGTACCGCAGGGAAAAGTACCGCAGGGAAAAGTACCGCAGGGAAAAGTACCGCAGGGAAAAGTACCGCAGGGAAAAGTACCGCAGGGAAAAGTACCGCAGGGAAAAGTACCGCAGGGAAAAGTACCGCAGGGAAAAGTACCGCAGGGAAAAGTACCACAGGGAAAAGTACCGCAGGAATACCACAGGAATTTGTCCTGGGGTAATGTCCCAAAAAATGACAGGACATTTCCTGTGGTACTGTCCTGTGGTATTTTTTTGTGGTAATACCACAGGACATTTTCGTAAGGGCAAATTACCATTACATTCACTGTTCTGCCATGGTTTGCGACGGCCACCTCGTTTACCACGATATTTGGGACGGTAAGACGATTTGATTGGAAGAGATTTCAGGCAATTCCACAAAGTTAAGGGTAATGGTGAAGCAGCTGCTTGATAGAAGAGATTGTTAAGTGCCAGGAGTTGATCACGGTCATAAGTTATTATATTATTGTTGCATGTATTAACAACATCCGTTGAATGTCTTTCTTTTGTCAAATCTGGGCCAGGGTTAGGATTTATATCTCCTGCAACAAGAAGTTCCAACTGAAATGTAGCACTATTATTGTTGCTATGGTATGGAATCCTTCTTCCAAGGAACTTATGATGGTGGTGAGAGTTTAGTAAGTGAAGATGTGTGGTACATCATGTACTAGTGGAGACCAGTAGGTTGCATGTTTAGCCTCTGAAATGCAAGTTGGTCCCTTGAATAGCAGCAGGCTGATTGTGAGGATTACCTGCAGAGTTCCCATTGTCCAAGCTAGGCACCCTTACGAAAATGTCCTGTGGTATTACCACAAAGAATACCACAGGACAGTACCACAGGAAATGTCCTGTCATTTTTGGGGACATTACCACAGGACAAATTCCTGTGGTACTTTTTCCTGCGGTACTTTTTTCCTGCGGTACTTTTTTCCTGCGGTACTTTTTTTTCTGCGGTACTTTTTTTCCTGCGGTACTTTTTTTCCTGCGGTACTTTTTTCCCTGCGGTACTTTTTTTCCTGCGGTACTTTTTTTCCTGCGGTACTTTTTTTCCTGCGGTACTTTTTTTCCTGCGGTACTTTTTTTCCTGCGGTACTTTTTTTCCTGCGGTACTTTTTTCCCTGCGGTACTTTTTTTCCTGCGGTACTTTTTTTCCTGCGGTACTTTTTTTCCTGCGGTACTTTTTTTCCTGCGGTACTTTTTTTCCTGCGGTACTTTTTTTCCTGCGGTACTTTTTTTCCTGCGGTACTTTTTTCCCTGCGGTACTTTTTTTCCTGCGGTACTTTTTTTCCTGCGGTACTTTTTTTCCTGCGGTACTTTTTTTCCTGCGGTACTTTTTTTCCTGCGGTACTTTTTTTCCTGCGGTACTTTTTTCCCTGCGGTACTTTTTTTCCTGCGGTACTTTTTTTCCTGCGGTACTTTTTTTCCTGCGGTACTTTTTTTCCTGCGGTACTTTTTTTCCTGCGGTACCTGTTGAACTATTCCTGTGGTACCTGTGGTACTATATTCCTGTGGTACCATTCCTGTGGTAACATGTTCCTGTGATACATGTTCCCAGTACTTGTTCCTGTGGTATCGATCATGTGGTATTTCCCTTTCAATGAGTACCACTTTCTTCTGTTGAATATTCCTGTAAAAACATGGCACTTTGAAATTAAAGTGATGCACTAAAACCCTTTAAATATGCTCTTTTAGATTGTTGTTTATTGAAAGCCCTTCCACCACCACCACCACCAATCCTACATGTACTTGTGTCGATTTTTAAGATATACAGCAAACAAAGTAGATTCAGGTTACATTCAAATTTTGGATTCAAGGAGCAACTGTTTGCATTCTTACATTTCTTTGCAATGAAGTTTCATGTCCTTAAACTATAATTACGGTAATAACAGCAAGTCAGCAAGTTATTTTATATATATTTCTGAGTCAACTTGTGCGTAATTTGATTAAGTAAAGTGGAAGGGTTTATTGGGTTTTTTAAACAAATAAATTTAGGTTCTGTCACATTTGATTTACATGTGATGATACAAAAGTCATAGAACAGTCTCTTCGCTTGATATTTGCAAATTGTACTGATTCAAGAAGAGGAAAGAAACTACTGATTGCTTAGTTTCAAACCTAATGTATTTGACTTATACAATTATGTTCAAGTATAATTACCGGTAGCTGTTAAAATCTTTGTGGTGCGAATGCGAAAAGGAATAATGAACATGTACACAAAAAAGTCCTTCAACATTTCTTAGTGTCCAGAGTTTACCCTTATAATGCACAAGTTTGTTCGATCACATCAACAATTAAGACTTCATTTATAAAGTCTCTGTACGTATGCTTCTCTCGGTGTTCCCCCATCTACATCTGTTTCAACCATGCAGCCACAAATTTGATCTCTTCACTAGTAGTACGGTTGAACTGATCTTCAATCTTGACCAACTCCCTGGCATTGAGAACAAAAATAAAAATTACAAAAAGGACAAATCATTAACAAAGTTCAAAACCAAGGGAAAAAACAAAGACTATAATATGAAAGAATCAAACGTAGTTTAAGACGTACACCTTAAAGAATGGCACCAATCACAAACCTAGTCTTTTCAGCCTTCAAAATTTTCAGTCATTACATTGACATTGTTTGTAGTTGTTTAAGCACCCATGATGATGTTTTAATATTCCATTACATTGGTTTTTAATAAAGTCTTCTTATTATCCCTAAAGTACATGCAATGTGATCAAAAATGTGTTGATCGTAAGTTGCATATTGGAATGGGCAATCAGTTGACTAACATTACAGGATCACAACAAGTATATAAAAGATTGACACGATATAAATGTTAAACATTGAAGTCAATACAAAAAACTTACCACACAACCGAGTCAACCGACAGCCATGACAGCAAGACTATATGCATGCATGATGCAGTGAAGTTCTGTCCAAATGAAAGCCTTATGTTTTCAACCAAAACATACATAAACTCAAGTCATTTGGTCATGATATCTTGACAGGCATGTGAGATACATTTTGGCAGTTCTGGGTCCCCATTATACTATGAATAGTTGCAGTTTTCTAGCAAACATTGATGTACATCATATACCACTGATAAACTGCTCTTTTCCCAACCCAATTCAAAATATGCAACATGTGCAGTGGAGTAGCCAAGCCTAGAGTTAATGCAAGGTCATTGCACCTTGAGACTTGCATGCACTGTATATAGGGGTCAAAGGGCATTATGTGTCCTTGCAAGACAACCACAAGCCATTGTGTGCCTATACTGCACCAGAGCTGTGTACAGTATATGTACACAATGACTGAGAGATAAGCATTTAGTTTGAGATTGTGTGATGTGTGTATTAACTGGAATAAGAACAGCATTTCTTGTCTGGTATCTTCTTCCAGCGTCCACAAAAAACAACGCAGACAGTTCTGTGAAACAATTTACCATTTCTACCTGCCCTCAAAATTAAAATCCCTATGAAAATTACAGCAAAAGTAAATCTAACTCGAGTACCACAGGGATACCACAGGACAGAGATAGGAACCCAATCTATGTGGTACGATGTGTACTGTGTGGTATCTCAGTTTGTACCACAGGGATATACCACAGGGCAACAAGATGGGAACTAATTAGGTAGTACTTCAATGTCTTTAATTTGTGTACGTGTTATCTCAGCATTTACCACAGGGATACCACAGGACAGAGATGTGAGAAACGGCAATATTGCGGTACTTGACTGTCCTTGTGTGGTCTCTTGATATTTACAACACATGAGTACCACAGGGCAGAGATGTCCTGTGGTACTTATTACCACACAGAACCATTTTGTATGACATGTTTGTGTCCTGTGGTAATTTGTGTGGTATCTAAGTAAATACCACAGGAATATACCACAGGACATCTCTATCCTGTAGTATCCTATGGTATATTACCACACAAAACCATTTTGTATGACATGCACTGTGGTAATTTGTGTGATATCCAAGTAAATACCACAGGAATACCACAGGACATCTCTATCCTGTGGTATATTACCACACAAAACCATTTTGTATGACTGTCCTGTGGTAATTTGTGTGGTATCTAATTTTATTACCACAGGAATACCACAGGGCAGCAATGTCCTGTAGTATCCTATGGTATATTACCACACAAAACCATTTTGTATGACATGCCCTGTGGTAATTTGTGTGATATCCAAGTAAATACCACAGGAATACCACAGGACATCTCTATCCTGTGGTATATTACCACACAAAACCATTTTGTATGACTGTCCTGTGGTAATTTGTGTGGTATCTAATTTTATTACCACAGGAATACCACAGGGCAGCAATGTCCTGTAGTATCCTATGGTATATCACACAAAACCATTTTGTATGACATGCCCTGTGGTAATTTGTGTGATATCCAAGTAAATACCACAGGAATACCACAGGACATCTCTATCCTGTGGTATATTACCACACAAAACCATTTTGTATGACTGTCCTGTGGTAATTTGTGTGGTATCTAATTTTATTACCACAGGAATACCACAGTGCAGCAATGTCCTGTGGTACATACCACACAAATTTGTGTGGTATTTGACTGTCCTGTGGTAATTGTGTGGTATACCACAGGAATACCACAGGACATTTTCGTAAGGGCAATAGATGCCCATACAAAAGAAGGTAGGTGTTAAGTAGATGCAGCTCAGGTGTTATGCAGTAAACTATCAGGATGACTCACATATTCACGATTGAGTGACCAGTAAGCAATAAGTTTAGATATCCATTGCTAAGGTTGAAGAAATCCAAAGTTATTTCCATTGCTTGTACAAGAAGTATCCAGTTAAAGTACACATAAAAAGTCTAGTAGATTCCACAGAGAAAACTCAACAACTGGTCAAAAATTGTAGGCAAAGCAATAACTACAAGCAGTATAAATCTTGCACAAGGTTAAGAGGCAAATGGAGGTGCTGCCATCCAGTGGGGCGCCCTCCTTCATTCCACTTGTAGTAAAATGGAAAACACTACCGGTCAAATGTTATTACATTATCGTTCTTACCCGATAATGAAACAGAAATTGATTGAGAGTATAGAGTAAAGGAGGTTACTACACTATCGGTCATTTGGTTGTTACATTATCGGATATGATACAGTATTGGTCAATTTGTGTGACATTATCGGTTGGTGATATATTATCCATTGGTTACTACATTATCAGTCGTAACAATTGTGATAAACTTTGTTAGGCCTATACATCTGAGTTTGGCATTGTTTCCACAGCTATCCAGTTTGCGATGGAAGACGTGCAGAATGCCGGCTCTATAAACGTGAGCTCGGATTACATGGTCTCGGCCCTGGGCAAGAACGCGAGGTTTGTCTTCACGCATATAAAGACCACTTACTTCGACCACGATGGAAACCCCATGTACGACTGGGAGTAAGTGATCAACTCACACGTGTGGAATCAATTGCAAAGAAAACGTGGGAAAACTAAATATGACAAATTAGGAGCAGTATTTGAAAGAGAGAACAAAAGTGTTTTTCCAAATCCTGTTCGATGTGGCGTGTTATGGCCGAGCGGTTAAGAGCACGCAGACTCAAGCTCTGGTGTTTCTGATCAGCAGAGTGTTGGTTCAGGTCCCGTTCTTGACACATATGTTCTTAAGCAAGGCACTTAACCACTATTGCTTCGTCCTTTGGATAGAATGTAAAGTCGTATGTCCCATGTGTTGTGTATTGCACGTAGAAGAACCCAGTCACACTTATCGCTAAGAGGAGGGGTTTGCCCCGGTGTTCCTACAGTGGCTGCAAAGTGCACCGCAGCACCTTGTAAAAGCCCTTACAAAGGTGCTACATAATAGGTCTCATATTCTTATAAATTTCACTAACCTGTCTTAAAAAAAATCATAGAGCGCCTTGAATACTATAGTCTTAGTAGATGCGTGCGCTATATGAGAACTGCCTATTATTATTATAATTATTATTATTGACGTGGCGATGTTGTATGCGATCGTTGCATTCAACAAACAGATGTCAAGAATGGCCAACAAAACACGTTTCTATCATTTTATTGACCTTTAGTGATGGGTATAGTACTAACATAGTTGTAATGCGAGTTCATTGTAAGAGGTGACGGTGGACGGTTTGGGGGTTTTACGAAGTGCGGTCAAACTGTTTTTGCTGCGAGATTCTTTTGTGGTCGTGCTATATAGTCACCATAATTGGTCAGAAGAGTTACACGCTTCGCACCCTGCCAAACACGGCAATGCTCTGTTGACCTGCTTTGCAATAAAAATGGGGATCATCTTTTCAGATGGAAAACTTAAACACGTTCAAGTTTGAAGTTGCATCGGTCATAACTCAAAAAGTACGGTTCCCATATATAGGCATATCGCCCTCAGTCGGTTATGTATATTGTGTACATACAACCTTTAATTGGCCTCAGATCGGATTAAAGCTCAACTTAATGAGCCACCCCTCCTTTCCCTCTTATACCTTGTCTTATTTGTCTACCACGTTTGCTCATGGGATTTCTGTGATTTGTTTATCCACAGGGATTTCTTGATTTTGAAGAGGGACACCACTGGCAACCTGAAGTTTTACATGGATATCTACGACAAGGAATCCATAGCGACATAAGGGCGATGAAACGAGGACAACCGGTAAACCTGAAAACCCCAAACTCTACAAGGTGGATCATAAAAAAACGAAACCAAGAAATTAATGCTAATTATAACTAAAGGGTGGGCACAGGGTGATACCGGTATTTCACTCGCTTGATAGGCCCGATCGCGTATTGATCATGTCTTCATTTTTTCGATTGACTAAGCACTGACGAATTGTATGCACGTGATTCGTGCCCGACGCCGCCATTTTTGTTTTATGATGAGCCTTGGCAATCTGCAGAGGGCGCTGTAATCAGTCAAAAATGTTAAACATAGTGCCCGGGATGTGTTGGCCTATATTAATGAACCCCACGTGACCGTGATAAAGAAACATCAAGAGGTGTGTTATAAATAGGTTCTTGTGATAATTATGGTCACTATAGTCTTAGAGCATTCGTTTATCTGTTCCCTAAACAAACTTACACAAGTGTGATAAACCCTCTAGGCTGTAATAATTTGAACCAAAATAAAAGTGTACCGAGCATGTGCGTGAGGGGAAGCAGCTTTTGGGGTGTTATAACTTTTAATTTAAAAAAATGGCTGCCAATATGCTTGTTACCGGATCAATTATATGTGGTAACCAGCATTTTGGCGGCATTTTTTTGTAAAAGTGTAATAACACCCAAACAGCTGCCACTGCTGCAATGCTATCACATGTTTTCCAACTTCATGAGTGCATACCTTTCTTAAATTCGCCATAAGTATTAGTCCCCTTATTTGATACCGACCAACCTCCCAGGCACATAAGGTAATTCATAATGATTCAATAGTTTTGTTTATGTTTGCAAATGTTTTACATGTCTTTAAAATGCCATGTTGATTAATAGATTTAATCTGTGCTTTGAAAAAATTATTGATGGAATAAAGTGATGGAATCAATTTGCGAAATGGTATTTTGGTCTCTTTGTTCTACACAATCGTTGATAACAAATCAATTCAATACCGCTATGCAACCTTAGCTCTCAGTGCATTATATCCAATATCGTTCTACATTACATAACTTGTTATCATCAATGTTTGAAGTTTAAAGTTTTACTTTGGACTTTGTAATTGTAATGGCTGTTACCTGGCGATTCTACAGCAAAACAACTGTTAACAACATTAACTTCGTCCATTTTATGTGTGCACCCCGGTAAAATAGGCCAACAATCCGTCCTCCGACCTCATGAATTAAAGTTATACACTGAAATTCGTCCATATTAAATAGTTCTAAGAGCCATGAAATCGGGGAATTGAAGACATGTGACACTGAACCTCAGGGAATTTGATACACATTATTATACCATGTCGTGAGAAAGATACTTGGCTATAGGGCCATCAAAGGTCAATTATCTTTCTCGTGACATACTCTGACTCTGTGCCAAATTTCATGCTTTTATTATCAATTGAAAATTTATAATTTAAACCAAGTCTACAGATCTAACAACAACATAACGCGAGCGTCCTTAATCGGTGTCAGTCCTCGGGGAGAGGGGGGGAGTTTAAGAAATTGGTCCCGAACCCACTGATAACATTCGCAGACTTTGACATGTTGATTCTACTGATGTTCGATCAACATTTCTGATTAGTACTGTCCTGACGTCGTACGATCTTCTCTTTTTTTTCAATTTTTGGCTGCGCCACCGCTAATCGATCCGAGACTCAAAGATCCATTCTACGAGACCGTTGATTCCTGAGATACCGTACACGATGTTCCGTGTCGCTTGCCTGTGTGTTATGATCGGCGTACTGGTGTTCGCATCAGCCTCAAACGATGACCATGGTGGTAAGATATTGATTTATAAAAAAAAAGAGTAAGGGATACACTGTAAAAACAATTATGTAACAGATCTGTCCTGTAATTTCTTTTTTCTACACTTGTTATGCAAATTTTTTTCAACTTCAAATGTCTGTGTTTTAACAGAATTTAGTATATTTACCGAGTAATTTTGTAAAATTGAGATATTAGTAGTTTGCGGTAACACCCGGAGATAAAGAGGGTAAGGAATTTATTATAGGCAAGGAGGAATGGGATGGCCAGAGTCTAGAGTTTTGGTCCAGGAAACAATTGATTTCGAGATGGTCGAGGGTATTTATATTGGTACATTGTCTAGTAACAGTGTATTCATTTCCTTGGGGAAGAAAAGGAATATCAAGACAAATGTCGCCGGGGAAAGCATAAACCCCGATATAGTTCAGTTCTGCTTTTGCCTTCCAAACCACAGCACATATCCATACCGAATGAAAAGCATGAAGAAACAGCTTCAAGTCCTTATATTCGTTTTCACTGCTCCCTGCCGTGTTAAGTGTCGCCAGCCTTCTTAAAGTTGTGAAACCAATCCTTAAGAGCCAACAGCATCCAGATAATTACAAAATTACAGCAGTCATTTTGTTAACACATTTTTGTTTGTGGAACTTACAAAGTCGAGTTTAGGCAATGGAGGTGATATATTTTCAAACTACATGAGTGCATACCTTGCCAAAAATCACCATGAGTATTATTCCCCTCATGTGATACCGACCAACCCCCAGACACGTAAGATATTTCATAATGATTGATAGTTTTGTAATATGTTTGCAAATGTTTTGAATCTCTTTGAAATGCAATGTTGATTAATAGATGCGAGTTTAATCTGTGCTTTAAAAAAAATCTTTAAAAAGTAAGGGAATAAAATTAAGAAATGGTTTTCACAATCGTTGATATCAAATCAATTTATTACTGTTAGGCAACCATATCTCTCAGTGTACATATCCAATATCGTTCTACATTACATAACTTGTGATCATTAATTTTTGAAGTTTTACTTTGGACTCTGTAATCTTTATTGTTGTTACCCGACGATGCTACAGCAAACAACTGATAACAATATTAACTTTGTCAATGTTATGGGGCACCCCGGTAAAACAGGCCAACAATCCTCCCGCCAAGCCCATGAATAAAAGTTATACACTGAAATTCGTCCATATTAGAAAGTTTTAACAGCCATGAAATCGGGGAATTGAAGACATGTGACACTGAACCTGTCGCCTGGAATTGGAGCTTCCAATTCTGAGAATTGTAGTTGTAATTGAGTTCGAAAGTGGCGCTATTCTTGGACAAGAATATGAACATAAAGGCAAATGTCGCGAAGAGAAAGCACCAGATACTATAGTTTTAAACCCCGATATTATTTCAGTTCTGCTTTTGCCTTCAAAACCACAGCACATATTAAATACCGAATGAAAAGCTTAAAGAAACAGCTTCCAGTTCTTATTATTCGGTTTCACTGCTCCCTACCGTGTTAAGTGTCACCAGCCTTCTTCAAGTCTTAAAAGCAATCCTCAAGAGCCAACAGCATCTAAATAATTACAAAATCACAGCAGTTGTGAAGTTTCTCAAACACATATTTTTGTCAACACCAAGAAACTGGATACCCCTGTAGAACATCACTTTAACCAGCCTAACCATTGCACTTCTGATATGATTCTTCAGGGCATAGAATCAATTGGCCATCGGAAAGACTCATTCCCCACAGCCGGGAGAAAGTTTGTATGAATCGTCTTCGGACTATTCAACCACATGGGCTTAACATCCAACTAGGAAATGATTAACTTCTATTTTGTTCTCCATTGTCATCTGTTTCAGATTCATTACTTGCCAGATTTCTTCACTCTTCAGCATCCATGATGTGTATCATTCTGTGTATCATTCTGTATGATGCCCTATATATGTTTGTTTCTTGTACACAGCCATTTAGTCTCTGAAGAAGATCTTGTTAAGATCGAAAAATTAGGCCCTCTTAACTTATTTGACACATATTTTTTGTTAGAACTCACAAAGTCGAGTTTAGGCAATGGAGGTGATATAAAAAGGGGTTGCCGCGCACAGACCAATGTAATCACAGTGGTGGATTCATGAGGGTTTGGTAGAGGATCGAGTTTGAAGTCTAGATTTTCCAAAGGATGAGTAGACGAGATAATGAAGTCAACACATACAGAATCTGCAGTATAGAGCACGGCCTGGTGCAACGATGCAGATTTAGAATATATCAGAATGTGGCAACTAAATGTAACTTTCATGATTTTTACCCTAAATTAAAAGAAATTGCTGGCGCACTGTATAATGAATGAGCGGGGTTTTTTCTCTCTTTGTTTTCAAGCCCCGACTGCCGAAATTACCAAGGCTGCGGCTGCTGAGAAGGGCAAGAGTCATGCAGGTGGGTAAATCCTTAAAACCATAAGGCTAAGGCTCAGGCCTAAACAACGGCTGTTGAAACGGTGAAGACGGTGAGCCCATCATTGAAACCACAAGACTAAGGCTGACAGCTGATGAGAAAGGCAAGACATTATGAAGCACATAGGGAAAGGTGAGGCCATTGTTGAAACTATCTTTGAAATAAAGGCCCCAGGCTTCTCCGTGGTGACCAAGGCTGAATGGAGATGTCCGAGCTGATTCGAAATTACTATTAGCCCGAAACGTATCGACATAAGCACTCAAGTTTACATTCTAAACGTGTTTGTTTGTCTCCGTCCCTAGAGGTGAAGGCCGAGGTGGGCTACTTGAGCAACCTGTACAACAAACACTTCGGGGAGAGCAACTGCGGTGCCATCATCAACATGTATGACCCTGATATAATGCTGGCCGAACACGATGGTCCAGTCATGAAAGGGTTTGAAGGTAAGAACTTGAATTAGGGGTCGTGTGTTATAATGAATGTTTGTGTGTGCGACGGTAAAAATAATTTCATGAGGTGACAGGTGGAACATTTAATTTGTCACCGAAATTATATCATAATGCACCGTCTAAAATATTACCTGCCCAGTAGAATCTTGTTAACTCTGTATAATTCTTTTGTTTTGCCATGTTTAAATTATTCAATCTTGACTTGGGGGGGGGGGGTCTTCATCTAAATACAACAAACTGTTTACTTTACAGAAACGAGCAGTCCGAGTAGTATCCAAAGCTGGCTATCGTGATCATTCCCTTCCTTTATTTACAAACCTGAGTCTTTTACAGTTTAATGACCTGTACTATTTTAATTTAGGCAAGCTGATGTATAAATTTAAAACCAATGTATTACCCCGTTGTTTTAATTCATTCTTAATGTTAACCTCTGGCATTCATTTGTATAATACCCGAAGTACTGCCAAGAACAATTTTTTATGTCCAGTTTAGCCGAACAGAGTTGTGTAAAAATAGTGTTTTTATATTTGAATAGCTTAGACGAGTCCCTAAAATCATCAAACTCCCTCTCTATATTTGTTAAAAAGCTGAAATTATATTTTCTTGATTCACATTCATATAATTAGTTATAACTTATGAACTTAATTTTTGTGGTTTTGTCTCTCACCAGCTTGTGTTTTCCAGTGTGTGTTTCGTTATATTGTTTGTTTACGTATAATGTCCTTTGTCCTGTGTGTTGACCATATAGATTGTCTGTCAATAGGTTAGGGTACAAAAGCAATTCGCTTCACCTTATACCTAAATGTTGTCATTAATTTGGTCATAATTTAATACTTCTGTATATAATTGTAATTAGATCATTTAATTGTTTATTCTTTGTTAAAGTGAATTCTGTTTTCTTCCATTCTGTGTTAATGCATGGAGGAATCCTTCTTATTCCTCCATGGTTAATGGCAGCGTTGTACTACTACTAAAAACCGCAGGCACCACAGTCCGTGGATTTAGCTCATAGTGGCGCGCAGCTTCCATGGGGTGAATTTAGAAGGCACTTTTGTTTACCTATGTTTTGTGCAGTTGTATACATCTGTGGTTTTTATCCTGTCACTAGGCCAGCAGTAGGATGATTTATGACAATCCCTGGAGAGGCTGGCTGGCTGGCTAGACAGCTAGGCGGCTTGGCGGCCGGCAAAACACAAAGAGCCCAATTTGTGCACAAGTTAATGGGGCCCATTTTGTGCACAAGTGAATGGGTTTATCACTGGGGCCCAGGTTTCTCATGACTGGAGTGACCTCTAGTGAACTCCTTTTTGAAAAGCGACTTTACCATTCAAACTACAATGTGTCATTAAGGAATACCAAAACATGTGATTGGAAAAGGCCAACGACCTTATATGGAAATTAGAAAAAGATGGAAGATGTGCCAACCGAATCCGCCCCATGGCTGCTCGCCGGGTTAAACCCTAACTCTCAGCCGCACGGATGTTGTTTTGGCTGTTCTCGAACAGTGTCATCACAATACTCATATCCGTCTGCCTCTATTTCCGCAGCTATCCAGTTTACGTTTGCTGAGATGCAGGGTGTCGCCTCGATAAACATTAGCTCTGTGTCCGTTACGCCCCTGGGAAAGCAAGGGAGGCTCGTCTTCCAGCACGCAAATACCACCGGCCATGACCGCGAGGGAAACTTTATGTTCAGCGGAGAGTAAGTGATAACCTCTCGCGACTCAAGGTTAGGTCCAAGACCAGGGGCCAATTTCATGGAGCTGCTAAGCATAAACAATGATTGCTTAGCCCAAACAGTCAAGGTCAACTTCATAGGCGAAAGGTATTAAGTCGCGGCTTAATGTTAGAACGTTGAAGGAAAATCAAACTAATTAAATGACATACTTTCAAACGCATTTTAAGTGAATTGCAAAACTTGTCTTTTTGCGAACACCTTAAGAGACCAGTGGATTTCACTGAATGGGCCACCCAGTTCAAACAGGAATAAATCAATTAATTAATAAACAAAATTACGGTCCTTGTGAGTAGTATAGTCTAAGACACACGCACTCCGTTTTGATGAGCAATTGGTACAGCGCATGCGCGCCAATGGTGCTCATCGGTATTTTTTTAGGGGGCGCTGTGTTCGCGCCCTGGTTTTTTGGTATGTATTTTTTAATGTTTTATGTAGGCATGCGCGCCAAGGGTGCTCATTGGTTTTCGGGGGAGTGGGGGGGGGGGGGCGTGTTATTAGTTTGTTTGTTTGTTTTTGCGTGGCTCGCCGTTCGACCCACGGCAGTATACTGAGAGTATGTTAAACCGTAAGAAAAAGAAAAATAGAAGGAATATACTTTATAACATTGTTGCTTTATTTGTCCGTCTCTGTACGTTGGATTTTATTCCCCAATATTTTCTTTGCAACTTATATTGCTGTCCTCTAGCAGTCTAGCTCAATGTAACGTAAAAATGTAGTTTTGTTTATTTGAACGACCGACATGCCGACAGGTGTTGACCACCTCTTGGGTGGAATGCTTAGATGTTGGCTCATTCAATTCCATTCCGGCTTGTTGTGTTTAATCAATGAAACTATTTCCATTCTTGTTAATCCAAGCGTATACTATACTTTATAAGGCATGCACGTTAACAGGCCTTTCACTTTCAGGCCAACGTCGAGTATCAACCCGTTTTTTCTTGTTCTGCTGTGCACACACTAAGTTACAAAGCAATGTCGAAGTAGTGTTCCTTCGTTTTGAACGTACGTACGACCGTACACCGTCAAGACCTCGCCATCGCCCAATGAGAAGCTCTGTACAACAGGCTCCGCCCAATTCAGACCGTTGTATTGATTGAAAAACATAAATATTCATGTTATACAGAAGAGCTTTTTAAAGAAAGGCAGTGCGCACAGAAAATCCCGTATTGTACATGTACCTGTAAAGTAGGTATGTACAAAGTTGATATCTAAGCGCAAAGCTCTGCGTATGCACCTATTCCATGTACCGCACGTTGCTATTCCCCATAGCAAGCACTGTGCGGTACGAACAATAAAAATAATGCCACCTGTTAATAGGAATTATGCCCGTAAAAGAATTTCATTTGAAAGTAGGTTGTGTTGCGTAGTTGAAAGTAGACCCTGTTTCTATTGCAAGATAGAATAATATACAAACAGTTTTCGCTATTAAATAATAAATAAAAAAATGCTATGTTCAACAGAAATTTAAATGTGTTAACATTTTAACAAATTCGAAGAAGTTAGAAATGTTAACACATTTAGTCGTTGACATTCACCTCAATCCAAGAAACCTCTTTGATGATCTGGTGAGGGACCCGCCAGGGTTGTTTTCGTCTCACAGGAGAAACACCAGAGTCGATGCTGATGATCACCCGTGATCTGCAGCCTTTTATCACTAACCAGGGACCCAGAAGGAGACATCGATCTCCATCGCCCCATCAATATACAATTTTGATATGGCTTCGACAGCACCCAACTATATGATATACTCGCTGCATTATTTAATATGAATGAGGTTGCTGTCATGAGAGACATTTATTCTGTCATAACTTTACTTTGGTATTATTTCCAATCAAACATTTCTTGGCCAAGTAGGGAGAAATGGATCGCCATTAGAAAGAAGTGGGATGTATTTCCTACTGCAGTGGGGGCCATCGATGGCACCCTACATGAAATACAAAAGACCACAGTCAGACAACCAAGAGGACTTTTACAGCAGATATTATATATTCTCGATATCACTGTATGAGCATACAGGTAAGAGTTTTGCAATTGCCATTTGTTTCACTCAAGTTTACGTTCAACTCTTTTCTTACCGAGCACTATATATCACTGTTGTCTAGGTTACCACACTCCGGTTACTATTATTACCACAGCAATGTTTTTAAGTTTTATTGTAAAACGCCTTCGCGTGACAATGCAATGGAAATGAAAGTTTTGTATTCTTAACAAGGGGTGTCATAAATTATTAAGTGCTCTTAGGGCCATGAAAATGAACTTTACAATAAAAGATCACTAGTCCAGTTATATTTGCCTGAGTTTGTATCTCCCACCATGCAAAGCCTCAAGTTTTATTTATTTGGTTATACTCTGTATATATCTCTATAACATAATTCCGTGTAAGGTCTCAAACTGATGATATTATTTTTTTGAAAAGAAATAAAAAGAGAAAGGTTTTTAGTAAGAAGGATATTACCTGATCCCTCATCATCGTCTCATATCTTCTATCTATCATCTCTCATCTTCCCCATCGTCATATTTTACGATCAACTCTAATTATTTTCCCCTCACCGTCTTCCATTTTCACTAACGTCTCTCAATTGTCATATTTCTTTAATTACACCACAATCATCCCTTGAAAAACATCATAATAAAATCATAGATTTGTTTTCTTCACAGATAATCATCGACATCCGCTATGTTCAGAGTGGCTTTCTTGGACATCAGAACGATGTTGGCCAGTACCACCTAATGTCATACATTGGCCCTGACCTGGATTTGAACTTTCCGGATGACAGTCGTCTTCTTGGGGATAACGGCTACGCCAACAGGTATCCAGTAATGACAAGATACATACGAGATCAGATCCGAAATGTGGCAGATGCTGATGAACGTGTGGCCATGGGTGTGTTCAGTGAGGAAGATTCGAGATGTAGAATTGAGCACGTTATAGGATTCTTCAAGACATACCGAGAAGTGAAGGGTGTGTACCGACATCCAAGATGGCTGATGCCCATTGTCGCGGAACTCTGCGCCTGCCTAGCCAAGCGACATTTGAGATTAACAGACAATATTCATTGATTTAAATTAAAGGCATACCGTTGGTTGTTTAAAGGTTAAATATATAATTAGTAAAGCTGACAGTGCAGTGTTTTTACTTTGTGTGATTCAATATATACATGATAAAACAAACCTGTAAAAATGTAGGCTTAATCCTTCATCTAAGTCAGGAGAAAATATTAAAAATCCGTGCAAACTTCCAGCGTGTAAACACTGACATTGTCCTTAATTTCGATTGTTACAATCAAAATTGAAATTTGGGGCTTAAAATGCTATTTTCTCGACTTTGAGAGTATTTCAGACAGAAATATTTTCATGTTGCGATTTTCATTCTCCAATTCGTGTTTCAAGTTTGGGGACATTGAAACTAAATATGGTCACCTTTTGTTAATGTTCACACCGGCACTTTCTAGAAGTTTCACATATACTTTTATCTTAAAAGAAAGATCCTGCCAGGATTTAAACATCAGGCCCTAACTTTAAGCAAACAAAAACAACTTTGTAAGAGAAAGGTAATTTTCCGTCGTTACGAGTACTTTATAAATGTGTGTATTTACCAGGGAGTTGGACGGGGTCCTGGTCAAGCATAGCAAGGGTTTGGTTGTCCGGTCAGTTGTCCGGCAATGTAACCAAAGGTACAGCAGTGTGGTCTATGATCAAACCAAATTTCATTTGACTGTGAACAGCACACCTGAATAGCATTACGACTGAACGAAATCTCATTTGAATGTGAACAGCAGACCTGAACAGCATTACGACCGAACGAAATCTCATTTAAATGTTAACAGCACACCTGTATAGCACTGCGACCAAACGAAATCTCATTTAAATGTGAACAGCAGACCTGAACAGCAATACGACCAAACGAAATCTCATTTAAATGTGAACAGCAGACCTGAACAGCATTACGACCGAACGAAATCTCATTTGAATGTGAACAGCAGACCTGAATAGCATTACGACCAAACGAAATCTCATTTAAATGTGAACAGCAGACCTGAATAGCATTACGACCGAACGAAATCTCATTTGAATGTGAACAGCAGACCTGAATAGCATTACGACCAAACGAAATCTCATTTAAATGTGAACAGCAGACCTGAATAGCATTACGACCGAACGAAATCTCATTTGAATGTGAACAGCAGACCTGAATAGCATTACGACCAAACGAAATCTCATTTAAATGTTAACAGCAGACCTGAATAGCATTACGACCGAACGAAATCTCATTTGAATGTGAACAGCAGACCTGAATAGCATTACGACCAAACGAAATCTCATTTAAATGTGAACAGCAGACCTGAATAGCATTACGACCGAACGAAATCTCATTTGAATGTGAACAGCAGACCTGAATAGCATTACGACCAAACGAAATCTCATTTAAATGTTAACAGCAGACTTGAATAGCATTACGACCAAACGAAATCTCATTTAAATGTTAACAGCACACCTGTATAGCACTGCGACCAAACGAAATCTCATTTAAATGTGAACAGCAGACCTGAACAGCAATACGACCAAACGAAATCTCATTTAAATGTGAACAGCAGACCTGAACAGCATTACGACCGAACGAAATCTCATTTGAATGTGAACAGCAGACCTGAATAGCATTACGACCAAACGAAATCTCATTTAAATGTGAACAGCAGACCTGAATAGCATTACGACCGAACGAAATCTCATTTGAATGTGAACAGCAGACCTGAATAGCATTACGACCAAACGAAATCTCATTTAAATGTGAACAGCAGACCTGAATAGCATTACGACCGAACGAAATCTCATTTGAATGTGAACAGCAGACCTGAATAGCATTACGACCGAACGAAATCTCATTTAAATGTGAACAGCAGACCTGAATAGCATTACGACCAAACGAAATCTCATTTAAATGTTAACAGCACACCTGTATAGCACTGCGACCAAACGAAATCTCATTTAAATGTGAACAGCAGACCTGAACAGCAATACGACCGAACGAAATCTCATTTGAATGTGAACAGAAGACCTGAACAGCACTGCGACCAAACGAAATCTCATTTAAATGTAACAGCAGACCTGAACAGCATTACGACCAAACGAAATCTCATTTGAATGTGAACAGCAGACCTGAATAGCATTACGACCAAACGAAATCTCATTTAAATGTGAACAGCACACCTGTATATAGCACTACGACCGAACGAAATCTCATTTGAATGTGAACAGCAGACCTGAACAGCATTACGACAGAACGAAATCTCATTTAAATGTTAACAGCACACCTGTATAGCACTGCGACCAAACGAAATCTCATTTAAATGTGAACAGCAGACCTGAACAGCAATACGACCGAACGAAATCTCATTTGAATGTGAACAGAAGACCTGAACAGCACTGCGACCAAACGAAATCTCATTTAAATGTAACAGCAGACCTGAACAGCATTACGACCAAACGAAATCTCATTTGAATGTGAACAGCAGACCTGAATAGCATTACGACCAAACGAAATCTCATTTAAATGTGAACAGCACACCTGTATATAGCACTACGACCGAACGAAATCTCATTTGAATGTGAACAGCAGACCTGAACAGCATTACGACAGAACGAAATCTTATTTAAATGTTAACAGCACACCTGAACAGCACTACGACCGAACGAAATCTCATTTGAATGTGAACAGCAGACCTGAACAGCATTACGACCAAACGAAATCTCATTTAAATGTGAACAGCACACCTAGGTAGCATTACGAACGAACGAAATCTCATTTGAATGTGAACAGCAGACCTGTTGCAAGGAGAGATGCACCCGGCTCCACCACGGCAAGATGACGAACGACAAACAGGAATAGGCTGTCCATTTCATGTAAGATTTAAGTTTGCTTATTATAATTAGCCTATTATAGTTTTTATTTATTTTAAGATGTCACAAGATACTCTTCTGCTATGTTATTTTAAACCCTCGTGTTTTTAATAAATTCATTACGATGAATTTAAAATAAATACTCTGATTGTTTTATTTCGGATGTCATTACCAGTGTATGTATTTACATTAAAGTTTGACAACACCTTGATGGAAAAGCTGAGTAATGCAATAAGTAATGTGCTTGTTTGTGACATAAACATTTTTCTTAATTTTAAATTGTGAAATTTAAATACGTAACAAATACCAGGATTGAAACATTCTAGAACATTTTAGGTATTCAAAATGATGCTGTACATAAATAACGGGGTCCCCTGCAATTAATATAATGTCAATGCATCTACACAATAAGGCATTTTTACTATTTGGTTCATAAAAGATGGTTGTTATTTAAATTATTATTTATTAGGTGAAACTGTATTTATATATTATGCTACCATGCAAATAAAAACAGAGTCGTGTCAAGAGCCACGCAACATAACCTACATTATTTTACGTGCCTAATTCCTATTAACAGGTGGCTTTTGTTTTGTTTTTGTTCGTACCGCACGGTGCCATGGGGACCAATAGTCCGCATAGCAAGGGGAAATACATAGCTACACGCTTAAACTGTACATTATATACTGTACACATGTACATGTACAAGTACAATACGGGATTTTCTGTGTGCACTGCCTTTCTTGAAAAAGCTCTTCTGTATAACATGAATATTTATGATGTTCAGTCAATACAACAGTCTGAATTGGGCGGAGCCCGTTGTGCAGAGCTTCTCATTGGGCAATGGCGAGGTCTTGACGGTGTACGGTCGTACGTACGTTCAAAACGAAGGAACACTCATCAAACCAGCCCAAAACATGGACCGTGAACGCTGAGGTTCTATCTCAAAAGTTTTAAGAATACTTTGATTTGAGGCAATTTCCGGTGTAAATCAGTCTAAGGATTATTTCTCGATAAAGGAACTCAAAAACAAGCTTGAAGCGCAGGAGCTTTCCAGACCGGTTAATATTGCTCAATTTGCATTCTGCGGGCAAATTGAGATAGCAGTGGACAAAATCAAGCTTGCTTGTATCAAAAATGCAGAAACAAAAGATAGTCGACACCATACAGGAAGTTGAAGCGCTTGTAGCAGAAAGAAAAAGGCAAACAAAAATCGCAGACGCCAGCAAAGCAGGTTGGTTGACAATTCAGCAGTTGGAGAAAGGAGGAAAGAAACACCAGAACGCCGATGAGCAGAAGAAAGTACAAATAGCAGAGGAGGCTGCCCTGAAGGAACTCGGAAGCCGTAAACGTCGGAAAAGGTCTTTAAGTGTTCAACTATCCCAAGATGAATCTAGCAGCAAGATTGGCGCTGATCGCAGTCCTTTTCGAGGTGACAGCCATTTGTTCTTTGTCTTGGTTTTTTTTTAGCTTCAATAAATTCTGATAACAAAATTGTATTGTGTTTTTTTGTATTCATTGAGGTTGTCTCAATAGAATGAAACTGTGGTTTTTTCACGCGGATAAGCGCAGCGGAGGAGCATGAAAGTATGAACTAACCATAATGGATTACTGTAAGAATGACTGACAGAGGTGACTATTTTATATATTATAATTTTTGTACCAAAGGAACAAGATTACTGTTTTTAATACAGTAGTTTTTCTGAAAATATTAGTCTTTAGTCATCCTCGTTATGTCCTAATGTTAAGTCATCCTCGTTAAGTCATCCTCCTAATGTCTTCCTCGTTATCTTCCTGTTTGTCTTGCTGAAACAGTACGTTAAATTTGGCCGTGTTTTTAAGCATTACTCTGTCCAGGGCTTTGTTTACTTCCACGCATTTGTGTACTTTTTCTTTTTAATCTTCCACAATATCTTGATGACTATCAAAACCTTTCAGATGTAGGTAACTTGACAAAAAATCCTCGTAGTTGTTGAAAAATATTCGCTTGACTGTCGAGAGGGTCTTCCTGCTGGCTTTGTCCACGGCTTGATCTTCATCCATACCCCGTGAGGCCCAGTCGACGTACTTTTCGTACTTTTGTATTCCACATCTCCGTTGTGGATTCTTCGGCTTCTGCCAACCAGTCTAGATAGGCGGCAATGTCTTTCAACTCAGAACTCGTCTTAATCAGATGATTCGGCATTATATTCTACCTCCGTTTCAGATTCCGAATCATCCTCTTTGGCATCTTCGTCTTCGTCCTGCAAAGATTCAGTTTCACTGTTTTTTATTTCCAAAACTGTAAATCTACGCTTTTTAAAATCGGGTTCAGAGTTATCCACGTCAGAATTGTCTGCAAGATCATTGTCAACTTATTTTATTTTAGATGCTTCTTTAGCATGTACATTTTCTGCAAGCCCCCGTAGGTTGTATCTCCGTCTAAAGCTTGTATCACATTGGTGACAAGCATAGGGTTTAACTGCATTAATTACATTCATGTTGAGTCTTTGAAAATTAATATCCAAATGGCAAGAAACGGAGTAAATCGTTTAATATATAACAACCCATTTGCTCTTTTTATTCATTTGTTGCTCTTTTTACTCGTTTGATGCTCTTTTTTACTCATTCGTTACTCAAGTTCTAATATCATACTGCGTACTGTATACGTATACATCACAAACAAAACCCATACCTACAAAATATTACGTTCATTTATTTATTTGGATGCACTCGATCGCCTCACACCCGTAACACCCCCGCGGTACATGGTAGATTCCTGTTCCTCATTTTATGCTAATTAGGCAAATGCTGCATTCTGATTGGTCAAGAGCCCGTCAAAAAGGTTTGGACCTAATGATAGTCTGGTTCCCAGACCAAATCATTATTTTTCTGATAGGCCTGGTAACCGACAGTGTCACGTGACAAAAACAGGCAGCTTTCTGCCCGTAGTAGTGATGCCCGTCTACTTAGGTAATTCCACCCACCGCGCAACAGGATGCAACATGATCATGTTTCCTTCCAAATATCGGCCCTTCGGGCCTCCCGAACACTGCCGTGGGTCGAACGGAGAGCCACGCAAAGAAATGGCGTCAATGGTGCTTATCGGTATTATTTTAGTGGGCGCTGTGTTTGCGCCACGTAGTAGTAGTAGTTTGTTTGTTTGTTTGGCGCGCATGCGCTGTAGCGACTGCTTATCGAAACGGGGTGCGTGTGACTTAGCCTATACTACTCTTGTGCTCCGACAATATTCTCGGTAAACCTCTGCAAACTAATTGGTCATGAATTGGAGTAAATTTTAGCACTTCACATGCCCGTGTCTATACCTTGTGTTCTTTTTTTATACCAAGTTTACTGATGAAATTTTGAAATTCGTTTATTCACAGGAGTTTTGAGATCTGGAAGAGGCACAGCTCTGGCCTGAAGCTTTACATAGAGATCTACGACCTGGAAGCCCTGACCGAGGTTTAATACAAAAGAAGGGTCTAAAAAGAGATGACAACTCATACTCGAACAACTCAAAACTCCCAGCCACCACCACCCCCCCCCCCCCCTTAAAAAAAATTTACTTTGCTTTTTTAAGTTTAATTAATGCAACGGAATTGAATAACTGGCGTTTGAATTTGAAAACTGCGTATCGTTAAGCTTCATAAAATGACAAAAATGTAGGCGTACTATAGATCACAACGAGCCCTCTCTTTACAAATTTGCTCGGCGGCATGCGCACGCATCGTGTTTTACATAAATTTGGTTAAGGGCATGACATCAGAGGTAACAAGTTTAAAGGCGATCTGACCTGCGATGTAACTCCTCAACTAAACTGTATGCACAACACGATCCGTGCGCATACCGCCGGGCACATTTGAATATAGATGTAAACACAGGACACATCGTCTATAAGGATAGCCTGTAGGTCAAATCAGCTACGTCTGTTTTCAATAGATGGGTGAATGTTAGTGCTTTGTTATGCTTTGCTTGCTGTGTGTATGTTTTTCTATTTCTGTTTATATAATCGGCATACATCACCGAATCGAGTACGGGAGTATCTACTATACAGTAAATCTTTACACACACAATGTTCATACTTTGAATGTGAGAGTTGGTGAATTTGAATAAAAAAGTTTAAAAATAGCCGGGAAAAGCTGTATTATGGGTTTTTCCGGCAATTTAAAAACTTTCCAACATTAGCATTCTGTGGACAGCTGTGAAAAGGGTTCTTTTAGTGAAATATTCATAACTTCTGACATTGGTACAATTTTAGTATGCAAATAAGCCTTTACCAAACCGATTGCTAAATTGAATAACCACTTAAATTGAATGCCAAAACTTAAATGTAGGATAAGTAAAACATGAATATGTCAGATATAAAAACAAAATTGAAATTCTGAAATCTAATGCAAACAACAGTGAACGACAGCAGGGAGCTAATTCGCTTTAAATTGCCCACTATTGACGAATAGATGAATTTGGGTTATTACCGAACTGGGTTATTGAACGCAATTTTTGTTGCGAAATTGGCCGGGAAAACCTGTAGTTGTGCTGTTAATCTTGAGATTAATCGTAGATAATTATATCCAAAATAGCACATTACATCTAAAGGAACTCGTCAATTCCATGTACAAATTGTCTGATTTTTAGCTTAAAACATCATGAACGATTTTGAATACGAGAAGTTCACAAAGGATCGCGTCGCCGCGTATGCTTCTGTTACAGTGCGTATTTTAAACGATATTGCTCCAATTGTTCCAAACCTCAAAAGTAAAATGTTATCTGACAAGAGTGTAAGCTGATGTTGAATAATGTATTTCATTAAAACAAATATCGTAACTGCATGCAAAACAGAGCACTCTTTTTATTTCATATTTGGGTTAATTTATTTGTTTTAATAATTTGTTTAATTAACTGGTTATCCTGGTGCAGGGAATCCTTAATCTGCTTGAAGGGATCAGGTAAACGTCCCACGTACACCAACTAAACATAGTTGGAAAAAATAAAACATTTTGTTTTCATTATAATATACCTCTTGCTGATATAGATCCTATGATCAGGCAGTATATTCAACATTTTTGACTGGTTACTGCACCTTCTGCAGGTTGCTAAGAATTACCGTAAAGTGAAAAATGGCGGCGTCGGGCACGGATCCGACCCCTGATTGTTTTGACAAAGATGTGTTATAAAAACACATGGACTGGCACCATTCGGTGCCTAGTGCACACAAGCCATATCGTTTTGGGATTAAACATGGCATTAAACATCGCATTAAACATCGCGTGACATGCATATCAGCGCGTTTATCTAGAATAATTAATCTTTGACTTTTAACCTTTATCGAGATATACCGAACTGGGTTATATAATCGCAGACTTTGATACTTCGAATCTTCGATAAACTTTTTCTGATAAATACTGTTCAGACATCGTACGATCTTTATTCTTTGCTGCGCCACCGCTGATAGATCGAAACTCCGAGAACCATTAGACGAGTAGGGCTTCCTGAGATCGTACACGATGTTCCGTACCGCTTACCCGTGTGTTTTGCTGATCTGCGGACTGGTGGTCGCATTAGCCTCAAACGGTGACGATGGTGGTAAGACATTGAATTATAAGGGAAAAGGATAAGGGGTACACTTTAAAAACAATATCTGTAATTTTACAGATAATTTTAACACATCTGTACTGTAATTGCTTTTTACAACACTTACAGTGTACTACAGTGTAATTCAGATAAGTAGTTTGCAGTAACACCACGGTAATACTCTTTAGTGAGTTGTGTGGTTCTGAAAAGAACCGGAGGGAACTCAACGTTTGGGACAGTTTGCTCTGCTCGTCGTCAGGAGACTGAGAGATTCCAACTTTGAAGTGGAGTTATATGAAGCCTGGAAGCGTTCAAGCGTACGAAGGATTGTAAAATTAGTAAGAAATGGTAAAATGTTCTGTTAAAATATGTGGGTTGACGTTAGATTTACGGAAAATTAAATGTTCAATCAAAAGAATTGGGGAGTTTGAATGCAAAAAATGTTTGAAAAGCCGGAAAAAAACCTATATTAGGCCTCTTAAAATTAATAAATAGGTTTACATCACTAAGATTTCAAAAAATTGGTGGGGAGGGGAATTTATATTTTATATTTTATATTTTTTAACTTTCCTTCATATCCAAGGTGAAACGCGCATGGGCATAGAAGGGAGAAACATGAGATACATTTGAGCGACAATTTTAGTGACTAGCGGTGGCACATACTGCCTATGTACGATCCTAGACAGTCATGTCGGTGACTTGCCTAGGTTTGCTGTTGGCATAACGAAATAATCTGGTTCATGAACAGATTAAAAGTAGATTTTATGTTTTGTTATGGTAGCGGCCGACCCTGAGACCCTGAGAATGACTGAAACCGCAAGGTGCTTTTCCCGCCAAAATACATCGTCAGTCACTCGGACAGTTTTATCATAATTTATGTGAATAAAATTAGAATTGAATTGTATACGTAGCGACCGTTTACTGTTCATTGTTTACTTAATAGTATCAATACAGAGTATTGCTTGAACACATTGATAGTCATAGTGGAAGGAATAGAGCCTACATCGGACATCGTTAGCCACCTGTCCAGCGTGCAGCGACTTGCCCAGTTGACTGACGATCTTTGCAGAGCGCGCTATTGCATGCCGTCAGCCACGGGGTGCGACTTTTTTGAAGGCGGGTTTTGATGAAGCAATCGCGTACGTTTTCCTACAAGCACTGCATGACGCGTGCAGTTGTTATCGACGATCTTAGACCATCAATTACATGCACAGAAGTAGAAAAAACACAGTTTTAGAACAAATATAAAATATAAAAAAATATCGGGACGGAGCTAAAAATCGGGACGGACGGCGATGTAAACCGTTTTATTAATTTTAAGAGGCCTTATATTAACACTTATATTACACAAATTCCCTATACCGATATTTTTATTTTGTCGCCAAACATCACCAAGCTTAATTCTCAGTGTAAAATTCAAAAAGCCACCACTAGATTTCATTTAAGGTTTAGTATAATTCAAATTTGCATCATACCGATTCGTCCTAAATTTGTGAAAATCGGCGTTAAATTGAAAAAGCAAATTCGTTTTTTGTCATTCAATTTGACTCTGTTGTCCTATTTTGTTCCGTTTACTCTGAAATGTTACGGTTACAAAATGAATTAAAATTACAAATGACAAGAAACGAATTTGCTTTTTTGATTCTACGCCGCCCGATGAGACGAATTTTACGAATTTAGCACGAATCAGAATGCTACAAATTTAAATTATACTGCACCTTAAATAAAATCTATTGGTAACCTTTTGAAATTGAAATTTAGAACTGAGCTCGGCGATGTCCGGGGTCTCGATTAATGCAAATCGAGTATCACTTAATTAGTGCATGCAAATAGTGAAATTCTGACGAGTTCTGACTGTTTAGTCAAAGATTGCCGAATTTGACGGCCAATCTAAGTTTTTCACCCATCAATAATTTCCCCGTTCTTTGGCGTTTCTCATGAGCGAGTTCCAGTGCTCTACCATTCCAATAGTTCACTAAATCATGTTTGTCTTTTTCCTTTTCTTTCGGTTTATAAACTTTATTACATAAGGGAGATAGAGAAAAAAAAAAAAAAATTCTGACATAGGAACGAAGAAATAAAACTTATTTGCATTATGGGATTTTATAGTAAATATCGAATTTTTACACTCATGGATACCGAGGAAAGCAAGAAAAACAGCGTTCGTTTGCAACCGGCGTCGGGCAGTGGTTGTTGTCCGGCGATCGTAATTTTTTTCTTTTTAAATTCAATTTTTTAAAAACAATTATAGGATATCTAGCGCAATCATTTTGCTTGATGCCTACAATCATTATTTACTTTCAAATAAGTAAAATATTTTTTAATAATTCGGTAGTAAACAAAAATCTATATCTGCAAAAGGTGTATCCTACCTTTAAAGTCAAGTTATAAGGAATTTGTGTTTCGTAAATGTTAAAATAACTGGGGGAAAAAACTATAGTTTGAGAATTCACTGTAGCAATGGCCAGAGGGCGCACTATAAGTATAAGGTAATACAATGATTTGTTTTTCCCTTTAATCGTTAGTCCCAGGGGCCGAACCCGAATATAATGTCCCGTCAGACGAATGGACCCAGGAACGAGTTGAAGTCTTGATAAAGGCCAAGGCTGCGGCTGCTGAGAAGGGCAAGAGTCATGAAGGTGAGCCAAAGCTTGAAATCATGAATGCTACGGTTGTGGCTGCTTGGAGAGACATTAGACATTATGAAGGCGGGCATATTTTAAAGCAATAAGGCTAACACTGTGGCTGTTAAGAAAGGCAAAACCTGTGAAGGTTATAATAGGCACAGGCTGTGCCTGCAGAAAAAGGCAACACATATAGATGAAGGCGAGTCCATCAAATGGTGGACACCTTGAGGCTAAGGCTAAGGCTTTTATTTATTTTAGTTAGTTCTTGTTTACCCTTGGCGATCCATTCAGTGAGAAAAACTCACTGTTCTCACATGAATAATACAAAGGGTAGATGTAACAATGTTTGTTGATAAATATTAAGCGTCCTTTACGCGTAGGACGCTACGGCTATGACGATGAGTCAAGACATTATGATGGCGAGTCGATCATTTAACCGTAAGGTCAATTCCTTGACACTCCGACTAAGGCTGCGCTTAACACCTACGACGGTGAAACTAGGGCGCGCATAAGCGACATTAATTTATTTAAGTTCAAGCTGTAGCTTTTTCATTATTTCAAGATATCTCGAAAAGGGTTCCAGATATTTCTAAATCGATTTGGAGATATCGCAAAATGATATTGAGATATATTAAAATAATTAAAAAATATCTCAAAATCTTTTCAAGATACCTCTAAATTCAAGATGTCTCTAAATCGTTTCAAGATATTTTCAAATCCAGTTCAAGATATCTTCAAATCGTTTTAAAGATATCTTTAAATCCATTTTAATATATCTGGTAATCCATTACAAGATATCTCGAAATCGATAAACTAGATATCTCGAATTATTTTTCAAGATTTAGTCAATTTGTAACAACATGTATAACGGAAGACGCCATATCGCCACAAAAGACGTCGGCGAATAGACATAGTTATTCTTTACGTCAAGACGCAGGGGTGTTCTTTAATCGCCGAATCTGCTCGCATATTATCATGGACGCTATCGCATCAGCGATTTCGTAGACTGTTTTGCATTTCAGTCCATCACAGATTATTGTCACGAGCCACGGGTCAAGCTACAAGCTATTCTAATTCGGTGACAATTCGGGCGATTCACAATGCAGTGCGCCATCAAGCGTTTGACTCAAAAGAGCCACTTTTAAACTTTACGGTCGACTTCTTCCGTATATCATACTGTAGTGAAATATCTATTCTTCATTGTTCACGCGAGGTACAACACAAACATAAATGTATCCGGAAGCGTCGTTGATTAAAACATTGTTATTGCAGGAAAAAAATGGAACTTTAATCGTCGCGTCCAAAAAGACGTAAAAACCGATGAGTTCATGCAAAATGAATACCGTTTTTCAAACTGATGCCGACTTTTCCCCATGATGCACTGCGGGTATAGCAGAATTTGCGCCTCCAACGGCAGCTTCTAGATATTGTGAATCGCTCGAATTAAACCAACTTTATTTGTCTTTATTCCTTATACAGAGGTGAATGCCGAGGTGACCTATCTGAACAGCCTGTACGTCAAACACGCCAACGAGGGCAACTGCGGTGCCATCATCAACATGTATGACCCGGATATCATGCTGATCGACTACAGTGGTACAGTGTCGAAAGGGGTGGATGGTGAGAACTCAGACCACATTAAAACTTTACTCTCTTTTCTTTGCATGCTCTATTTTTTCTTCAGACCTACACTTTATGTTGGTTTACCATTTGAATTCAACTCCGGCTAACGGGGATGTACCCATGCACAGTCAAAATAGAGTCAAGCGACTCCTTTCAGACAACAATGCGCCTGTCCACACTGGAGAATTTAGTTTGACTCTGTTGTGGAGTGATTTGATTCGTTCTTAATTGGCCCTTTACGTGTGGAATTTGAATAATATATGGTACACTGACTTGTTCACGCATGCTTGGCACAATTATCCAGACCAAAGACACTGTTGCTATATCACGTGATTCGGGGCAAGCCTTACGCTAGCAACCCCGGATCTGGAATGGTCTGGTGTCTTTGTACCATTCTCAACCATTGTGAACGATGTATTGGTGCTGAGCGTCTCTAATGTAACTATGCAAGAGCTTGCCCCGAATCAAGCTTGCCCCGAATCACGTGATATAGCAACAGTGTATTTGGTCTGGATAATTTAAAGTCAAACTGTGCCAAGCTGTGTGAACAAGTCAGTGTACCAGATATTATTTAAATTCCACACAAAAATGGTCAATTGTGACTCATCATTAGAGTCACAGTTGAACATTGACCCTTCATTTGTATGTTGGCTGCGAATGAGTATATAACTCGCTTTTGTCAATAAATTTCACAGTTTTTCTTCTCAGCGTTAGGGTTTGAGGTTGTTGCGGTAACTTGTAAATGCTTTCTTGTGTCAAGTGGTTTATTTCAAGCCGCTCATATAATTACAAAGATAAGATTTTTCAAAATGGTGTATACGACCTTTATGGGACAATAGATTATTGATTGGTTGTGCATTTTTATCGTTTGAAGCACAAGTGCTCAAAATATAAAGAACAGGTGCTTGACAAACAACATGATGAAGTTGGTAGCTCTGTGAATGTTTCATAATCCGATAAAACAATATTCTAAGATTTTGACTTCAATTTAAATTTGCTAGGTCACAATTTGAATTGCAACCACAGTCTGCGTTGAGGGCGCGTTCTCAGCCAGCCAGCTAATCGCAGCTACTCGCGGTCAATCACTTATGCGCCGTATTTTGGGCCGCATGAGGGCGCTGTGTAGACGCCATTTTCTGGGTACCCAACACAGGCAAAATCTCGTTTATTGAAGTAGTTTTAGTAACTTTACTTTTATCTAAAAAATGAATATTAGAAATAATATATATTTTGGAGCTGTAAGAATATTTAAACTGACGTGAATTAATTGCTAATAACTTTTAATTATAGCCCCAAATACCGTGAGCACAGCGCCCTCTACGTTTAAAAATACGGCCTATTAAATGACCAATCATAGCGCCAATGCGTGCGCCGCGCGTCGTTCAAACACTTTCCAAAATTTCCAAAAGTGCGTCTCTGACACGCACGATCAAGCGGAATGAGTCGGATGTCGGGGAATTATAAAAATGAACTGTGTTCTTCGTTGGTATTTAAACAAATATACATAACTCGACAACAAAACATCGTATAAAGGTGGGGTTTTCAGTTTTTAAAACGTACAGATGCCCTCTTTATAACTGCATGAAAACTCATGTTTTGACCGGGGCCGACATCCGATTCATCCCGCTTGATCGTGTCACATATTTGGAAAGGGCATTCTTTTCTTATTTTCTTCAAAATGACATCATGCCAGACGGAATAATTCTACAGGGAATTTAGAATCATTAATATCTTTATAATGAGTAAGCTTTTCAAAAGTATTTTGGTTGGTTACTTGTCGGATAGCTGCAAAAGATTATTACCCCTTTATTGCAGGATGTGAATTTGAAAGAGGATGTGAATTTGGAGCATTTCGGTGTGAGTTTAGAAGTCTTTTGTTGAAATCACATCCTGCTACTAGCCGTGTCCGCTTTGAATGTAAAATTACATCATGCCCTTTTCTAGTCATTCATCTTATGTGATTTCATTCCCCAGCTATCCAGGTGATTCTAGATGGGATGAATACGATCGGCTGGAGGAACACGACTTCGTTGTCAGTCTCGCCCCTGGGCAAGCACGCTAGACTTGTCTTCCAGCACGCACGTGTCGATATCTATAATCACGAGGGAAACTTCGCTCGGAGCGAAGAGTAAGTGAAACAATCAGTCGCAAGTCTAGTCTTGTTGCAAGACTAGATATGATTTTTTGTCCACTTAAGCAGCCGGTTTGGATGTTGCAACGAAACTGTGTAGTGATGCCGCTAATGCACCGAAACTTGGTGATGACGTTCGGTCATATAAATTCGCTCGCCAATTTCCATAGACGGTTCTTGCGAGCCTATCATCTCCAAGTCTCTATGCATTTAATACACGTCTCGTTACAATAACTTCACTTCTAATAACAATAGCTTATCCATTTTTGTTTGCTTAAACATAGCGTGTGAGATTTTCTCGAAATTTGTCGTGTCCTGGTGCCAACACTTCCAGGCGATAATTTCATAAAACTGCTGAGCACAAACATTTTGCTAAGCACAAAATGTCTTGCTCGGTAAAATCAGGTTACCAGCCAAAACTTCATGTGCTTTTTAACGCTAAGCAAAAAGAAAACAGCTGAAAGGTCACTGTACATCACCTCAACCTGTTGGTTTGTAACCCTGTTTTTGCCAAGAAAGAATGTTCATGCTAATTTCCATACGATTGTCCCGGAAGTTCAGTTTCTCGTAAAGTACGTTCTCGAAGTCAACTTAAGCCATGTCCGCACTGGACTTAATTTGGGCAAACTAACCGAGCCAATGGGTAACTTGCCCATTTTAAGTCCAGTGCGGACAGCCTGGGTATAATTTCCTCACAGGTAACTAACCCACGCCGCGTGGGTAGTTTAACCGAGCAAAAGTTGCCCAGGAAGATTGACCAGGAAGATTTAACCGAGCCAGAAAATCCAGTGCGGACGCGACGTCTCGGTTAAATCTTCCATCACCCATTATGTAAGAAAATAATGTTGAGAGCTAGCGTCGGGAACAGACGATCCGGTCGTCAAGTCGCAGTCATAGTTCACGCAGGGCGCCCTCTTTATTGTTTTGGAGCCAGCTCGGTTAGTTTACCCATCGTCTCGGCAATTCTACCCGCGTCAATTAAATCCAAGTGCGGACGGTGGGAAGATCAACCCATCGGAATGTTACCTGGCGTCATGGTCAAATTACCCAAAATGTTAATCCAGTGCGAACACGGCTTTAGACCCCTACAGAAGTTTAGTGTAGACCAAATTTGCTAAGTCATGGATGGGATTTCGTGATTTGTTTATTTTCAGATATTTCCTGATCTTTAAGAGGCACCCCACTGGCCTGCGGATCCGCATGGAGTTCTCCGACTTAGAATCAGTGACGAAGGCAAAATAAGTGTGATAAAACGGACGACAATCGGTGAACCTGACTACTGCCAACTCGGACCCAAACAAAGACAACACCCGGAACATTCCTCAATTTCTTGAGATTTAATTCGTTTTTTTTTAAAGTTTAAGTCTAATTATAATGCAAGGGAATTGAGTAAAATTGCGTTTAAATTTGGAAGCTGCGTAGTTAGTTAAGCTTAAAGCTGTATACCTCCAACACAAATTACAAAAGTAAGGACAGTTTATAGTACTAAGTAGCTTCGTCTGTTTTTAAAGACGGATGAAATAAGCCATATGCGAGTTGAATTTAAATAACATCTGGTGCACAGACTTGCTCAAAATAATTCCCACGATTAAACTTTGAAATCTTCAAACATTTTTTATTCTAATTCACAAATTTTCACCTTCAAATTAGTCCGAGAAAAACAAATTACACGCTTTTACCAAACCAATTGAGTCATTTTACCATTCAATTTAAAATTGTGGTCACTCGATTTAAACATTATCTTGGTAATATAAGTCACGCTTTACATATCAATTTTGTCTAAGCTGTTGCAGAAGGATGGCATTCAGAGACCGAATTAATTGTCTGTTATCAAGTGTGAAATTGATTGATATAAGACGAATTTCGATCTCTAAATGCTGCATTTCGACAACAGCTTGAGACGAATTTGATCTGTAATTACAAATATATCTTGACCTGGTGTTTAAAAAGAGTCACCAAACATTGAAATTGAATGATAAATTACTACGTTGGTTTGGTAAAAACGTGCGGTCATTTTGTGAATGTCGAAATTGAATGTAAGGGCTGATAAATTCGAATGATTTTTTTTTAAATAGCCGTCGAAACCTATATATTATAAAGATGTTAATCTTTACACAAATTTCGTTCTGAAATTAACAATATATTTTCTAATATAGGTTTTCCCGGACGATATCAGAACATAATTATGCACATTTATTTGTAAAAGACGCATTCGTTTTCGTGCGAAATAGTATGAAAGTTCACAATCCCGCTTTCTATTTAACAATAATTTAATATTTTTGTTGTTCATGAAGGTGCATTCAGTTGTTAAACATAAGCGTAGGATTTCCCGAATGGGCACTGAATTTAGTTTCGATTATTCATTTTATTTTTTCGCGCGAATTTAAATGTACACCCGCCATCCTGTGTTTCTTTTAATTTATAAACAATCGATTTCGCTGAATGTGCAGCCCAATTTCCCGCGCATTTAAAAAAAAAAATGTCTCCCAAGCATTGATTGGAATTCATTTATGTGTTAACCAAAGTAACATGGGGAACCCAACCAGGGACCAATTTTACGGAGCTGCTATATTAGCCTCTGTCATGACCTTTCTAAAAGGTCAACGCGAGGAAAATTGTCAAAATGGCGGCGCTTACCAACAGCAACACGTGTGTCGTCGATGTCAGAACTTTATGGCTTACGACGGAGCTCTAAAGGCTGTGGTTATTTCGAAAGGATAAATCGTAGGCATAAGGCTAAATGTCATCCAAAACCGTAAAATTACGAAAGAGAAAGAAACAGCGACTGAAAAAATGGTCAGTTTGTGAAAGCGTGCTGCGCTATATACGTACGTGCGTAGCTAGCAGATGTCAGACAAGTCGACCGTTGAGACAACTCGCCCGTTGAGACAACTCGCCCGTTGAGACAACTCGACCTTTGGGAGAGCTATAGCTGTACTTCGACGTTTACATTGTTTATAAACAGTTAATGTTGGGCCGACTTTCCTCATGCAATGTTGCCATACTTCTTTGTTGACAAACTGCAAATTCATTGTACCTTTACCATGTTAATGTTATTAATGCTTGCTATTTATCCTCTGTTAACAATTTAGGTGTAAGCTTAGTCCGAAAAAAAACACCAAAACGGTGGCGTCCAGAAATTGTGCACACAATCGACCGAGTGCTCCCTAATTGGTCGTGGCGCAATTGAATAATTCTTGAAAAATTCAAGTTTAATATTTACGAAGTTCTTTTAATGTCAGGTTTCAGTCAATAAAAGGGTAAAATATTACTAGATTTCACAGGCGTCTGTACGTTTAATGTGACAGTATTTAAAACTGGTTTTTAAATTAACATTGCAGGATTAGGAATGTTGAGGTTTAACGTCCATATAGTAATTATGTGAACCAAGTGCTTGTGTGTAAAGCCCCAAATTTATATTTGATGTCAAAAAATAATTAAAAATACAAAAATAATATTGCTTGTACATGTATCAAGTTGTATGAATTGGCCCCAGAATTTGTTTACTGTTTGGCATTCAAATATGGCTTTCAAATAAAGCTTCAGTTCAGTGCCACTGAATTTTTTGTTTTGTTTAAATGTTAATTGGGCCTAACCGGTTTTCTAAGGAGCATAAATATACGGCGGGTCTTTTCAAGTGCAGGAAAGAAAATCTAGTTTTATGATTGGCCATTTTTTATTAAGTATTTCCCCGCAATTCACTAACTATCTATTGTCTTTCCTCCATGGTATAGCTACTTACGTTAGTTTTACGCGCGAGCTCGGAAGCCATATTGACAAATTTCCTCAAAACGCCCTCTTCGGTTGATTTTCGTCATTTCATGACAGAGGCTAATGCACAACAATTTGCGTAGCACAAACGTCTTGCTCAGCCTGAATCCGGTTACCACCCAAAACGTCATTTGCTTTTCATGCTAAGCAATAACCTGCCGAATATCAGTTACAAACAATATACATAACCTGAAAGTTTGGTTCGTAATCCTGTTTTTTGAAAAGGATGAATTTTTTTGCTAAGCAACTTTTGGGGGCTTCATTGAATTAGCCTGATGTGGTCTAGTCTTTTGAAACATTGAATGTTTAAATAGCTAATAAAATAATGGCCTAGCCGGTGTTTTAAACGTTTTGTTGGCGTCACATTAAATTTGGATTCCTATGAAGTCTGGTCCATGACCCTTTCATTGGTTGAAACCTCCCACAATAAGCACTATGCAACCAAAGTGTATGCAGAATGTGCGAACTTAAATTATAACAAATGAACAAGAATATTCAATTCCGTCAGGCCGTGACACAATGACAATTTGATTTGCTGCGAAATAGACCGTACACTTCATAGAGCTATAAATTACTAGAGCGCTGGTAGTGGTACAAAGTGATGCGAGCTGGGCGCATCCATGTTTGTGCACAAACACCCCCCCCCCCCCCCCCCCCCCCCCCCCAACCCCCAACCCCCCCACCCCCCTTTTTTTTGCGGCTTTAATGGTAACGAGGTTGCCCAGTACTTGCCCCGGACGCCGGTGGCGTAATTTTTTTCCTAGGAGGGTTAGGGCTCTAGACCCCTCGGCCGAGTTCGGGCGGTCTGTTCTTGACACGCGAACTCTGTTCTCGCGCTCGAACGGCAGGAACGCGACCCGTGAACATTGCACTCGGAACAAGAACACACACCACCTATCCATATCCATCAGGGTTTTGCAAGAACAAGTTACGCGTGTCAAGAACAGACCTCCCGAACTCGGCCCATGCGTCATGGTTATTCAGTATTTTAACAATGACGCTAATACATTGTTATTGCTCAATAGACTAGTTACACATAGCCCAGAGGTACATTAAAGCACTTTGAAAAACGGTTTCTGTCGATCTCTTCCAGTAGCTATAGTGGATAATGGGTTAGGTTATAGATCGTTCAACTGGGGTTCGAATTCGCACTTTGTCTATTTTTCATTGACTATTTTGGTCTCCAAGTTTGTTGTTGTTGTTGTTGTTGTTGTTGTTGTTGTGGTTTAATGGCACTTTGGCAATCTACGTGCCCTTTGTGCCAGTCAATGTATATCTAGAGGTAACTCTGGGAAAAACTAGCAAGAGTAGATGGAGAGGTGTGACTGACGATTCTGGAAACAGCAGACCACGTAAAACTGAGGACTGTAGACTGGTGCGCTCTGGCTGAAAACTAGAGTTAGCAGGGGGTGACTATAGCTTGTAATGGTCAGCAAAAGAGATGTACTGAGTCGGGTCAGCAAAACCTGTAATGAGATTTATAAAGTCATCAATCAGTGATGGATCATGGGGAGATGAGTTGACAAGGGTTCTGAATGAATGTGAAAATGCCAGTGATCAGTGATCCTCCGAACACTGAAGTGCCACAAGTAATCCTGCAAGCAGCACCGTTTCCCTTGCATTTTAAGAGCCCGTGCTCTGCCGGTACAATTGCAGGTACACATAACTCCAGGGGTAGAAGAGGTGACACTTTGTCCAGCCAATCACTGAACACTCGGCACAATGTATGTATGCGTGAAGAACAAGAGATGAAAATGAATGGTGACATGCGGTAGAGATGTATGAACCTTGAAATGCATGGAGGGGACAAATTTATGTTACTCTTCTGATGAAGAGTAGTATATGGATGAGGTTATGTTTGGAGCTGAGTAAATGTTTAAGTGTCATTTGATTAGTATTGTATTTCAAAGCCTTTTGTAGATTACGTCTGCTGTTGTTATATTTTTTACAGGAAGTCAGGAAGTGATTGACGTTGTCGTAAGTGTGACATATTTCGCAGAGACCATCAGGATGTTTTCCTATTTTGTGGTGAAAGTTGTTGAGATGGTTGTATGTGTCCAGTCGGAGTCTATGGATGATGGATTCCTGCCAGCGTGGAAGATTCCATGTGTTGATGTGGAAGGAGATAGTAGGTTGAATTGTTTTAAGAGCGGAGTCTTTGGACTCATCCCATTCTGATTGCCAATGTATTTTAAGATTATTTTTGAGTTGATGTTTAGCTTCCGTTGTACAAAGAGGTATGTTTAGATCAATGCTGGTTTTGCTGGTAGCTTTTTTGGCAATTTGGTCTGCCCTTTCGTTACCTGTAATGCCACAGTGTCCTGGAATCCATTCAAAAACAACCTTGTTTCCTTGATTTTGGATGGTGATAAGGGTGTGTCTGATGTCACAGATAATTTTATTGTTAGGAATGGAGTGAGAAATTGCCTGGATTGCACTTAAGCAATCAGAAAAGATGCAAGTATGGATTGGTTGGACTTCTTCAATCCACTCAACAGCCAGAAGGATAGCAACAAGTTCTGCAGTAAATATGGAGGATTCATTATTTAGTTTGAAGTTTTTAGAGTATTTTAGTTGGGGGATGTATAAGCCACATCCAACTGCATTGGTGTCAGGGTTAAGTGAACCATCTGTATAAATGTGAAGTGAGTTACCCCAAGTAGTATGAATAATTTCAGAGGCAATAATACCTTTCTCATTGTTGTCAATAATATGTTTTGTTTGGTTAAGTATTTCTGTGGAGATGTAAGGTTTGTTGTCAGTGCCAGTAAGGAAAAGGGTTATGTAAAAGTAAGGACATCAAGGAAAGCTGAATCCCATCTCGCCCTTCAAATTGGGGTGTGTTGCAAGATTATTTGTCCACTTCTCAAGACAATATTGTTTCTTGCCAACAGTTCAAGTTGAAATATGTTTATTAGGATGAGAAGGTGTGTGTCAAGTTTGATCCCGTAAAGATTGCAGAGGAACTTTCTCGGAAAGTGCAGCGGAGGGATCAACCACACATCTATTTGTAGTTTGTCCATCGCTGTCCCATAGAGCGCTCTCAGTGCCAACACTCCTCTTAACAGGCTTGGTATTGTATGCTGATCAAGTTTATGTTTATATTACAGAGGGCTGCCGAGTTGAAAGCTTTACATCCATATTCCAAAATGGTGTTTAATTAACGATTTGTAAAAGAATGGAAAAGAGTAATACAGTCAGATCCCCAGTCAGTTCCACAAATTACTCCTGAGGATGTTCAGTTTTTTTCGTGCATCTGGTGATTAATGTAAT